>CM027588.2:5789001-6089021 GCA_015852605.2 Populus deltoides | reverse complement strand
AGATCTTGGATATCAATTTGGTTATGGCTAAAGCTAAGACATAGGCCTAAAACATTCATCGCGGTCAAGACTTCAGTACTGCTTTATTTGAAGTCCAAATCTTATGGCAGCGGAGAAGTTGATCTATCTTGCAACCGATTCAGTTTAGTATTCCACCCCATATCCAGGTTCTAAATCCTATGCCTTGATTCTTTTTTGTTGGAAAGGAGACAATTTTCTAGAACTTTCATGAGGACGATCTATTCAGAGTCGATGTTAGTAGTAGCGTTTTGTTGAGACAAGAAGGTAAGGATTGTCACCCAAGTCAGGATTGTGGCCACCCACTCAGTAATTAGTCATCCGTCCAATAGTTCACAAATTTTAGCCTATAAAGGGACATTTGCCATGTGTTTAGGCTCTTGGTTCAGATCATGTTCTTCTGCTCTCTCTTTATATTTTCTAAAATCTTTGAGAAGTTTTGTTTGTATTCAATCTTTTTATTTATGCTTTTCATTTCCTTTCCTTTCCCAATGATTAACTTTTATCTATTGGTATGTTCTTATCTTGTTTATTTATGTTTCTCTTTCTTTTATTATGTTTAGCTAAGTTTATTATGTCCAAGGTGAAAGGTCACCTTATGGGTATGTGAATAAGTATAGTATAAACTCAACATGGACTTCATGTGTTTGATACTAACATGTTTTGTATTTGTTATCTGTTCACTTTTAATACTTTGCTTGTTAAATGATTAATCTAGATTTATGTTGTATAGCGGTCTGACAAATGTAGCCTTTCATAGCCGAATTGTATGGTATAGCAGATCTGCTTATGAAAGACTGATTATTTGTTAACATAAGTTATAATCATGAATGACGACAACATTTACAGGTATTAACATTGTTCGAATAAGATAACTAATGTATACTCATATTACCAATTTATAATCTGATTGGAACCTTAACTTTTGTATGTGGTTTTGTAGTTGGAGTAATAAAGAGTTTATACTATACTTTGGCGAAATACCATTAGTGGATCCTCCAACTTTGATAATTATTTTATCCTTATTTAATCCTTATATCAATATCACATCTCAAAGCTTTCTTGACTCCTTTTCCTTATTATCTATTTCTTTATTTTGTAGTTTTATCGGTTAACCTCCACAGTAGTTCGACCCAGGTCTTCTTGGGTTATTTATTATGACACTCCTACACTTGGGAGAAGACATCAATCTTTGATTACGTATAGGAGTATTATTACTTCAAACAATCTATGACAATGGATGATTTTGTAAACTCTTTTAGAGAGATTGAGTAGTTGAGCTTTATACCGAAATATGATAAGTAGCCAATGGTTAAATAATACCACACTTGAGGCCTGGAAATCAACCAGAGGCAACATCACGGCTAAAAACAATTTGTCAATTTTCAAGAATGGATTAAACTAAGCAAAGATTTCATAAAACATAAGAGAGTAATATTTGTTGTACGTAGTCTAAATGACATGATAAAAAGTATTCGAAGATAGTAACAACATGAATAAAATTGAATAGATTGAAGAGTCATGTGACTAGAGACTTAAACCCGGGAGATGGAGCCCTCCCTAATCAAGTGAGGTTGATTACAAAAAGAGAGGATTATATTTTTAAACAGAAGTAAAGATGCATATATACCATCATGTACTAACCTACAAGCATTGCACAAATTTTATGGCAAGAAATGGGCGTTACCAATTTCCTCTGAATCTAATGATTGCCAAGCTAACCAAGATTTGACAAAGAATCAAGCCAAACATCAACTAGGACATCATCACGAGTGAGTTGAGCAGTAATCAAAGGTAATATTTTAAGTTATTTGGATCCTAAAGAGGATCCATTTTCTTCCTAGTTGAGAATATAATTTGTTGTGGATCCCTTAGATGATCCCTTGCTTTTAGTTAAGGTAGATCCACGACTTGATTTTTATCATTTAGATCTCCTGTAGATAATCTCATTGCTTTCCCGATTCGGGTAGATCCTTGGGATGATTTTATCTTATTCTTAAGATGTTATGGATCCACTGAGTTGATCTTGTCTTCTCAATCAAGCATAATCCCTAAATTTATTTTTCTCATTCCTAGTATAGTAGATCCTTGAAATGCCCCCACTTTACATACGGGTTAAGATAAATCCATGAGATGATTTTATCTTATTTTCAGATGTAATAGATCTAGAAGTGAAATCCTCATATATTAAAATCAAGAAGAATCCTCGAGTTGATTCTTTCTTATTCCTAGTGTGTGTGGATCACTGTGATGATCTCATAACTTTCTAGTTGAGGTAGATCCCTAAGATGATCTTATCTTATGTTTAAGATGTACGGATCTCTAAGTTGATCCCTGTCTTTTTAATTAAAAAAATCCTAAATTGATTATTTCTCATTCTTAGGAGCGGATCCCCGAGATGATCTAACTACTTTCTAGTTGAGGTAAATTCATGAGATAATCCTATCTTATTTTCAAGATGTACAGATCCTTGAGTTGATCATGGTCTTTTAAATTGAGAAGAATCCATGAAATGATTATTTATAATTACTAGTGGTGTGGAATCCCTAAGATGATCCCATTATTTTGTAGTTGAGGTAAATCCTTGAGATAATCCCACTACTTTGTATTAAGGTAAATCCCTAAGATAATCTTATCTCTTTTTTCTAGACGTATAAATCTTTGAGTTTATCCTTTTTTCAATCGAGAAGAATTCATATGTTGTTTTTTTCTCATTCGTCCTAGTGGTGCTAATCCCTAAGATGATCCCATTGTTTTCTAGTTGAGGTAGATCCATGAGATGATCTTATCTTATTTTTAAGATGTATGAATCCCTGTGTTGGTCATCGTATTTTAAATTAATAAGAATCCTTGAGTTGATTTTTTCTCATACCTAGTGGTATAGATCCCTCAAATGATCCCACTATTTTTCTAGTTGAGTTGAATCCTTGAGACAATCTTATCTCATTTTCAAGATTTTTCTAGTTGAGTTGAATCCTTGAGACAATCTTATCTCATTTTCAAGATGTACGGATCCTTAAGCTGATCCTCATCTTTTCAATTAAAAAGTATCCCTAAGTTGATTCCTGAACCCAAAATACTACAAGAGTCCCCAGGAGAGTGGGCTCAGGCATATTAGCTCGACTAACGGGTACTAAGAGCATGGGCTCGACTCTTGCTCGAGCCCATGCGAGCGCTGTGCCCTGCATATTTGGTGCTGGGCGTCCATCTTAGCACTACTGTGGGCTTAGGATTCCATGCTTTAGCCTAACATGCTCGGGCTTAGGAGTGTGCCTTAAGCATAACATGCTTTGGTCGGATCTCGCATTTAAACTCGCTTTCACCTCTAGTGGGCTCAAGATGTCATGCGGGCCCACCATGTTTGGATCTAAGAGGGTGTCAAATATTTCCGTTCATGGGCTTGAGTTATCCGCCAGAGCCTAACATGTTTGGGTCTAGGTAGCGAAACGGACCCACTTTCACCTCTTATGGGCTTGGGCATTGTCGAGTCCAAACACGCTCGAGGGAATTCAATACGTATTATTTTGATTAAGAATACAACTCAAAATATCCAAGGATAAAATTACACCACAAACAATATTCTTCACAAAAGACAAGACTACATGGACAATAAATACACAATGAGACATTAGAACAAGATTTTCAATCTCTTCATTCTCAACATTCTTACATATATATTTTTTAAGATTCTATCTTTCTAAAATATCATTGCACTTTCTCTCTTTACAAAGTTACTAACTTTACCATCAAAGAGTCTCCATGTCCATCAAATGAGATCTTTTGCAGGTACTAGCCACAAGCCACCTTGATTTATCAGGCACAAAGTATAAGCTATCAATCACCTTGACTATAAAGAATTGATTAACTAATTATCCAATCAGGAATCCTATTCCTAGACTACTTAGATTTTTGGGACATCATCACTCAGTGAAGAGTAATTATTTACCAGGTAACTATTCATATGGACTTCTGTGTTAATGTGTTTAAAATTTTTCTCCAATATTTCAAATATAATTTTTTATAATAGCAAAATAATTCTAAGTAAAAAAAATGTGTTGCAGAGAACAATGGTTTGTGTTCTGATGAATACTGAATTAATCGGCACAATAATTTTTTTAAGGTAATTAATAAAAAAAATTGGATATAAAAATATTATTCTTTCTTTGTAGCAAATATTCCACGTCTTCGTTTTATATTTCTATGCACAATTCTTAGCATTTAATAATATTTTTATGTTTAATGCAGACCTTGCCATGAGAAATGAAGGTGGATTATTCAAGGTTCGGTTTCTGCTCTTGGCTCCTTTTGTGTTAATAATGGTAAAAAGTATTCTAGATTCTCACCAATTTCTCTCCCACCCAAAAAATATCCCCTCCCCTGGCAAATTCTGGCCCATCCAAAATCACGTTCCCATCGACAAGAAACAAATCCCTCCACCACACACAACCCAACAACAGTTACACACAGTACGTCTGCCAAATGCGACCATTTCTCCCGCTGGTCTTGTGATGGGATCGAAGTCAGTGGGAGCATGATTGGAGTGTTCATATATATATATATATTTGATCAAATTTTAAGATATAACTACTAAAATTAAAAGACGTTTCTCCAATATATATATTTTTTAACGAATCATTATATCAATCAACTTTTAGGAAACTGTGTAGTGTTATCCATGAAGACACACTCACAGAATGCTAAGTTGCTTCTTTATCCGAGTCAAGTCAATTACAGTAGGCAAAATTCCTAAGCGGTGTGTCGTCATGGGCAGCACACAGAGAGATCTTGAGATTCATCGCCGGCAGAACAGAACACGCACGTACTTCCCATGCAACACAGGACTCCATACCAACTCTATAAATGACTCTCGCATGATTATCTAGATCATAATTACTCCTCCTCTCAACAACACTCGAAACAATTATCAATGGCAGTCCCTCTTCTGATTTTTTCTTCCTCTTATCGTGTATCCCTTCTCAAGCAGCTACTCCCCTCCAAACGCCCCTCCAAACACCAATCCAGAAGGACCATTCAACCAGCCAATATATCATCACTGCATACCTAAAAACCCCTCTCATGCCCACCAAATTGCTCTTGGATCTTGGTGCTACATACAGCTGGGTAAATTGCGACGACTACATTTCCTCCACTTACCAACATGTCCCCTGTAACAGTTCCATCGCTAATTCTCTTAGTGCTTATGGTTGCGAGGACATTTGCGACGGTCCACCGGGTCCAAATTGTGCAAACAACTCTTTCCTCTTCCTCCTTGACAAACCCCTCGAAACTGTTGACTACAAAAAAGTTAATAGCCTCAACGACGCCCTTGTTGACTATCTCGCCTTGCTCAATAACCTAGGCTCTCTTTCCTCGATCGATAATTTCATCTTTTCCTGTGCCCGAACTGGTTTTCTGAAAGGCCTGGCTAAGGGTGTAACTAGCTTAGCCTCCCTGGGCAACTCAAACCTCTCCATCCCAGTACAGATCAGTAAAGCCTTCTCTTCCTCTCCAAATTGTTTTGCTATGTGCTTGTCAGGATCCATCTCTCAACCTGGTGTGGCTCTTTTCGGTAGTAAGGGGCCTTATAATTTCTTGCATGGAATTGACCTCTCAAAATCACTTCTTTACACTCCTCTTATTTTTAACCCGCTTGGAAGAGATTCTGATCCAAATACCCACAGACTCTCTCCTGAATATTATGTAGGGCTGACTTCCATAAAAGTGAACGGAAAGATGGTGGCTTTTAACAAAGCGCTGTTGGCCATTGATGATCAGTCTGGTTCTGGGGGACCAGGATCAGCACTCTTGTGCCATACACGAAGTTACAGAGTTCTATTTACAAGGCTTTTACTCTGGCTTTCTTGAAGGAAGCAGCTTCCTCTGCTTTCAATCTTACTACAACAAAGCCTGTGAAGCCATTCAGAGTCTGCTACCCTGCGGGTGCTGTGAAGACTACACAAATGGGACCGGCTGTTCCAATAATCGAACTTGTGTTGGATAGACAAGATGTGGTTTGGAAGATCTTTGGATCGAACTCTATGGTGAGGGTTACGAAGAAGAGTGTCGATGTTTGGTGCTTGGGTTTTGTGGATGGTGGGATTGATGGCCCATCGATCATGATTGGTGGTCTCCAGTTGGAGGACAATTTGCTACAATTCGATCTACAGTCAAAGAAACTGGGTTTCAGTTCATCAATTTTGTCCAAGGGGACCAATTGCGCCGACTACAAATTTCCTACGAGAAAAGTATAAAAAGATGATGTATTTATACCATCCATCATGCACTGTATGCATGCTTTCGTTGAGTTTTTCTACTTCGTTAAGCTAAGGGGCAAAGACAGGCCTATCTAGCTTTGTAATAAGAGTTCGTGTTCTCAAATAAATGAATTTAAATTTCACATAATTATTCTGTCGTTGTGGTCAACTTAAATTTAAAACAATTGTTGCGACCAATTGAAGTCATCAAAATAGGCTCCACTCATGCAGCCAATATTATTTTACTACATCAGTTCCCACTTATATGGCCCACCTAATTTTATAAATAGTAAGCAATTGCACCTCTGCTACTACCACTACAAACAGAAACATCAGTAGCAAATCTATACAGACTGTTTAACCGGTAAAGTTTTAAATTAATTTTTATTGATTATTAATTTTATCACCTATAAAATTAATCAAGATATAAACTAACTAGATATTAATATTAATTAAAAAAGGAAAAGAAACAGCAGTATCAACATCGATGAGAATTATGAAAGCCCTTTTGAGTGCTTGACTTCTTTGACTTTTGATGACGATGATGATGAACTCAACCCATTTACTTTGCCAAATCTTGCTGCTAAGCCAAGAAACAACAATTGTTTACAAGAATTGCAAGATTCTTACAGGTCCTTTTCTCCTAGCTTCACCACCAGTATTGGTCTTCAAGATGATAATAATAATAATAATAATAATAATAATCGTAGCTCCTCCAATTCTGATTTTGGGGTCATTTTTAGCGGCCAAAATCAACAACTTGCACGACAATGTAAGGAAGAGGAGATGGGTTCCCATAACTGTCGCTCTTTTTTTTTCTTTGGCAACTCCATTATTAATCCACACAAGAGACTGCTTTCACATTTCTCTACTACGTTTGTAAATGATACTCGCAACGTGGCAATTCAATTCCATCCTATAATTAAAAACAATTGCTTGAAACAGATGTAAGGAACTATCAGATGAAAATCTTACAAAATCAGAATTAAAGACACTCAAGGCACAGTGGAAGTAAGGAAATTAAGGGATCAAAATGACAGTTCAATGCCTAAGGCTAACAGATTGATAAATTGGATCAAAATGTCTTTCACTATTATTGGCGCTCACAACATGGCTATGGCTTCTTCCATTTTTGTCAGACTTTAATGAACTTATATGCAATCACCTCACATATAGACATAGGAGTGTATCCAGAGGTTCAGAAACATACAAATCCTGTGAATGTATGAAGCAGCACAATCTGGGAAATCATAATTAATCACACACTTGACACCTTTGAAATCCATACCCCGACCAAGCACATCAGTTGCAATCAAAACCCATGTCTTTCCAGCTCTGAAGTCATCGATTACACTCTCTCGCTGAGTTCAATGAAAAAGACCAGTGTAAAGTACTATAACTGCTAGGATAACTAAGTAACAGGAATCTATGATATTAAATGCCACGAACAATGAAACAGATTCAGCAGAGTTCTGGAAGGCCCTGCAAGAGTGGGCACCAGGATCTTCCTTGATTTTCCTTCTTCACATTATCGATTACCAAAGAATGCAAGCTTGCCATATAAATGGAACTCCAAGTGCCGTGACGCTATGTAAATTGCAAACACTACCTTTTAAATAAAAATTCATCATGGTCTTAAAAGCATGTTTTAAAAAAAAATTAAAACAAAGTCTTGACATTTTATATATAATTAAAGATTAAAAAATATGATAAATGTGATAAAATTATTTAAAAAATAGTTAAATTGTTATTTTTCTTTGAGGTTTTATCGGTTAAATAGTTAAATTGTAACCTAACCGGCTAGCCCTAACAATTAACATAACTTTCCTCTTCCTACCTCTCACAAAAAGCTGCCTCTTGCCCAAAGAAATTCTCAATCTTCCTCTCAATTAATTCACAATCTTCCTTTCTCAGTTTCCTCTCAATGCATGTTGTGGACTTAAGTCAATAGGCTCCCAAAAAAGTCGTCTAAATCAGCTGATAATCATGATGGAAGCGGAACATCTACCTCCTCATCAAATGCTTCTACAAGCTCAAGAAACAGTGATCTAGTCAGTAAAGCAAGAATAGGCTGACATCATCATTTTTTGGATTCGCTACATGAATTAGTTCAGTTAGGGGGGCCATAGCAAACTTCAAGATAACAGAACTAATGCCTCACTCATCTACTAACTATTATATTTCTTTATCTTGTTGAAGTGTTTGGGAACATCATTTAGACCAGACCGTAGAGTATGGCTCCTCGTATCGTGTCTTTTTGACAGTTTCGATCAAGGAATTGAAACCGAAACAAATCTTCTTCACTCTGTTAAACGAATGAGTCTAAATGATGGGATTAGGTTTCCCGGTTTTTTGCCAAAAAAACTGGATTTAACCGATCCAGACAGGTTCGGTTTGAACCAGTTTTCAGTCCAATTCGGTTAATATTTCACAAAATTAATGTAATTCAGTGTAGTTGGTTTTTTGAGTCTAAACCGAATCGAACCGTGAACACCCCTAGTGTTAACAACATGCATGGAGTTGTAAATGACAACAGTAATCCTTATAGGACTATGGTTATGGATGCGATGAGAATAAATCAAAGTCATGTCACTCAATGTCCAATCATAGATGAAGAACCTAATACAGACATGGCTAGGTTTTTTTTATCTTTTGAAAGATTCGCGATTAACCATTATAGAATGGCTACACAAATCATAGTAAATTATCGGTCGTTACACAGGTACTCTACCATCAAGTCAGATTATGGATTAAGTGAGGCCGGTTATGACAAAATTGTCGAATAGGCTGAAAGAGAACTTCTATGTTATTAAGTCCATAATGAAACCCCTCGGTCTAAGCTATTAGAAAATTGATATGTGTCTAAACTTCTGCATATTGTACTCCCTTGAAAATGTCAAGCTGACCAAGTGCAGAACATGTAGCATTCCCATTATAAACAATTGCAAACATGAGATGATATTTCTTTCATCGTTTTTTTATTAAATGGAGCATCTATCCATACATTTATCATATGAGGCAAAATTTAGAGGTTTAGTTCAATATAGATGGATATATCCATTCGAGATGTTAGAGATTACACATGCACTGTAATTAAAAATGTATTTCATTGTTTATTGTTAATTGAAAACATTTGTTTAATTCCAGATACTTATTCAATCTTAAAAAAAAAAAACGTTAAAAATAAGGTGTATGTTGAAGTTTTATCTTGTACAATTTTATGAGTCAACTCATGATTTTATTAGCGAGCCCAATATAATTAAAATAAATGAACCAGCAACTTTGCGAAACACTAACTAAATCTACCAACGAAATCTCAATGATTTTGTTGTTGACCTACGTATAGTTAGATTGGTGGGTTAAACTAATAAATACACCACCATGGCATGAACAGTTATTTTTTGTATGCAAACCTAGTTTTAATTAAAGATATATAAATTACCAAAAAAAAATACAAATTTGCAAAATTAGGGAATATATCTGCATTGACGAAAAGTCAAATACGTTTCTCCAATATATATTTTTTAACTAATCATTTATATCAACTTTTAGGAAACCATGTTGTGTTATCCATGAAGACACTCACAGAATGCTACAAGTTGCTTCTTTATCCGAGTCAAATCAATTACAGTAGGCAAAATTCCTAAGCGGTATGCCGTCATGTGCAGCACACAGAGAGATCTTGAGATTCATCGCCGGCAGAACAGAACATGCACGTACTTCCCATGTAACACAGGACTCCATGCCAACTCTATAAATGACTCTCACATGATTATCTAGATCATAATTAATCCTGCTCTCAACAACACTCGAAACAATTATCAATGGCAAAGCTAGCAGTCCCTCTTCTGATTTTTTCTTCCTCGTATCGTGTATCCCTTCTCAAGCAGCTCCTCCCCTCCAAACGCCCCTCCAAACGCCAATCCAGAAGGACCATTCAACCAGCCAATATATCATCACTGCATACCTAAAAACCCCTCTCATGACCACCAAATTGCTCTTGGATCTTGGTGCTACATACAGCTGGGTAAATTGCGACGACTACATTTCCTCCACTTACCAACATGTCCCCTGTAACAGTTCCATCGCTAATTCTCTTGGTTCTTATGGTTGCGTGGACATTTTCGACGGTCCACCGGTTCCAAATTGTGCAAACAACTCTTTCCCTCTTCCTCCCCGATAACCCCATCAAACCTGTTGACTACAAAAAAGTTAATGGCCTCAACGATGCCCTAGTTGACTATCTCGCCTTGCTCAATAACCTAGGCTCTCTTTCCTCGATCGATAATTTCATCTTTTCCTGTGCCCGAACTGGTTTTCTGAAAGGCCTGGCTAAGGGTGTCACTGGTTTAGCATCACTGGGAAAATCAAATCTCTCAATCCCAGTACAGATCAGTAAAGCCTTCTCTTCCTCTCCAAATTGTTTTGCTATGTGCTTGTCAGGATCCATCTCTCAACCTGGTGTGGCTCTTTTCGGTAGTAAAGGGCCTTATAATTTCTTGCATGGAATTGACCTCTCAAAATCACTTCTTTACACTCCTCTTATTTTTAACCCGCTTGGAAGAGATGCTGTTCCAAATACCCACACTCTCTCCTGAGTATTATGTGGGGCTGACTGCCATAAAAGTGAACGGAAAGATGGTGGCTTTTAACAAAACACTGTTGCCCATTGATGGTCAGTCTGGTTCTGGGGGGACCAGGATCAGCACTGTTGTGCCATACACAAAGTTACAGAGTTCTATTTACAAGGCTTTTACTCTGGCTTTCTTGAGGGAAGCAGCTTCCTCTGCTTTCAATCTTACTACAACAAAGCCTATTAAGCCATTCAGTGTCTGCTACCCTGCGAGTGCTGTGAAGACTACACAAATGGGACCGGCTGTACCAATAATCGAACTTGTGTTGGATAGACAAGATGTGGTTTGGAAGATGTTTGGATCGAACTCTATGATGAGGGTTACAAAGAAGAGTGTTGATCTTTGGTGCTTGGGTGTTGTGGATGGTGGGGCCATTGATGGCCCATCGATCATCATTGGTGGTCTCCAGTTGGAGGACAATTTGCTACAATTCGATCTACAGTCAAAGAAACTGGGTTTCAGTTCATCAATTTTGTCCAAGGGGACCAATTGCGCCGACTACAAATTTCCTACGAGAAAAGTCTAAAAAGATGATGTATTTATACCATCCATGCATCATGTACTGTATGCATGCTTTCGTTGAGTTTTTCTACCTTCGTTAAGCTAGGGCAAAGACAGGCCACTCTAGCTTTGTAATAAGAGTTCGTGCTCTCAAATAAATGAATAAAAGGATGCATATATTAAAAGAAATTAGAAGAAAAAAAAAAAAGAGTTTGTATATAGCTACACCAGCATCAATATATACGTACAAGGTGTGCGTAGCTTATAGATGATGTATAAGTTACAACTTTAGCACACAATTCTTAGAATTTCTAGAGAGAATTCCTAAAAATTCAAATATTTGGCTGTCGATTCTAAAATATCCATGTTTCTGATAATTAGAGTTATTTCAATAATTTTAGATAGATGGTAGAGAAGGAGGAAACAACACACAACAACTAGCTAGCTAGGTTGAATAATCTCCTCACTATAACGTAAGTTTGGTGGCAGAAGGCAACAAATGTAAATTACAGACAATTAAATTGTCTTCTCCTTCATATCTTTTCCATGTCTTAATTGGTGAAAATCATCTATGTTTTAAAAATTAAATGACAAAAATGTATTGAACATCTCCTGTTCAACCTTTTTTATACTGATTTTTGGAACAATTACTATTGAGAAATAAATTATGGTAATTACTACTGAGTAAATTCTTCTTGTTCTCGCTGTTTTCCCTTAATTATTTTTTCATAAAATTGTAAAAAAAAACATGCTGGTTTTTTATCTTAAAAAATCAGATGTTTTTCCTTTAAAAATAAACTATATCAGAAGAGGAAGGTTACTGTTCAAACTATTTATTCATTAGTCAAGAGAAAAAACAAAATTTATAGGCTAAAAAATTATTTTACATTAAACTCAAAGCTAAGAGTGTATTTGGCGTTGTGGTTATGGTTGCTTTTCAAATAGTTTTTCGTGCCAAAATACATGCCAATGATTTTTATTTTATTTTTTAAAAATTATTTTTGACATTAGCACATTAAAATAATTTGAAAACACTAAAAACATATTAATTTGAAGTTAATAAAAAAATAAAAAAATTTTAAATTTTGTTAAAAATACTTTTAAAATATAAAAACAAATAGATCCTAAATCTTAGACCCAAAGCTCGGGTTTGAGCCTCAGCAGCTCGTACCCTTTCCATGCCATGTTGTTTCAAGTGAGCATGAACGTGTGGCTTAATTAAGCCCAAAGCATACTTAACCTAAGATCTCTCTTCTTTAAAAGTTTTGGTGTCCTATGATCCTAATTTTAACTTTTTAATTTGCCTATATAATCTACTAGAAAAACTTATGATATTTTAATGTTGGATTAAGGACTTTTAAGTTTACAAAATATGTCAACCAAAGATTTTTTGAAATTAATTTAAATTTACTCCTAATTTATTTTAAACAAGTTAATATTACATATTAAAATATTTTTATTAAAGAATAATTTCCAAGGTAAATGGACTCCACTTTAAATTTAATCTTAAAAGTTCTCATTAACCATATTTATAAACAAATTCTTAACAATTTCAATATACAAATTAATAAACAATATTTAGCATAAAAAAATGTAACAAGTATCAAGTTTATAATTTAGTTTTTATAAACAATGTTATCACAAATTTAAATAAACTAAATAATTATATAATATAATTAAATTTGGCAAACAAGCATATAATGAATACATGCAAACTCATTTAGTCTTTAAGATTATAGGATATTTTTTAGAGTAACATTGTTTATTTAAACTAGTAAGGATCTAGCATTGAATACTGGACCAAACATGGATATTTATAATATGAATAGTAATATTTAATTTGTTTGTCTAAGTTCTTATATCTTTTAATTATTTTTAAAGAAATTATGATTTTTTTTCTATGGTAATAATAATTTTTTTACAATTTACTAATAATAATAATAATTTGTAATTTTACCCTTTAAATCAAATCTATTATTGCTTTTTAATAATAATAATAATAATAATAATAATGATATTAATAATACTATTTTTATATTGATACTTTTAATTATAATAAAAATAATAATATTTATAACCCAAACAATACTATTGTTAATTTTAATACATTGAATTATAATAAAAAAAATATTTATAATAAAAATCATATGAATTTTTATAAGTGTTAGAAAATAAAGAGTCAATAAATTACTCAAAGTCAACATGTCACCATAACAACATGCAATTAAATATGAACATGGTGGATTTTCTTTTACCACACGTGCACATTTATTTATGAAACCAAACCATTCGTCAAACCTCCCTTGAACTACAGGTTACTGGAGGGTCTCAACTTGAAAAACACCATCTAGGATATTAAAAATGTATTTAATAAACATGTTTCCTTAATTCTCTAAGGAAAAACATGTTTGGAATAAATAGAAAAACTATTTTCTGAAAGTAAACAACACAACTTTTAATTCTTTAAGATTGACAACAAGCTATAGGTGCGAGCCATGGGACAAGATGTTGGCAGAGATTCAAAGCAGCAGAATGCTACCCTGTCTCCGAAAAACAAAACACAAAATTCTCTCAAGTTTGCTTCAATACTGTTTCATTCTTCCTCATCTTTTGGTTTTGTTGAGATTGATTCTCTTCGTGGACAGTGCTTCTTCCACTTCTTTTTGGGCATATCCGTGAGCCAAGATGGAACCTCACAGCCTGAAGCAGTCATCACATTAGCTATGTTTCGCAAATATGGAATATCATGTTCCGTGTAGAAAGTAATAGCTTCACCAATCCTCCCTGCTCTGCCCGACCGACCTATTCGATAAATCAAGAAAGTTTAGCAGCATTAGTTTTCTATTTGTCAACAAAAACACAATCCTTGTAAATGAATCAACAATTATTGCTTTTCTACAATTATGTGTTAAGAGCTCTTTGAATGCCAGAAATCCACAGGACTCAGAAATCAGAGGCAATTTAATTCCATACTATAATTAAAAACAATTACTTGAAACAGATGTAAGGGACTATCAGATGAAAATCATACAAAATCAGAATTAAAGACACTCAAGGCACAGTGAAGTGAGGAAATTAAGGAATCTTCTTAAAATAAATGACAGTTCAATGCCTAAGGCTAACAGATTGATAAGTTGGATCAAAATGTCTTTCACTATTATTGGTGCTCACAACATGGTTATGGCTTCTTCCATTTTTGTCAGACTTTAATGAACTTATATGCAATCACCTCACATATAGACATAGGAGTGTATCCAGAGGTTCAGAAACATACCAATCCTGTGAATGTATGAAGCAGCACAATCTGGGAAATCATAATTAATCACACACTTGACACCTTTGAAATCCATACCCCGACCAAGCACATCAGTTGCAATCAAAACCCATGTCTTTCCAGCTCTGAAGTCATCGATTACACTCTCTCGCTGAGTTCAAGTGAAAAAGACGTGTAAAGTACTATAACTGCTAGGATAACTAAGTAACAGGAATCTATAATATTAAATGTCACAAACAATGAAACAGATTCAGCAGAGTTCTGGAAGGGCCCTGCAAGAGCAGGCACCAGGATCTTCCTTGATTTTCCTTCTTCACATTATTGATTACCAAAGAATGCAAGCTTGACCATATAAATGGAACTCCTACCTGCTCCTGTGATAGATTCGAATGAATAACACCAACTCTAATGCTGTCAAATTTCAGCTCTCCATATAGTTCTTCTGCTCGCTCAATGCTTTGAACAAAGATCAACATTGGTGGATTCAGACTCTACTGCCAAGCATGAGATGCAGCAAAAATGATGAATTGATCAAGAAAATAAAAATCTATTATAACACTTGGAAGAAATAGCTTAACAAAGATAAGGCACAGTATAAAATACTCAACAATAATCTGGCCAGGTACAATGCTAGGTTTAGATACTATATGGCATTTTTCACTGAAAATTCAAACTACATGAAATACAGTAAAACCTGCATTTTTCTGACAAGCAATATGCTTACAAATCTAAACAACCTCCAACTCATTAATATTTAGTTCACAATTAACCTAAACTTAAATACATTTCTCATCTTTTATCAAACAAAAGAACGGAGATAATGTCCATCTCAATAATCTGTGAGATAGTATGCTAGATTCAGTTCAAATTTTGAACCCAAATAAGAAATCCCCTCTGAAGACAGAAACAAAAACACAACGAAACTTGGATTATGTAATGAATAACTCCAGAATACACAAAGAAATGAAATCCCTCCCACTTTTATGACTAGATGGTGTTGGCTCTGACTCCATAGCTCCATCCTAATATTGACTCAACAAATTCAATACCAAGGGGGGAAAATTCAACCGCATGGATATCAGCAGCATAGCATACCTCTGCAAAGCTTTGACGGAGTGCAAGAAGTTTTCCTTCTTCACTTCCAGCGAAGATCAATTTTTGTTTGATAGATTCAGAAGCTGCATTCCTATTCAAATTTCAAATACACGATGCATGTCAAAGGAATTTGATTTACTCTTTAATAAGAGGAAATCATCATACTTACTTGTCACCAACAATAACTCTAACAGCATCATGCATAACAGTGCGTGCCACATCCTCGACAAAACCGGGTAGGGTAGCACTAAACAGAGAACGTATTATCGATGGGTTAGAGCATGCTTTCACCACAGAATCAGTCTGCTCTAACAAGCTGCGCTCAAATAGCTTATCAGATTCATCGAGAACAAGATACTCAACCCTGCAAAGCAACATTTATGTGGTAAAGGGCCTCGATGCTAACATATTTGTTAAGATGTTGCTCGAATTGACAGTGCTTACAAATTAAGGTTAAAGTTGCCAATACATCTTTCTTTCTTAAAATAACCTAGAATCTGAGTAACATTTATATCTGGTTGACACAATCATAGATGTGCAATTCCAATGAAAACAAAAGAAAAGCTCATCTTTGTTTCTTAAACCCAGTTCAAATATCCAGAGCATGTTCTCAGCATCCCAATCCATCTGGACCAACCTTACCCACCAAAAACAAAAGTTCACACTAATTTCTTAAAAGAATACGTAAAAATGCAAGAATCTATACCCATGTAAGCTATACTCTCCCCAACCAATTAGTATACGATAGAAGTGCTTTGAGGCTCTATATGGAGTAATACATCTTGCAGGGGTGTGCCAATCAGACTTGCTCATGGAATGGAGGGGTTATTTCTTGAATGCTTCATTTTCCTTAGTCCTATCAAGGTCCTTCTACGTTGGACAATCTCTTGTCCAACCTACTGAACAGCTATTTATCTATACAATAAAAGTAATAGTGGTGTAGGCCAACTTTAGATTTGTGTTCCGTGGAGGATTGCAGCAAGCTAGGTTTGAATAAATAGGGATTTCGGAAGCAATTATAATATTTACTGTAGCATTGAACAGTAACCAATATCATCATAGCGAGAAAGAAAATATTGCTTAGAGAAATGTGGAAAGAAAGAACAGTCAATGCTAAGAGAATTAACTAAGTAATCTTAATATTCTAATTTCAAAAAATAAACTAAGATTCTTAGATAGTATTAATATTGCTAAGAGAAATATTTCTTCGAGAAATGTGAAAAGAAAGAGCAGTCACCTGCTTAAGTCTATCCTCTTCTTCTTCTTGCAGATACATAACTGTAAACGCCGAGGTGTTGATATAAGGATATCACAAGGTAGCTTTGTGAAATCAGTATTTCTCAAAAGCTCTTTGGTCATTAGCTTAATACCAGGAATTTACTTCCTTTAGCCATTTTCTTGCACTCCCTGGTTGTCTGAGCTGCTAACTCTCGTGTATGACACAAGATAACAGTTCTGATCCCATCCTTTGATGGTTGCTGCATGTTGAACTTTGATCAGAAAAGCTCAAGGATCAGATTTCTCCCAGTAAAAAGAAATAAGTAGTACCTTCAATTTCATGAGCATGGGATACACAAAAGCCAAAGTTTTCCCAGATCCAGTTGGTGCTTTTCCAAACCATTCCCGCCCCTGGAAAACAGTGATGAGAAAACAGTCAAAAGGATAGGCAATGATACTAAAAGATCTCTCAAGAACACATTTCAAAGTTCTAAAGGAAATTAGCACAGTTCTAACAGACACCTGTCATATTCCTTTTAACTGAATTTAATGGGAAAAAACATAAATGAAAAAACAATTGGTCACCATAAGATAGTCAAACAGAAGTCCATACAGATAGGAGGACTGGAATAGCCTGCCTTTGAATTGGTGTTGGCTCCTTGAATCCAAGTTTTACCAAATTGTGCAATAAATATGACTCACATCCATATCTGCAAGTGAATCAAAGTAAATTTTCATCGACAGTTAGAGAATAGCAACAAATATATTCAAAAGTGAAAAAAAGGGCAGAGAGGCAGACATGTTCGTGGTACTATTGAGAGCTAATAAAGGGGAGCAAGGTGTCCTCTGAGAGACAATAAGACGTCTAAGATGATGGAACACACAACAAATGTATGATAAACACAACATCCTAGAATGTCATTAACAACTACAACGATGACAATATTCAGTCTACCAATAACACTATTATCTCACGTCAGATATTGGAAGGCAACAATTGAAGAAGAAAAGAATTGCTTTTACGAATAAATTCCAAAAAAAAAGGTGTAGTGGAACACAAAATACACTACAACAGTGTCATTTACCAAAGTAGCTAATTCGTGGCAGCATGAAATCAAAATCATTGTTTATATATCCATCTACATTAAGACTACAAAATAAAGCTACAATACCACCTTGTGCTTAACTCTGCAAAACTTTGCAGAGGGGATGGAACGTTGTTTCCAGAGACATGGATGCCATACTTCTTCCTTAAACGTAAATCCCGCTAACCTCAACAAGAATTAAAGAAAAGGAAAATCACAAACACAGATTTCATAATAAACACAATTATAATACTAGTAATAATGACATACAATGACAAGAACTATAATTTTAAAAAAAAAAGGACAAACCAACCTCATTTTGCCTATTTAATTCCTTCTGATTATTTTCCTCCTGTTCACTTCCTTCGTCGGTCACCACCGGCACCGAATCTGAACCCTTAAACACACTGAAACCCTCCACCCTTCCTATATCCACCAAATCAATAAACAACCAACAAAGCCCAAAATCAGAAAAAGCCAAAACCTTTCCCTTTCAATTCACAATCCGAAACCCACAAAGAAAAATCAATAACCTGCTTTAGTTTTCCTCTTCCTCTTCTTATTGACAGAAACTACCACTTTCTCTGCTTCAGTATCTTCTCTTTTGAAGTAGCTCAAATCATCCACTGGACCATCATCATTTCTTTGTTTTCTCTTCTAAATAAATTAAAATTGGATCACAAAATAAACATTAAAGGTTAAATCCCCAAAACCAAAAGCAGAATAAAAATAAATAAAGGTGTCACCTTGAAGCGGGAAAAATCACCAGCAAACCTCTTCTTATTGAATTTGATGCCAGTGAGTAAAAAGGAGGTGTCTTTCTCCATTTTTTGAAGCTTTTTTACGCTGAATTTTAAGATTGAGAAAGAGCAGGCAAATAGCAGCGGAGAGAGGTTTTTGCTAGTTTCAGGGGTTTAGGGTTTATTTCTCAGACTGTACCTGTGGCTATGGCTATTTTGTAATCGCCTTAAACGGCAACGTTGTTTAAAAACCCTAAGTTTTTTTTTTTTGTCTTAAAATATGTATCAAATTAATTTTTAATGAGTTAATTATAATTTCATCCTTATAGTTTATCAAAATAAATAAATCCATCCTTGTAGTATCAAAATGATTAAATAGTCCTTTTATAAGTGTTGATCATGCTTCATTTAATAGTATTTTGTTCCAAAAACTACTTTCTTTTCTCATCAAATTTCCATCATAACTATTTATTTTCTTACCATTGTTAATAAAAAAAGCCATAATAAACTTAAAAAGAACATGAAATAGACAGAATGATTAAATCACAAATAAATATAAAAATATAGAGACTAACTAATAATTTTTAAACCATGAGGACTAATTAATTATTTTTGCTTAAACTATAGGTCAAACTTTAAAATTAAAAAAAAAATAGAAATAAGAGCAGATAATATGTGGTCTTGTGAGGTGATGTGTCATTTATCACTGCCGGTTTTGGCTTCCCTAAATTCAAGTTTTTGGATATTTTCCTTAAAAAAAAACCTTAAACATGTCCTAAAAACCTTAAAAACCTAATTGAAATTGTAAAATCGATTTTAGTTCAATTGAAAGCTTAAAACTATCAAATCAAAATACAAATATAAATTATCAATCAAATTCTAGATTGGCTTGTTTGGTGCAATTGCTTTTTAAAATATTTTTCACTTGAAAATATATTAAAATAATATTTTTTTATTTTTAAAATTTTTTTTATATCAACACATCAAAATAATTTGAAAACTCTCAAAAAAATTAATTTAAAACAAAAAAGGCTAATATCTAAGAGTGTTAGGTCTTTCTATAAAGATATATCCAAAAAGCCTTATGTCTAACGCAACGCTTGACCCAAGAGTAATATTTATAATATTAGTAATAATATTAAACTTACATGACTCAAGTTTAAGTGAGTCTGACTGCAACACCAGATCCAAGAGCTTTGGATGTGGGTGCATTAAAGATCATGTCATAAAAGTATGATAATTAAATAGATTAATTAAAAGGAAAAAACTAATGAAGAAAAGAAAAAAATCTAAATTAATCAGGTTAACCCTTCAAATTAGGTTAACTCATCAAACTTGGGATCATGTCATGAAAGTTTGATAACTAAATAGAAAAAAAAAGTTGATGGGTTAACCAAGAATTAACTCAATTAACCGTGAAACCAGGTTAACTTGATCAAACCCGGGATATGTGTCATGAAAGTCGATAATTAAATAGAAAGAAATTTAACATTAACAAACTAAATTAAAAAAAAATTAATTAAAAAGAAAAAAAAAACTTCGGGTTACCTTGTCGAACCAGGTTATCCCGTTAAACCCGAGATCCATGTCATAAAAGTCTTATAACTAAATAAAATTTTTTTAACATTAATAAAAGAAAACAACAAATAAAAATGGACGGGTTAACCAGTAATTAACAGGTTAACCAGAAAACTCGAGATATGTGTCATGAAAGTTTGATAAATAAATAGAAAGAAATTTAACAGTAACAAACTAAAGTAAATGAAAAAAATTAATTAAAAACAAAAAAAAACTCCGAGTTAACTCGTCAAACCAGATTAACCTGTTAAACCTGAGATCCCTGTCATGAAAGTCTGATAACTAAATAAAAAAAATTTAACATTAATAAAAAAAAGGACGGGTTAATCCATAATTAACTGGGTTAACTCGTGAAACCAAGTTAACTCGTGAAACCTGAGATATATATCATAAAAGTCTGATAACTAAATAGAAAGAAATTTTACATTAACAAACTAAAATAAATGAAAAAAATTAATTAAAAAGAAAAAAATCCGGGTTAACTCGTGAAACCAAGTTAACCTGTTAAACCCGGGATCAATGTAATAAAAGCCCCGATAACTAAATTAAAAAATATTAACATTAACAAATTAAATTAAACAAAACAAAATTTATTAAAAGAGAAAAAAAAAAAAAGGAAAAAAGCTAAGGCATCAAAAAAATTTTAAAAATAAAAACATAGCTTAAACTAAATTAAACAAAACAAAATTTATTAAAAAAAAAGTTAAAGGCATAAAAAAAATAATAAAAAAAATAACTTAAAAAATTTTTTTAAGAAAAGTTTTAGTATATTTCTAATAACTCATTTATTTTTGTGTTTTTACAAGTGATTTTGACAACAAAAAAAAAAGTGTTCTTTACTTTTTAATTTTTTTTATATTATATATAAAAAGACACGTAGGAAAAAGGGACCATGAGAAGGAACGATATAAATGATAAACGCTTGACCTACTGGAATTGTCACCCATCCATCCAAAATTCCCGATCCTCATACTCTGAATACCTTGATGGATGTGTTTATCGTGGTTTAGAGTGAGAGTAGTGGATGATGGATGCTGCTGCTGTTCCAATGACCATAAAGATGAAGGCTTGTTGTGGTTATGGTGGCATGAAGGCCATGGAAATAAGATGGGCAACTAGGAAGGAATACAGCAACAAAGTTTCAACGACGTTAAAACCAAGAATACCCATTTTCATATCCACAAACCCTTCTCACATAAACCCTCAAGAACTGAGAGACCTCTACGGCAGCTGTAACCACTCCTGCCACAGGTTTCCAAAGATGGACAAGATGGGAAAACTAGTTGAGCCTGTTGACATCAAGAGACTAAGCGTTGCTCTTTCTCACAGTGCTCTCCTTGTCTCTGTCTTTTGCAATAAAGAAGATGTTTTGGCTAGTGATGATGATTGTGGAAATGAGCGTGAACCCAGTAAAGGAGAGACTCCTCCCGTGCTGGGTTTGGGAGATTTGTTGCACAGGGTGGTGCCTTTGCCTGTGGTTTCACCTTCCACTGGCAAGTTAGTGGGATTTGGCCGCGCTGTTTCTGATCATGGATTGACTGCTTCCATCTTTGATGTCATGGTATATGTGTGTGATTACACTTTTTCCTCACTGTTTATCAATCCCAATTGAGATTCTTTTTAAGTTGCTATTTATGGTAGAGGACGCAATCCATTGTTTCCAAGGGCCTTTCCCTTATTCTGTGGTCTAGTAATTTGTCTGTTATGTCTGAATTTGGGTAATTATGGTCCAAAGCAGAATTCCTGTTCTTGATAATTATCTTTCCACAATCTTTGAACTATTTATTGCTGGATTAATATCTTGAAGCCTTGTGAAGTCTCCATTTGTTTTGCAAATATATAGTCATTCAACTTGGTGCCTAGAAACCAATACATAAGGGAATATCGACAAATTAAATATACATTATATCATAGTCCATAAATTATTCCAGTTTGCATAAATATTATCGGCGAAAGCCGGATAGTTAACTTCACTTGTATTCATATAATTGAGTTTCATTGCCTCCCAGGTTATTCCTTCATTACGGGGGATGGGAATTGGGACGATGATAGTTAAAAGGATCATTAGGTTAGTCAAAAACTTTCTCTCTATATTTACGTATAAAGTTTCAATGATTGATCTGCACTTCCATAAAGATTAGCCAGTTCATTAATTCTTACCAATCTCAAGGAAATCTATAAGTGGCTGCTGCTTGAAAGTTTGTTGATGTGCTGCTTCCATCAGTGGCAATGTTGCTTGTTTTTTACATTTAGCAATACACTGCTCCTGTTGAAATGACAATATTCTAGTCTCTGGCATCAAGTTCTATTGGCCTCTCCAGGATAATCTGATTTTTTTTTGTTGATCCTTAATGTTCGATAACAAGAGTTTCAGATTCAGGAATCGAGAAATTATTCTCTTTAGAGTGGAAAAGACCTGTTGATGCAATTACCTGCATATCAGTTCTCTGGAACATCAAAAAGCACCTCAGCTTTAAAATTTAAATGTAGCAGCTTTTCTATCATGTTTTCCCTCGATCTGGAGCCTAACATTTACCTTTTTGTCTTCCAGAATACTCACAGGTAGAGATATTTATGACATTGCAGCCCTTTGCTCGGCCAACGAGAGGTAATTGCATGGAAGTCCCATAGTAGCCACATACTTGCAATGAGTGTGAGAAAGATCTTTATGGTACTGCGTGTTCATATAAATTATCTCTCAAAGGCTTGTGTATCTACAAATATATTTTGAAAAATGTCCAATATTTTTCCTTTTGACTTCAAATAAAAAATCAGCAAATGGAGAAGGGAAATGGGTTGCAGAGACAGAGATAGGAGTCACTCACTCACCATGACAAGATTAAGCCCTTGAAGGACATAGGCAAATCCAACTAGTTACCCACGGCTCAAATGTGGTCTTGAGAAATGGAATTGGGAGAAAAAATAATCCCAGACTCAATTTATGCAGTCCGTTCTTTTGGCACAGTGGATATATATATGAACTTGTAGAATTCCTGTTTGAGGATAAAAGCATGATTTATTATTTTCCTTCTATTGTGTTTAGATGCTTTGAACATGTGCATGAAAACTTAGCCATTAACAATGGTTTACCTAACCATTGTCAGGCAGTTCTTCAAAGCCTGTGGATTTGGAGATGACATAATGGGGTCAACTACAATGATGTATACAAGGACTCTTTCAACTCACATTGAAGGTGATCAGATGGTTAAATATGCTGGTCGAAAACTTTTGCTGGTTCCGCCGCTACGTCAGTCTTCCTAGTCCTTGGAGAAGGCCAAATACTCGAGCATCAAACAGTCAGGCGGACCAAGTGTCAAGAGGGTTTGGACCCGAGTGATTTCATTGAAAGAATGGCGATGTGCCAATATCGTTCAGTCGATGATGTCTGTACTGTGTACAAACGAGAACCTTTACTACAGCCGTTCATGTATGCTATTATTTATTTAATGAGGCACTGTTGATTCATTGACTATGAGCATATTTCAGTCATGAGACTTGTTGATTTTCACCCCCCGGGACCACTTTGCATGCGGTTTCTTGTCAGACTCAGATTCTCGCTTAGCTGTGTTGCACTTTGTAGGAGAAAAAGGTGCAAAAGATTACCCCTTAATTATGCTTAGGAATAAGAATTCTCTCTTGCAAAGTAAAGTAGCCTAAAAGATAATGCCCAACGGTTTCCCTTTCTCCTTTCGAAAGCAACTTTATCGAAATAAGGCCTTGATACTGGAAAAGTTCTCTAACCGTTAAGTTGTCTTCTGCACTTGCTTGGCATGGGTAAAATTTGGGTTGAAGTTTGCTTGATCTCTGCTCGGGGACTCCGGCGCACTTCCTCACTTTGGAAGCTTCAATGGTTTGCTGTTGGCTGGATTGATCCTAAGAACAAATATTGTACCAAGATCGATGCCTCTGGAAATGCGAATCCCACATGGAAAACCAAGTTTGCTACCTTGCATGATGATTCAGACTTTCAAGATATGGCACTGCACGTTGAGGTATACAGCAGGGAGCCCATTTTTCTGAGAGAAAGACTTGAAGGGACCGCGACTGTAGTCCTCAAAGAATTCCTGGCAAAGTATAGCAACAGCAATGAGGCCTCAAGGCCAGGAACTGAAGAAGTAGGGAGCTATCAACTACGCAAAAGAAATTCCAGTAAACCTCAAGGATTTGTTGACGTTTCAATTCATATCTCCGAGGAAAGGGAACAGCCAAGTTCATACCCAGGTAATACTCTTGGGAGAAGTCTTTCTTAAACTCACCTAACTGAATTGCTAACTTCAGATTGTGCTCTAAGGCCCAGTGTCTGTCTTTTTTACATTTTTATTTTGAGGGAGCATATTACAACCTGAATATTGATATAGAGCTTGGATTATCGTCTACAATCTTGTGATTGAATTTTGGCATGCACTTGTTGAATTAAACTGCGTTAATTACAGGCAACGAAGGAGGGATTATGCTCATGGACCACAACAACAAGATTACACTACCTACTGAAGGGTCAGGGAAAGCCTTCCCTTCAGAACTGCCTCTAGGTCCACTCCGACAACCGGAAAACCATTCATCAAGTGTTGCATACAATCATCCACTGCCATACCCTTCAAATTATTCCAATCCATCAGTAGGTGGCCCAAGTTACCCACCAGCAGCTGGTCCAAGCTATCAACCATCTCGAACTCCTCCACCACCACCTCCACCATCTAATGTTGGTTACATGCCAACTTTTCTTCCAAATACAGATTATATAAATATGCCATCTTCAGTAGCAGCAGCTGGACCCCGAGGTCCACGACCTGGTTTGGCAATGGGAGTTGGTGCTGGAGCTTTGGCTGCTGGTGCTGTCATATTTGGTGATGACTTTATGTCAGGATTTGATATTCTGACTGGCTTACATGATCCTAGTCTTACAATAACAACAAATCCTCCTTTTTTGATAAAAGGGGTTCCAGTTTCCTGTAATTGTGCTACAATGCTATCGAATTTGAATTGGTTGTCCCTTATTTTCTGCTTTATTTGTTAGTGTTCATTTCATTTTGATCCTGATACAGAGAACAAAAAAGTTTTCATTCAATTCTAGGAGAACTAATGATGATAGCCTGTTCTAGCCATCCACATCACTAAAATCTTCTGATACGTTCCCACTTTTGATTAAATGCGCCTCATGAGACAATAGCTGCAGTTATCCAGTGTAGATAACTAGCTCTTGAATATCATTGAAAAGAAATCCAAGCAAGAATTTCAAGTCACCAAGAGAGGCAAAAAGAATAAAAGCATGGCATGACCAGGTTGTGGTAAGAATATCACTCTTAATTGTTTCTCTGAGTTGAGGAATTGAATATTTTGTCCAAGTCGAATCTGAATGCTACTCTACCTAGCTCACAAGGTGTTCTCATCTGAATCTACCATCAGCTTCTCAAATACATACAAGCTATGAGAAGAATGCCACAATTCTTAATTACTTCGAAACAAGAAGCAGGTATAGCTAATGAAAGTCCCTTGGCGTTCCAGGATGGAACAATTCGATCATTGTCACCCGTGATAATCGAAACTGGGAGTCCATTATCCGTCAGCAAAGACACAAGGATCAGCATTTCATTCAACCTTTTAAAATCAATAATTAATGTGACAAAGCTGAAAGTACTTTCACGACTCAAAAAATGATGCTATACAACTGGACTCATTGGCAATCAACAAGAAGACACCAAGAAATTTTAAGTAGCGAGATCCTCATTGAGAAAAAAGTCCCCATAGACCCATTTATTAATCTTCCATGCTCCATCCCTCGGCCAGCTCTTCCTAAGCAATTCAGATTAGAGATGAAGGAGCCTCGCTAGTTTGACTAGTAGGGATGCTGTGAACCAAAAAATGGCCAATCCATCCAAATGCCTTTCATCTTACTGTCTTCATTTCTCACTCATTACTTCTTAATATATATTTTTCAAGATATGCAGTTACCCAAAGTTACACAGCTTTGGAAGGATAGACGTAAAGTTAGTGCAAGTACCGGGACATGAGTTGATAAATGTGTGGAAACATCCACCCTTGACGTCAATCCAAAAGCTGGCCTATCGAAGGCAATAACTTTGGAACCAGTGACCTCAGCCAAAGGCTTCATAACCCGACTCCAAGAGTAGACAGAAGCTCCAAATCCATGTAACATGATCATAGGAAGACCAAGCTTCCAAGAATTATATATTACGAGGAACTTGAGAAAGAGGGATGGAGCATGGAAGCTTTGTGATGAATCATTTGCCTGTGATTCTGCATCATATATCTTATGGTGTATCTGTAACCCTCTAAACTCACAGAAACAACTATCTGGATCAGCTAAAATTGAAGGGTATAATAATTCATCTTGATCTATACCAGATATTTTCTCCTTTTTCTGCTTTGTTCTAGCATTCAAACACTGCTCTGGATACCGCATGAAAAAAAGAAAAGATAACTCACAACTAGCCGAATATCTCAAAAAACACGAGTTGTGTTGTGAGGTGTGCAAGAGTAAGAGTCAGAAATTCTAAGGTGGAAGGTGATATTTGTTTTTGAGTGTTTTTTAAAAAATTTAAAATTTTTTTATATTTTTTTATATTTTAAATTAATATTTTTTTAGTATTTTTAGATTATTTTGATGCACTGATATCAAAAATAATTTAAAAAAATAAAAAATATTTTAATACATTTTCAATTAAAAAAAATTTTTAAAAATAATCGCAATCACACTTCTAAACGAATTGAATTCTTGGAACATGGTGGCAAAATGATTCTAAGGAAAATCATTTGTTTTCGTAATTATTTTTATTTAATTTAGAAACAATGTTTTTATTATTTATTTAATTTAATAAATTTTGATAATTTTATTTTTTCTATTTAACTTGGAAATTTCTAATTCCTTAGTACTTAGCTTGTATTTTGTTAAATTAATTGAAAAAATATTTATTAATAAAATTATGAATTAGAATTTTTGTATGGTGATACTATTTAGAAAAATTTTATATTACTTGTGCTTGATATTATATTGTTTTCTATATTAATTAGTATAAAAGTCTAAAAATTCCCAATATTTAATATTATTTCTTGACATAATGACAATGATTCATAGTAGATAATATTCGAAAAAAAACATAAAACAAGACATTATGGATTTGGGGATGAGAAGTTCCTTTCAAAAAAAAAAACACTTAAGAATTGATGATGTATTATATTAAGATATATTTAGAATTAACCATGTTAGTTGATAGAGGTGAGGAACCTGGGGAATTGTGAAGGGAGTGATTATGAGCCTATAACTAACTTTGAAAATGTGTTTTAGAGAGAGTAAGGAGGTAGCTTACTTTAAGGAAGGATAAAATTGAAAATTTTGATCATTTTAAATTGGAATCAATCATGATATTTTATTTTAATGATGATTATAATTTTTAATTATAACATAAATAATAACAATGATGATGTTATTGGTAAGTTAGGGTTGAGTGAAAAGAGAACATGAAATATGTTAAAAAAAAAATGATCTGAGTTGTAAACTCTTGTATTAAAACAAGTAACTCCATGCTCAAAATAGAAGAAAAATTGTTATAGATGGGGATGAAAACTTTTAATAATTTAACTTAAGTTTTAAAGGAAATAAAGTAATAAATTGATATGCCAAAATATCAACCTAATGATGAATCACGTAAATTTTTAAATTGGATATAATAATTATTGAAGGAAATTTTTTTGTAAATTCGGTAGAAAAAATTGATATAATAATAATAATAATAGTGGTGGTGGTGGTGGTGGTGGTGGTGATAATGATAGTAGTGGTTGTAGTCGTGGTATTAAACATGAAATTGAGATATGGAGGTGGAAGAGTCCTAAGAAAGGGCTTAAATTGATGGCATGAAATTATCCTAATGATTGTAATATAAATTGATGATCATTATGTATGATATTAATTGATAATTTGACATATATGGAGATTTCAATAATTAAACTTACATTAGCAGTGTGAGTGTTAATTATTATTGTTTGGGAAGATTGTAGGAGAAGAGGTCAAAATAGGGCCTAACTTCTCTAGATCTTGAATAACAGGAGCTCAAGATAGTTCCCTTTACTTCTTTAATTGTTTAAATTCTTGTAATACTAGAATGTAATAGATATTATATATATTTTGTACTATTGTGTATCATATGAAATATGTTTATGTGAATTTTATCTATAGACATAAGAAATATTGTTATGTGAACATTGTCTGCATGCATGATAAATATTGTTGTGTGAATATTGCTAGCGAACATGAAATATTATTATTAAGTGAATGTTGTCATCGAGCAGGAAATATTATTACTGTGTGAATGTTACCTACGGGTAGAAGAAATAATTTTATCGTGTGAATTTAATTTGACTAGTTGACATGTTTGGAGTTAGTGACATCAATGAGGTTGATGACCAAAATCTTTAATTTGACCAGCTGATATGTTTGGAGTTAGTGACATCAATGAGGTTGATGATCAAGATATTTATAAGCTAGTGGCATCAACAATGTTGATGACCAGAATATTTAATTTGACTAGCTATCTATAAGGGACTAGTGACATCAATGTGATTGATGGCCGGAACATTAAATTGACTAACTATTACATAGAGAGTTAATGGCACTTGGGTACATGTCTACCGGATATTTTAATAAGGTATTTATAAGAAAATATAGTAGTTTAAATGTGGTTGACATAATGATATTTTATGAATTTGCAAGAAAAGCCAATAAATTAAAGGACAAGATTTTATGAATTTAAAAAGATAAATCAATGATTAAATTGATGGGATGAATGAAGTCGAGTTAAGTACAAGATTGATAAGAGCCTAGTTAATTTTTGAATTCTAGAAAGAAAGAAATTATGTGAAGAGCTTTAAATAAGAAGAAGTTCTAGGAGATAATATTGACATTTATATTTTCATTTCATTTATTAAGAATTAGCTTGGTAGTGTGGTTGCAGTTGTTTTTCAAATAACTTTTCGTGTCGAAATGTATGCCAATGATTTTTTTTATTTTTAAAAATTATTTTTAACATCAGCACATTAAAACGATCCAAAACATACAAAACTTATTAAATTGTAGCAAAAATTTTTTTTAAAATTTTTTTGGGAACGCGGTTTGCACCGCGTTCCCAAACATATTCTAAATATAATGTATTATAAGTGTTAAATTATTTGTCTAAGATACTACACAAATGAATCTAAAGAAATATATGGCGTATGGATATTTTATCTTATATTTTAGGCAAAATAGTAATTATTATATAATATATGATTCTAGATTGTAAATAAATAGATTTATAGATTTATACTCACTAAATGATGTTATTCCTAGCTTGTATGTAATAACTAGTTAAGGTTTATTTAATAAGCATAGCATGATTTTTAAAGTTTAATGCAAATTTTTTTTATTTAGTTGTTTATTTATATTATGTCAAGTTAAACATCTATGTTTATATGATATGTGAAAAAATCTCATTGAGATGATGATAGGAGAATTCACCAGGAAGGTTAGATTAGGGATTATGAAATGATTTTGGAAATATACAAGTTTATGTTGATAACTTAGTATCATTTAAATATAGGAAAACTCTACTAAATTTTTTGGTAGAATATTTGATAATATGATAAGAATTTAAATATAGTATTGCAGCTCATCATAATCATGTATATACATCTAAATATAATATAAAATTACCTCTAAATTTCAATTACAAGACAATTGAAAAGATGAAAATTGTACAAAAATATTGGTAGCATTACATAAGCTATATTAATCATTTTAATTGCAAGCTTATTATCATCACAAAGATAGATTTGTGTTAAAAGTTATATAACATGTTAATAAAACAAGTTTGAGATTTATAATTCATTATTTTATAAATAATTTATTAATTGTTGTTTTTTATGCAAATATTTACATGAAAATAATGAAATTAATTATTGTTTTTTATGCAAATATATCTAAAATAACAATACACTTGAAAAAAAAAAGGTTGAAGAACTTTTATTAGATATCCACAATAACAAGACAATAATAATTTGAACATAAGGATAAATTATTTCTAACTCAAAAAAAATATTATTTATTTTTTTAATTATTTTTATTTTAGCTTAATTTAAAATAATATATATATATATATATATATTTTTTTTTTTTCCATATTTAGTTTACTATAAGTTTACAAGAGGGAAAAAGACTTGTAGGTGAGCAAATAAAACATCACAAAAAGACATAAAATAGAACCTTTGACAGACGACAAGTCGTTTAACTCATTCAAAACGTACCTTATAGTTAGGTAGGAGTGGAGAAGCAAGAACGAAGATGAAAGATTGAAAGAGGAAAAAAATATAAAAATGGAGGCTTTGGTGTGCAAGAAACTAGGTGATCCAACAGCATTGAAATCATCAATATCAGAGGCAGATAATGATTCCCCAATAATTCTAAGCAAAACCCATCCTATCCCACAACTTAAATCGCCCACATCAGTTAGAGTTAGAGTTAAAGCTACAAGCTTGAACTATGCAAATTACCTGCAAATTTTAGGCAAGTATCAAGAGAAACCTCCTCTTCCTTTCATTCCTGGCTCTGATTATTCTGGCATCGTTGATGCTGTGGGTTCTGGTGTCTCACTTTTAAAGGTCGGTGACCGTGTTTGTTCCTTTGCTGCGCTTGGTTCCTTTGCTGAATTCATTGTTGCTGACCAGGCTGAATTGTGAGTTATAAAGTGATTGAACATTCATTTCTTTGATTTTTGTGTTTGATAGTTTTTAATGGAGATGTGTTTTGTTTGATTTTGATATTTGTAAAGGTTTAAAGTGCCAGATGGGTGTGATTTGGTTGCTGCTGGTGCATTACCTGTGGCTTTTGGCACCTCGCATGTTGCACTTGTTCATCGAGCTCAATTGACTTCTGGTCAGGTGGGTACTCCACAATTTGTTTTTTGTTCATTTCCATCCATGTCTATGTGTTTTGAGTTTATAACGATGATTGCTAGCGTACTCAATCTGGAAGTGTTTTCTAAGGCGATGTATGGGATTTTTTGTAGGTGTTGTTGGTTCTTGGTGCAGCTGGAGGGGTTGGTCTTTCTGCTGTTCAAATTGGCAAGGTTTGCGGGGCTGTTGTTATTGCAGTTGCAAGGTACTTACATTGCTTTTGTACTCCTTCAGATATCATTTATGACAATCATTCCTTTTGGTTGTTGTTGTTTTGGCGATGCCTATAGTTTTTAGTATTATATTTTAATTTTAAGAAGTAGAACCATTTTGGGGTTGCATCCCTGGTCTTGACTATGGCAGGGGAGATGAAAAGGTGCAGTTTTTGAAGTCATTGGGAGTGGACCATGTAGTGGACTCGAGCAAAGAGAGTGTCATTGCAAGTGTCAAGGACTTCCTTAAAGCAAGGAAGCTCAAAGGGGTTGATGTTTTGTATGATCCTGTTGGAGGCAAACTTACTAAAGAAAGCATGAAGTTGTTGAATTGGGGTGCTCAGATTTTGGTTATTGGTTTTGCTAGTGGGGATGTACCTGTCATCCCTGCAAATATTGCTCTTGTCAAGGTACTTGTTTCATTTTCCTAATACTTGGATTACCTAATATCAATTCTTGCAATTTTTCGCTCCTTATGGTAAACCAAATCACCTATAAAGATGCTCTGTGAGATTCAAAATTAATATTGAAAGAAGGGAACAAGATTAGATAACAATAAAGGAGAGTTGGTTCATGACCAAACAGTTCAGAAGAACTATACAACTTGTGTTTATTTACAATGTGTCATGGTTTTGCACTTCGAGTGGGTCAAGAGACATGGCCATGAGTCACAAGATTGACCGCGTCTTCCTCTTTTTCCTTTTCTTTTCTTGTGAGTATGCTACATCCTCTTACTCTAGAATCTCTTTGAACATGAAGAATATCATTCTAGATATTATCTAGAAAAAACTCAGGTCTAGTTTCAAGGAGTATTGGTGTTGTATGAGGACAGAGGGAATGGTGTTGCATGTATTCAAGTAGCACCTGCTTTAAATCCTCAACTGTTTCAAAAATATATAGAAGTATTTGAGAAGCTTGGAGGACATTAGTCAGTGCAGAACTATGTTGAATACCAATTTTAATAAAATTAGCAGTTTTACTGCTGAAGCACTCTGAATTGGGCTATTTTCCTTTCAGCAGGTCTTTATTCTACCATTGTTTATATGATTGCACAATACAAATTATTCATGATGATATTATCAAGTTTTTAAATGTCCTCTTCTTTTTTTTTTCCAGAACTGGACTGTGCATGGACTTTATTGGGGCAGCTATAAAATACATCGACCTGTTGTGCTCGAAGATTCAATCCGGGAGCTGCTTTCCTGGGTGGCAAAGGGCCGGATTACCATCCATATTTCTCATACGTACAGTTTATCAGAGGTCCAGAACTCCCTCTTTCTCTCTCTAATTAACTGAGCAAAATTTTAGCTTGAAGATGGTTTACCATTATGATTCACTGAACTAAATTAAACATTCTGAGCTCAATTCTCCTACAAATTGAGCTGGTAACGGCAAACCAAAGTTCCTTATGGTTAAGCAGCATTCCAAGAACCAAGCAAATCCTATACGCATGATCATGTCCTATGTAATCAATGCCAAACTCTAATGGATTTACATACCAAATTTCTACTGCTGTACATAGGTCACTCATGGTCATGTAACAGCATTTCCTGAATGAAGGACTAGGTTTGTGATAATATCTTCGTTTGGTCCAACATATGAATCTACCAACAAGAAGTCACCTACCAATCCAAGCATGGATGGACAGATCATTTGATGACATCTGTCTAACCCAACAGTGAGTTGGTAGTCTAGCAGGTGTTAGATTCATGCATTGTCAGGTTCAATTCACAACTTCTTTAACTTCTTTTCCTGTTTGGGATCTGATGAAAAGAAATTAATCAACCCTCTGAAGCACCAAGCAGAACTATTTCACTGCAATAAGTTCTTTTTTCCTTTTATTTGGGTAAATCATAAATGATAAAAACAAGGAGTTCAAGCTTATCATTCCACTTTGCTTTGAAAATGCGGCAAGTTTATTGGTAGACTTGGTATGTGCATTATATGGACAGACGGTTTGGTTTCTTGTCTTCATAAATCATGGATTTTCCACCATGCAAACAATGGTGTATTCAGTGACAATGTTGGTGTTTTGCCTTTGACAGGCCAGTCTCGCGTTTGCTGCTATTAAAGATAGGAAGGCAATTGGGAAGGTGATGATTGCTATTGATGATGAAAGAAGTGTAAAATCTAAGCTTTAAGTCAATCAGGACTCAGATGGGATGGAATGCAGCATATATTCCTTTTTGCAGACTCTCCTTTTAAGTTGCCCTTCAAGCAATTTTCTCATTTCTGTTTGATACAATTGCTAGCAACCACGAGGATGTTACTTGTTGTCAATAAGGTAATTATCATGTAGTAGTCGTTGAAAAATGCCAAATAAGAGAACTATTATACCGAAAGAAAAATAAAATAAAAATTGCAGATGAATATTGGTGAAATTGCATAGCTTTCTTCCTGCATATTCACTATATCCAGTGTTTCGGATAAGTGTGTGTTTGATAATGTAATGTGAGGTGCTTTTTAAAAGTATTTTTTATTTGAAAATGTATTAAAATAATTTTTTTAAAAATTTTTTTGTTTATTTTTGGTACTAGCATATAATTATTAAAAAACATTAAAAAATTATTAAAATTTAATGTTTATTCATATCAAACACTTTTAAAACGTATGAAGTTTTAAACTCAAAAACTGTAAAGACCATTCATCTTTTTTGACGCAGTCCGCTGGAAATAATCACAACTGGATCGATCCTATTGCAGTTCCCTGTACTGCTTGCTGTGCCTATGGGGCCATCACAATGCTATTGTGAATGAATAATTGTTTCTTGTCTTACAAAAAAGGATAAAAGGTTGAAGTTTCGAAAAGGATATATATTTCCTTTTTCTTTGGTTGTTATAAGGCACTGGCAACCTGTGATCACCAGTTTATAGCTGCACAATGAGGAATTATAATTATCAGAAATAAGTAATGATTTTGTTTTTCTTTTGTCATACAACAGCAAATAGCCATAACTTTTTGCTTGAGAAACACAAGTAGGAATGCAATGACAAAATCTGTAAAGCCTAAGTTCGGAAAATTAAACGAAGTAATTGCTAGGATATGAATAAACCCGAATAATTTTTACCATGCTATTTGTTTGTAAACTATTAATAGTTTATTAGATTTCATGTTGAATTCATCAAATAACTTCCCAATTATACAACGAAGTAAGAAAAATTAGTTGGAAACACCAGGCATGGAAACCAAAATTGATAATGGAGAACACTGCAACTGGTTGTTGGATTGTATTACAATTGTAAGGTCCCTCCATGGTACTCACATCTTTCGAAGGTCTTGTAGAGTTGTACTACCATGAAATATTCTTTCTTTTCTTATATAAATAAACCCCATGCTGTTGCGTGAGCTGTTTCTGTGCTACTGTTTTTTCTTTTCCTTTAGTTTTAGTATTGGTTTTGCTGTTCCCCTTTCGTAGCAAACATCCTGTCTTGTGCCTTCTATGGATTCCTCAAACGTTGAAAGGGCTCAAGATCGAAGAAGGATACAACAAGGTGTGGCTTCTAGCTTCCTATATAGCATCGTGTCAGACAATCTATCAAGACTAAGTGTCAAGACCCTAGTCAGATTCAAGTCGGTCTGCAAGTTATAATAATGCGTGATTCCCAGCCCTGGTTTCCAAGCCTTGCATCACAATAGATCGTGCAGTAATCCTCGATTCCTTCGATTTTATGAATTTGATTTTCAGCTCCATTCAAATCCCACAGACACATCATATGTTTATAAATTTGTTTCAGTGGATACAGAGGGGGAATAAGCACCATTTTGTTGATCTTAAGGTGCATGTCCCTATTAAACTCATATTGCCAAGTTGCTTCGCTTTGCTTAGCTACAGAAACACAAATTCTTGTGTGTAATCCTAGCACTCGTCAGCCTTTTGAATTGCCAGTATGTGGAAGTAAAATAGCAGGACTTGGGACAGGAAAGCTAGACTCATAAGAGTCCAGTTGGTTCTCCTACTCCGATATCTGCAACACACCCAAAAAACAGAACAGAGTGCTCGGTTGGGAAGAAGGACATTCATGGAAGATTTCCAACATCCAGTGGAAAGGTTTAGTCCTCCGGCCTTCGCATATGAAACTACTTACTGGAAGATTGACCGCAGGCGCCTCCGCAGGAGGCATAACGTTTTTATTGCCGCGTTTAATAATGGAAACGAAATGTTTCAAACATCCTGCATATTGAAGACTTATTGCTTATTCCGATTGGACACCGCATGTTCGAAATTCAACTCCTCCATATGGGAATTTGTGCATGGTAGAGACTTGTGATTATCTCATGTGGCAGTTTGGGAACTTAGGATCCCATGAATTGCATATGGCAAGGCAAAAAAGAAGAAGCATGATCCACACAAGGGCAAGTAATCTTTTGAAAAGGATACAGAAATCATATTCAATTCTTTTACTGATCTACCTTATTGCATAACGTCTTGCTTGTTTAGAGGGAAAATAAGCCACCTATAGGCAATTCGTTTACAGGGCTTTTTCTTAATCCCTTGCCCTTCTCTTTTCTTTAGAAAATACCATGGCTTTTTGCAGGTCTTTCTTGTTTCTTTCAAGTTTTGTGTGAGGTGGTTTTATCTTCAAAGAAGAATTACCAAAGAAGCATGTCAAATGGCTAACTTTAGAATCAAGCAAGCATTATAAGTTGATAGAATATCAACATATAAATAAAGAAGAAAGCCGTCATTTAATTGAACAAAACAGTGATTATAGACAAGGGCTTAGAATACAAGAATCATCTAAAAAGACCCATCGAAAAAATTGGGAAAACTTAATGGCCATTAACTCTGCTAAAAGTGTAATGGCCTGAAAGAACAGAGGTTGTTCTCTGCTTCTTTTGGTTGTTCTTATTGGTTCCCCTTACCCACTACTTCAGCTGAAGCAATTTGTGCCTTTGACCTCTTACACATCTTTCTTGCCTTCAATAATGCCCTCCTCTGGTTAAATGGGTGCTCTTTTTTCTCCAAATCTTTCACTGTTCTCGCTTCCGACAGGTCTGCGAAGGACTTGCATTTCCCATCATAAGACATTGCCAATCCTCTTCTCTGGGTTGGTAGAGAGTCTAGCATGGAACCAAAAGAACCATACCCTCCTTCTCTGTTGAGATTCCTCTCCTTAGACATGACTTCCTCATGGCCTTGTTCAGTGCCATTGTTTGGAACAACCATAGAATTACTCTCGGAAGAGATTTTGGACGACTTCTTGTCTAAATCACCCATTATCAGCAAATACAAAGTGAACAGCAGCACACCAATTTTCTCTTTCACACTAGTCCTATTTATAGAGTTCCAAACTCAAATTTCCTAAAAAGTTCAGGTCTTTCCACAAATAGCACGGAAACTGGGAACCAACATCAAATTACTTTCCTCAAGTAGCACGGAAACTTAAAACTATCATCATTATGTCTCAGTAAGCATAAGTTAATGAATACAAATACATACATAATTGAATCAATGAGCATCAGACAACATTGGAACTGATGCCAGAAATCCATCAACTTCTAGGCGGTCAAATTAGAAATAGCATCGGGATCGAACGACTAAAGCTTTTATATTTTGGTTGTCAATGATTTTAATTGGAAACTACTCAAAGTCTGCAGCTTTGAAAAACCAACCATTATTTGATCGAACTGATTAAGTTTAGTTGCATGTGCACACTAATCATTTTGCGATGATCATGTTAAAGGAACTCTATTGTATTGTGTTTTCAAGAACATTGAGGTCCAGTTATGTCTTCCTTCCCCTACATACAGCGATATAGATGCTTTGATTGAAATACCTGGTACAAAGTCATGCCAGCAACTTCATTTACATTCCTTGACCTCCTTTTTCACCAGGGTATCAGAAGTGCCTGACAGACACAAGAAGCATGAATCACATAAAGCAACTAAAATCGAGCACGTATGACAACGAATCCAACCTGGCTTTTATCTGCCAGCGGCAAATTATTATAGAGGAAGGCATCAATATTACCCACACAGATGAATTAGGCGACATTCTTGCATCCATATATAAGCTTTCAGGTAATAACTTGCAGCGTCTTGATGATGGCTGATCAGCATGGTAGAATGATGAGCAGAAATTACAAGAGGCTGGACACATTTTTTGTGTTTTCGTCGCATATAACGTAGAAAATCTCGCATGCTTTGAGTAGCTCTTTCCCAATCTATGATATCATATGAAACCCACGAATGAATAACAAGATGAAAACGTAATCATATAAGGTTTTCATGATGGTACCCAAGAAAAGAAACCAAGTGTTAGAGCTCTAGGCGCGGGGATGCGCCAACGAAAGCACACTGCCTAGAATTCGGCAGCGATGGACAGCGGCAGCCTTGCGCAGGCATAAACGAATTCAGCAGGCAGCGTGCAATGGTCTATGCGAGTCTTTGAGCTTGCGACTTGGCATGGACGTGGGGGCTTAGATAATGGACCTTCTAAGTCAGCAGCTGACGCAGCAGAACAGGTAGCTGGGACTGCCTTGTGGACAGGCAGAACGTGGGTGAAGTGGCAGCCTCATGGGGGCAGAACGTGGGTGAAGTGGCAGCATCATAGGGGCAGGACATGGGAGCATAACTAGGGTGCTCTCCAAGCTGCTGAGATCGTGGGATCATGCCCCATCACTTGCTGGAAAATAGGCCACTAAGATCATGGAGATCATGGGGGAGAAAGTGCCCCACTATGTCCTGAAAAATAGGAGATCATGGGTGAGCCCTGCAGCTCACATGTTTGTCTATAAATAGGCTGCCAAGCCTCTGTTGTGTAGCATGCGATTTATGTGCATAGCACACACACTCTTTATTGTGTAATCCTTTATTGACGAGATAAATAAAGGTTGAGAAGTATTCTTGTAAAGTTTGGTGTGCTTGCTTGTGTTTATTCTTTGTTTACGACGAGGCAATTATGAGAACCTCTTTGGGTGAGCGAAACACATAGTCGTTGGGAAACACGAGCAAAAAGGTGAGGCAAGGCTGAGTCTAGTTGGGACTAGACTGCCGCATTGGGTTGAATTTCAGGGCGAAAAATTTAACTCTGTGACAATTGGTATTAGAGCACGGTTGATTCAAAAAGCGTGCAGCAGAAGTCATGGAAGCTATTAGAGAACGGTTGATGCGTCTTGAGACTTTGATAGGGTCGGATGAAGAAGGCGAAGAACGTTATGTTATTGATCGCTTGAAGAAAGCTATGGAAAGCGCTGATAGGGCTGAGAGCCTGTACATTTCTCTTGCGGCAGAATCGAGTGAGCGATTGGCAGCTGCCGAAGAGACGATTGTCATTCTGAAGAAGGCAGTGAGAAACGCTCCTACTGGGGTAAGTACTTCTAAACCTAAAGTGCCTGAACCGAAGTGTTTTGGTGGGGCAAGAAGTGCCAAAGAACTCGAGAATTTCTTGTGGGACATGGAGCAATACTTTAGCATTGCGAAGATCGGCGTGGCTGAACAAGTGGATCTTACCGTGCTGTATCTCATGGGTGATGCGAAGCTTTGGTGGAGGACAAGAACCAAAGATGACTTAAGTGCTGGACGTCCAAAGATTAAGACGTGGGATCGTCTCAAGCAAGAGCTGAAGGAGCAGTTCCTTCCAAACAACACATCATGGATTGCGCGGGAGGAATTGAAAAGGCTCAAACATGAAAGGTCAGTTCATGAGTATGTTAAATCTTTCAGTTCTTTGATTCTCGACATCAAGAATATGTTCGAGGAGGACAGGTTGTTCAACTTCATGTCTGGATTGCAAACTTGGGCGCAAGCGGAACTACGAAGATAGAACGTAAAGGATTTGTCCTCCGCTATTGCTGCTGACAGTTTGGTTGATTTTAAATCAACTACTAGAGAGGGCTATACATCAACCTCCTTCAAGTCTAAGGGAAGAAACAAGGAGGAAAGAACAGAGAAGAAGTTTGGTAGGGGTGCATCGAAGGCTGCTGCCGCGGATAAGGGTAAGGCTAAGTTTATGAGTGCACAAGGTAGGAGTACTAAACCGAACTTCACTTACTTCATTTGTGATGGTCCGCACTTTGCCAGGGAATGTCCAAAGAGGGAGAAGTTGAATGCTATTCGGGCTGGGGATAGCGATGAGGAGGAGGGGGTAGTTACGCACGTCAATCTTATGCGTGTGATAAACTGCCTGGTAGCTAAATCAGGGGATGCGCCTGCCGAAAACCGCCCTGTTGGTAAAGACTTGGCGAAGATTGATGCACTGCGGAAAGGGAAGTCAGGGGCTACGGACAATCTAATGTATGTGAAGATTGGGATAAATGGCAAAGACGTGAATGCTATGCTGGATTCAGGCGCAACCCACACATCTGTGGCAGATCGGCTGGTGAAGGAACTTGGCCTGCGGTTGAGTGACAACCATACATCGATGAAGGCATTAAACTCGAAGGCACAGAGGATTGTTGGGATGTCTTACGATGTGCTGATAACGCTGGATCAGTGGAGAGGTAAGCAGGACGTGCTGGTCGTAAATCTTGACGATTACGATATTATTCTTGGCCTTGATTTCTTACGAAAAGCCAAGATTGTTTTGATGCTGTATCTCAATGGAGTGATGATTGCGAGTGAGGGATGCCTTTGTTTCATCCCATGTTGTAAAGTCGCAGCTGCGAATGTTGTGAAAAGGGGAAAAAGCTTGGTCTCGGCAATTGCTATTGATAAAGCGTTGCGGAAAGGAGGGGAAGTGTTTCTGGTGACAATAGTGGACAAGAAGGTAGACTATTGTGGTGAGGTGCCGAAAGAGATTGCTAGCGTGCTGCAGCAATTCGAAGATGTGATGCCGCCTAAACTCCGGCCTAGGAGGACCATCGACCATCGAATTGAGTTGGTGCCGGGGACAAAGCCACCATCTCAAGCCCCTTACCAAATATCGCCACTGGAATTGGCAGAATTGAGGAAACAATTGGAAGAGCTGATTGACTCGAGATTTGTTCGCCCTTCCAAGGCTCCATATGGTGCTCCGGTTTTGTTTCAAAAGAAGGCGGATGGGAGCCTTCGCATGTGTGTGGACTACCGAGCACTCAACAAGGTAACAATCAAAAACAAATATCCCGTTCCCTTAATTCAGGATTTGATGGACAGATTGTGTGGAGCCTCAATCTTTACAAAATTGGACTTGCGATCGAGGTATTGGCAAGTGCAGGTTGCTGACGGTGACGAGTATAAGACTACGTGTGTGATGAGGTACGGCTCATACGAGTTTCTAGTTATGCCATTCGGCCTAACAAATGCTCCATCAACATTTTGTAATTTAATGGATGATGTGTTATATGATTTCTTAGACAATTTCATTGTAGTTTACTTAGATGATATTGTAATCTATAGTAGAGGCATTGAAGAACATGTAACTCATCTTTCTAAAGTCTTAGATAGATTGAGAGAATATGAATTGTATGTGAAGAGAGAAAAGTATGAGTTTGCAAAAGATGAAATTATGTTCTTAGGCCACTTGATTGGAGAAGGACAGGTGAAGATGGATCCACGAAAGATTCAAGCCATCGTCGAATGGTCAGCACCAAAATCAGTCCCGGAATTGAGGTCATTTTTGGGGCTTGCAAACTACTATAGACGATTCATTGAGGGCTATAGCAAGAAGACAACTCCTCTCTCGGATCTTCTCAAGAAGAATCAAAGATGGGAATGGACAGTTGACTGCCAGCAAGCTTTTGAGAAGCTGAAGACAGCGGTAGCGTCAGCTCCAGTCTTGGGGCTGCCTGATTTCGAGAAACCATTCGAAGTGCATACTGATGCTTCGGATAGGGCTATTGGTGGAGTGCTCGTACAAGAGGGGCATCCGATTGCTTTTGAGAGTCGGAAGCTAAGTGACGCGGAGTAGAATTACTCGACGCATGAGAAGGAGATGGCGACAGTAGTTCATTGCCTTGGCATATGGAGAGTATATCTACTGGGGCTGAAATTTGTTGTCAAGACCGACAACGTTGCTAACACATTTTTCAGGACGCAAAAAAAATTGTTGCAGCGACAAGCTCGATGGCAGGAATTCTTGGCCGAATATGATATCGTATGGGAGCACAAACTGGGGAGCCACAATTAGGTTACGGATGCACTCAGCAGACGCGAGGTAATTGCTACTGTTCTTGCTATTGTTCAGGTGGAGTCGGACATGCTGTGTCGACTTCGTCAAGCTACGGGGGAAGACGCAGCGTACAAGAAGCTGGTTGAACTTGTACGAGAAGGGATAATATGGAGGTATTGGCTGGAACAAGACCTGCTCTATGCAAAAAGGGGGTCGAATCTTCGTGCCAAAGGGAGAGCTGAAGAAATATCTAATGACGGAGACTCATGATCCGTAGTAGGCTGGACATCCAGGCAGGGAAAGGATGGTTGCTCTCCTGTCGTAGACTTATTATTGGCCAAAGATGGAGGACGACGTAGAACTTTACGTCAGGACTTGTCTAGTGTGCCAGCAAGACAAGACTTTATGTTAGCGAGAGGCAGGCTTGTTACAGCCGCTGCCGATTCCAGAAAGGCCTTGGGTGTCAGTTTCGATGGACTTTATTGTGGGTTTTCCAAAGGTGGATGTCATGAACACAATCATGGTTGTTGTGGACAGATTCACCAAGTACGCGGTATTTATCGCTGCCCCTACGGTGTGTACAACCGAAGTGGCCACTGAATTATTCTACTGCAACGTGGTGAAGTACTTTGGAGTGCCTTTAGACATTGTAAGTGATCGCAATGTGCGATTCACAGGCAGATTCTGGATAGCGATGTTCAACATGATAGGAACAAGGTTGAAGTTTTCGACTGCCAACCATCCGCAAACTGATGGGCAGACGGAAAGGATAAATGCTTTCCTGGAGAAGTATTTGAGACACTACGTGACAGCGATGCAGTGAAACTGGTTGGAGTTGCTGGATAGTGCACAGTTTTGCTATAATCTTCAGAAATCCTCGGCAACAGAAGCAAGTCCGTTTGAGCTGGTTTTGGGAGCACAACCCCAAGCTCCTGTCGAGATTGCAATGCAGATATCAGGTGGGAAGAGTCCAGCGGTGTACAGGTTTGTGATGGAGCGGCAGGAACTGTTTGAGTAAGCCCAAGACAGCTTGCGTAAGGCAAGAAAAAGAATGCTCAAATATGCCAATCAAAAGCGAAGATTGCTGGAATTCAGCGTGGGCGACAAGGTGTTGCTCAAGTTAACTCCGCAAATTTGGAAGAAAATTATGGGGACGACGAAGCACCGAGGGTTGGTGCCAAGGTACGATGGACCTTTCGAGGTCATCGAAAAGGTAGGGGCTGTCGCATACAGATTGAAGCTGCCTGAACGACTGAAGCTTCATCCTACTTTTCACGTAAGTTACTTACGACCTTTTTATGAAGACAACGAGGATCCGAAAAGAAGTAAGTCGCAACGATCTCCTCCTATGATTCACAAGCAATTTGACGATGGTATCGTCAAGATCATGGATCATCGTTGACTCGGCCAACATAAAAAGAATCGGCAAACAGAATTCTTGATAAAATGGAAGAAAAACAAGGAGGTTTCGTGGGAGAAGGATACAGATTTGTGGCAGTCTGAGGATCAAGTACAAGACTACCTCATGTCTATTTTGACGAGGACGTCGGACTCTTCTAGTGGGGGTGGTTTGTTAGAACTCTAGGCGCGGGGACGCGCCAACGAAAGCACATTGCCTAGAATTGGCATATTAAAAATCTAATTATGTCCTTAGGTTTAATTTTTATACAGATTCGTCCAAAATGATTTAATTTGATTTTGAATCTGCATTATCTCTTTAATTTTGAGGAAAATAGGGTATAATTAAACTCTCAATTCTATTCAAACTTGCAGTATGATTTTTCTACATGTGAAATCCTCTCAACTTGCTTTTGCCAAAATATTAGCCCTCTTGCTATCATTATTTTATTTTTTTCGATTTTTTATTTTGAAATAAAGAAGATGAATTTAGGGAATAACTCAGAAATGAGTTATGACACCAAAAATGTTTTTTCCCATGTAACCTAAATATTTAAATTACTAAAATTAAACAAGAACGTATGAAACTCAATTAAAATCTTAACGTCCTAATATGTTTTACAACTAAACCATCAAGATAATAGGAACCTCAAAATGTACTCTCATTTAACATAAACCTATAAACTCCCACAAATCAATTTCACAACCTCATATTAACAACAATAGCATCACTAATTTCACAACTAATACATCAAACCCCCTTCTCAAATTGCTAAAATCAATTTAAAAATAAAACTACTATATGAATCTTAAATAACAAAAGATGCATGAAATTAAAAAAATAAGAGTTCTTAGACACCAGTTCAATATTTGTTTTTGTTTTTAAAGGTCAGTTACCATTCAATAACTACCGAGGTATATCAAATTATTCAATCGCATAAAACACAAGAAGACATTCCCCTACACTAGAAGAAAATTCATCTAAAGTTCCAAACACATGTTTTTATATACTTGTTTCATCCAAAGTTCCAAACATATCCAAAATTTATCAAACATAAGTTCCAATCAAATAACCCAAACCATAACAATTATCAATTTATCACAATTAACAATTTACTATAAAGTTGTAAAAACATCCAGAAGATTGATTTACTAGCCTCAATTTATCATCTTCAGGTAAAAAGCTTCTCGGTCATTCAATAATTCTATCGTAACTAGCCTTACTCAGCTCATGATCTGACTTGATAGTGAACACTTGTTCAATGACCAATAATTTACTGTAATTTATGCCCTCATCCCATAATGGTTCATCAAAATATTTCAAAACTTCAAAAAACCTAGCCATATTTTTATTTGGTTTTTCATCTATAATTGAATATTCATCTGCATAATCCTAATTCATTCTTATTGCATCTATCACCATACTCTTATAACAATTACTATTATCATCTACAACTCCATGCACGTTGCTAAAATTAGAAATTGATTCAATTATCTTTTCTACCATAGTCTCATACGGAACATAGGGTTCTATATGTGCAAATCAACACAATCATTTTTTTATGAATTTTTTTTGTAGAAGATGCATCGTAACAACATATGGATAGAGAAATTTTTTATTTTACACCTCTTATATGAACATATAATACCACCTTCACTAATATTTTTGGATTAGATAATGCATAATTAATAAAACCTTCAACCCCATTACAATAATTCATCCTACATAACCCATTGGGTGAAACTCAATATATCTAAGAATGATCATCCATTACTTATAGGAAATCTATATAGAATATTAATGACAATATATATTAATTAATAATGTAAACTAAACAAATTATCAATACCTAGTTAATTAGCTATCATTGGTTGAATTTGAAATTATTCAATGTATTTTAATAGTACCTTTTAAATTTATTATAAATTTTCTCTAAAAAATTCAAATTCTTTCAAATTTACCTAAATTCTCAACTTACCAAAAAACTTGACAAAATATGAAATGTACCCATTATTTATCGATGATATTTTTTATCGGTATTTTCATTTGTATTTGATAGTTTTCTAGTAGTGTAAGGCTTAACAAGTCATAATTAGATTAGTTTACACATTATCATAGAATAATCATATGAATAATCACCATGAACGTTGTTACCCATTTTTGGGTTCCCATAAAAAATTGAGAGAATACAAAAAAATATCAAAAAAAATATTCAGAAGAAATCCAAAAATAATAGGAGCGAGAAAAGGATGCCGGAATGCCGAAAAATGCCAAAATTGGTTGAGGAGATTAAAAAATGTAAAAGGTTGAAATTTGACAATGAGAGCCCTGTTGATAAGAAAAATTCAAATTTGAGGAAGAAAATTCCAAAATCAGATATTTATGGACTCAATTAAATTTTATCCAAGGTTTAATTCAATTTATGGAGGGTTTGATTGCAATAAAATTGAATTTTGAAGTCAATTTAGGCTTTTATTGGAAGAAATTAAAGTTCTGGGGTCCAATTATAATTTTGAAGAGTTGATTTGGTCAAAGCAGGGGCTTAATTGCATAATTATTGAAGTTTGATGGCCAATTAGGGACTTAATTGAAACAATCCGAAACCAAGGACCAAACCAGAAAAAAGCTAAGATCAAGGGATCCAATTACAATTCATCCGGGGGCTTGATTACAAAATTGCATTAACATCCAAGGACCAAATCGAAAATATCATTTAAAGTTACAAAACGATGCCATTTTATTCAACAATGTTTACTGTCTTCTTTACGTTACGTGAGCTGGCCGAGAAAAGTTTGCAGCGGCGAAGGCGCGATTTGCTTCAATCAAGGGGGCATGTTTCACGGCTACCATGATGCACGCCGACCGTTACTCCATCCCTGCAACAACAAAGGGAAAACGCTTTCATCCTCTGGCTATAAAAGCCAGATGATGTACTGCACTGAGAGGGGGGAGAACGACAGAGGAAAGTAAGAAAACAGAGAAGGAAAAAACAGAAAAAAAGACGAGACAGAGAGAGGGACAAAAAGCAAAAAAAGAGGGAGAACCCGAGAGGAGAGATGGAGAGAGCATAAGGAAAACAGAGGGAGGGAAAAAGGTTTAAAAATACACAGAAAGCAAATTACAGAGAGAGGAGAGAAAAAAGAACGAGACAGGGGAAATGAGAGAGGAGAAAGAAGAACAGAAGAGAGAACACAGTGGGAAATTCAGGAAACACAAAGGAAGGTTGCATGAGGATATAGAAACCGAAGAGCAAAGGAACGACAGTAGGAGAAACCGAACGGCGAAGCCAAAACGCAAAGACAGCAGGGGAGGTTAACACCACCATCGGTTTCCTTTCTCTAGAAGCAGGTATGTTCATTTCCTTTCTTTGCAACAATTGACGCCAGGTTTGTCTAGAAAAACAAAAAGAAACAGGAGACGAAAGCAAGCCAAAAGATCGCCGTTTTGTTTTTACTCTGTTAATAACAACTATCTGCAAAAAAACGAAGGATGAACAGTGCGAAGGTAATATAATTACCTTCGCACTGTTCCATGCACGCGTAGAATTTTATGCGTGCATGGCTTAGTTAGGTCAAGCCACATGGGTGGCTGGGTCCAGCCCCGCCATTTGGGCCGGCCCAATAAAAAAAGTTTTTTTCAAAAATTATTTTAAAAAAATTGTGATTTTCCGCAAATATTTTTATTGTATTTTAGTTAATATCGGTTTGTATTTTTATACTATAAAAATATAAATTCGGTATTAAAATACCCGATTTTCGACAAAAATATATAAAAAAATGTTTTGTTTTCATGCATACGGCCAAGTCTCTCAAAAACAAAAATAAAAATTCATCATATTGTATTTTCATATAACAAAGAAAATTTCAAAAAAATATATATTAGCATGCATTTGACTTTAATAATAAGTTTATTAAAGCCACGAGAACTAGGTCAATATTTCAAAATTTTTAAAAAAATTATTTTTTTTCTTTTAATATCTAGGTTTACAACCATATACGTAAGACATATTTCGGATATTAAATTCTTTTGTTGACATCAGAACACTTAGGTTTTATCTGATAAGATAAGGATCTCCTTACCGAGGATGACTATTCTTAAACCTTAGACGGACCAACAACTATAAAACACAATAAGACCTTAGATTTTATCAGACAATTAAATAATGCAGCCTACCTTAGGTAGGACGTATTTGGGGGGTAAAACCTTCCCTTTACACAACAAGTCCCTGTACCTGATCTCTGTGACCAGTTAGGGTTTCTAGTGACTAAAATACTAAGTGGCGACTCCCATTCCAATTTTTCCACTAATAAAAGACAAGAATTCCTTGTCTCCCCACACATTTGCCCACCATGACATAATATATAAAATTTAAGGGTAAATGTTTTCGCCGCGACGCCGCACACGTGCGACAATGAAAATCAATACCAACGATGTTTTATTCTTCATTCTTTTTAAATAACTTTCTTGCTCTACTAGGTCTCAATCTAGTTCCAGGAATCCATCAATGGTTAAATTAATTGCTCTCCTATCAACATGATAAGAAGGGAAAAACAAATGAAAGAACAACCATCCATACTTATAGTTTAATTATTTAATAAAAAATCATAAAATGTTGTGTAATATTAAAAATAGAAATGAGAATCCGAAAGTAAATAGAAAATAAATTTATATACTTTAACTTCTAATGGCTAATCTCATTTGACCTAAACACATATTAAGATAATCTAACCAATCAAATTGATTTTTTCTTAATTCTCCACCTATTTATCCCAATGACCCTCAGCAAATACAAACCCATGCATGACTTAATCAATACATTTACTAATGCCTATAACTATCTTCTAAATTTAAAAAGATTTTGTTTCAACTATTTTTCCAAAATCCAAAACTTTTGCTCTAATTTTCATCTTATTTTGATTTGTGATCTTTATAATGCTTCTTGTTATTGTGCTTCACCTTATACTATCCAGTCTCACTCAATCTATCCAACATGGAGAAACCAGTTATGAAACTGACAAACCTGGTGACAAAATAGAAAAATAAAAAATCATTAAAATTTTTGTTAGCAACACCAATGAAAATTTCATCGATGATTTTAAATGAGTTAAAACATGAAAGTTTCTTTTATCCCGGCCATTTTTCTTTCTTTCTTCTCTTTCAAAACAAAGGCCTCTTTCCCGCAAAGTAATTAGCAAATTTGGCCACCCCTTTCACAAATTTGTAAGTGTGGGAAATTTGAATGTTGAATATAATTGGTTGTTTGGAATAAATATTTAAATTAATGGAGTTGAAATATTTAAATGAATGTAAGGAATTGGGTGTTGAGTATTGGATTGAAGTTGCGGAAATGTGAAACCTCCATGTTAAAACCCTAAATTGATAATGTGAATATTAATTATTGGTTTGTGATATGTTGGGAATTAAATTAAAAAGAAAGGATTTAATGTGATGGCATGAATATTGATTTATAGATTGTAATATTAATTGATGTTTATAATGTGTTTGGATATTAATTGTGATTTTGGATGTATAAAGATTCAATGGTTACACCTTAATTGGTGGTGTGAATATTAATTAATAGTTGTTATATGTGTATAAATGTAGAATTGGTTAGCTTTTGGGTGATTTTGTTTGTGAAAGTAACATGGAAAAGTTGGAAAACTTGATTTAAACTTGGTTTTTTTTTTTCCCTGATTTAAACTTTTTTTTTTTTCCTGTTTTAAACTTAACCAGAGATCATTATAATCTAACAAATTGAATTGAGTCCAACTATATATTTATATATATATCCCACAAACAATGATCAATTACAATTAACAATAAATATAAAGGAAAGCCATTTTTCCGAACCGGTTTCAGTCCATGTTCATAGTAGTCATTCAAAAAGAGATATGGAAGGAACTAAAAACAAAACACTATTTTCCATAGCCCCAAAAATCCATCATCTCCCCACGTAACGGGAGCTGATTAATTGCGTGCGCAGATGGTGCGTTACTTGCATCATCAAACCTCACCCCTTTAGCAGAATCTTCATTTCCTAAATGAGAAGTGACAATCCTATCAAGCATAGCCCATTCATTCAAGCCCTGGTGATCTTCTCTTCCTGCAACCATTTGCTGAGGTGCTTCACAGGTGCACACCTCTAGTCCTGGCTCACAAGCGTGGTACCTCAGACTTTCACTGCCACTCTCGCAATCCCTAGCGCCTGACATGAGCTGCTTAACCATGACCGGTGATTCCTTAGGGAGACCCGAGTAGTGGTCATAACCTAAAGACTTATTAGGTGGCATTAGGGTTTGGGATTGAAAGAGAGAGTATTGATGAGGTGCTGCCATGTGAGGATAGTGAAGCTCTAGCTCAGCCTTGCTTAGTGCAAAGGGTTGTTGAATATTTCCATGGTTATGGTTTTGACGGAGGGAGTATTGGCTGTCTCTGTGCATGAAAGTTCGAGATTGATTGGTGCTTGACGAGTGGACTTGTTGGTCAGATGAGTTCATGCTTGTAGTTCCTCCTTCACCACTGACCTTGAATAGATTCTTCTTTTTGAACACCCTGCATACCACCCAGCCATCTTCCTGCACATGCATACAAAACAAATATCTTAACAAGAAGCCATGCCTTAATCAACATGTCATGAAGTTGATTCACTGATCAGTTGTAATGCTGCAGCTGAGGTGATAGAGAGAGTACTTACACCAAGGTTTCCTTGAGCATCATCGCCATCTTCAAGCCTATACTCATGCATGATCCAGTCAGTCTTCTGGCCATGAGGAGCTCTTCCTCCATAGAAAACAAGTGTCTTCCTCATACCAATCTTCTTGTAGCTGTTCCTGATGCACTTATCCCTCCCTGTTGCCTTCCAAAACCCTGCATTCGTTGCTCTATTGGTTCGTGACCCAGTCGGGTATTTCCTGTCCTTGTGACAGAATAAATACCACTCGTTCTGAGGCGCTGACCCAATTTTACATCTCTCTGCACACACATCCATGCATCACTATATATAGTAAAATCATCAAATTCATCATAGATAGTATAAATCTTTAACTTTTACGCACATGTGCTTGATGTAAAATACAATTTTAGAATATATATATATATATATATATATATATATATATATAGGAACAGATAACCAAATCTACAAGGCATAGCGCATCACATATATAATATTGCAGCCGCAACATCCCCGTGCAGATGACGGACTCATAAGCAGATGAGTGGCATATAGAATCACATTGGATCAGTGTATTCTCTTACATGATATATGTATTATTCTCTGTGTCATTAAATTTCATAATTAATAATTCATTCAATTTTTTTTTTTTTTTGCCTTGGACGTTTTTCTGATTCTCCAACTTCTACCTAGCGGAGAATTTTATGGCGTGGAAAACATTTATTTCTACCATATAGAAAACACTTGTTTCCTTTTTGAGGTGACAAAACATGCATCCTCTATTATTTATAAAAATCTCTACTCTATCCTACATGTAATTTATACAAGAGCTCCATTACTTTTTTCTCGATGATTTAATCTCTCTCTATACATTAATTTCCACCTATTTTTTAATGTTGTTGATGAAAAAATAATTACAAGGTTATGAACAAGACAATCACTTGCTCATCCCATGTAATATATTACATGAAAATATATTAAAATCGATTAGGGTAAATAAAATTTTTCATCCAAGTTTTATATATATATATATATATATATATATAAAAGAAAAGGCTTAGAGAATTATTTAGACAAAAAATGTTTTTAACCTACTTTTCAATTTCCAAAGTGAGAAAACAGTCTTACACATTCACTAAATAAACACATTTTTTATGCAAAAGGAAAGGAAGTAGAGAAAAAAATGAAGATACAAAATGAAAAACTATTCTCTACAACTAAACGGGCTCTAATGTTTACTTATTTCTACAAATTTTCAGATGAAAATAAAAGTAATGTTTTAATTGGTTGATATAGTGGATCTCATTGTTTGTAACCGGTTGGTGTGAACTAATAATTCCAGGTTTTTACTCATGTAATTCCCATTCAAGAACAAAACTGTCAAGCAAAATAATAATATATATAAAAAAAAAAAAGATGAAATTTTACTCCCTGGTGGGATGAATAAAACCTTCATAATGAAAATGGTAATTTTCAAATTATTTTAAGATTAAAGCATTATGAATGAAAACACAAATCAGCATAAAGAGGGTGGAATTGTTTCAACCAAAACATATCATCTTGAAGAGAGCTTCAATTAAAATCCTTACATAGTCCTGTGAAATCCATAAAATCAAGTATATGCACGCCACACAATGAACTTAGATTATGGTTCAAATAATATTTACCTTGCAACTCCCAAGGCTCCATCTTGTTCAAGTCCACCTCTCTAATGACCTCCATATCAAACTTCTGAAACGAAACCTTCTTTTTCAAGTAGTAATGGAGCAGTTCTTCATCAGTCGGGTGGAATCGGAACCCTGGAGGCACACCACCAGAAGACGTAGCCATCACCATGCAACTAGCACAACAGTTTGGATGATGAGCTGAAAAAAATACCAATCGTTACTTTTAAACTAGCAGTTTTAGAGATGACAGCTCTTTAAATGTTAGGGTGTATAAATGTGTAAATAGCAATCATTTTCTTCGGCCTTGGGGCTTAAATACGACGATGATTGTCAACGGGGAACTACTTGTATGGTGATGTGAGAAAAGTTGACGGCCAATTACTACGCCGGCGGGCATGGCTAAAGATATCGTGAAAGGCAAGCATGAGGACTTAGACCATAGCTTATATTTAACCAAGTTTTTTTTTTTGCTGTGGTTTTACTCTAGGATGGTTTCATATCTCCACATGCTTTTGTGGAGCGTGGTCACACCTTTCCATAATTTTATATGCAGATTTACTACGTACATATATGCATTGCCAAATTAATTAGGCCATAGTGTTTCTTTTCTGTGAAAAATACAAAGTTAATATTTTCACTTATCAATTGGAAGGATTCGGAGTGATAAGGTCATACGTTGTATTTTCCTGACGAACTGAAAGACCATACATCTAGCACTGAAACGAACCAATTGTGTTTGTCTGAAATTGATATGCTCCGCAAAAGAAATATTACAGGGCCTAGAGAAACTTTCTTAACATATGTTCGCAAAATGGGCCACTTAATATTAAAATCCCTAGATCTCTCTCTTGGTAAACCCGCTTAATTGATTCTCTGCTGTCATCTTCCATAGTTGGATCAAAGGTATGCGGGTAGAAAACCACGGGAACTTGTGTTGCCAGGTATAGATTGTTTTTCTTCCTTTTCATCAAGCACGGTTTCTTCTCCCTTTCCTTTACGCATAATATACCTCAAAATATACTACATTTACATAACTGAATGATGAACTATATATATTTACATTTAAAATTGATAAATATAAATAGAAATATCAACGAAATATTGCCTCGTTATAGCATATTCCGATAAAATTTTTATGTCAATGTATTTCAAAGGAATTACAGTGCAAAAAATAAAATAAAAATAACATGTCATTGTTATAGACAGTATTACTAATGAAATAAACTTATCGATAATATTTAATTTATAACATAATGAACGACCCTCCTTTCCTTTTCTCTCATTTTTTCTTCTTTTTCTATTTTTCTCTACAAATAATAGCGACCCCCTATTTTATCATAAATTAAACTCTCATCACCATAAATCCGACCACTTCAACACTGAGTCTGGTTTCTAAAGTTCCCTGTAAAAGGAAGTTGAAAAAGAGTATTTTGGGTTAGTTTTTCTGCACTATTTTGGACAAAATTTATACAAAAATTTAGACTCTTGTTTTTATCCAATTTTCCATCTTATTCTCTTCAATTTAAACTTTTTTTTTCTTTTTATTTTTCTCATAATTTAGAGTTTGGGTTCGGTATTTATAGAGAGATATTGAGTATAAATTCATTTGAATTCAGTGAACCTTGTTAAGGAGTGTACATAAACAAGGTAATATTGTTGAAATCCTAAAAGACTTATTGAAGTTAGTCCTTTTACTTCAAATAAAAAGAAATAAAATCATGAGGATAAATGATTGATCCTTGATAATAACAATAAATCTCATATTGGTTATATGCTAAGTACTTAAACAAGTATTTTTTATTGGTTTTGCTTAAGTACGTTTTCAATATATGTTTAGCATTTATTTTTTTTAGCCTATTGATTTGACCAATTTAGCTCATGAATTTCTTAAATTTGATAAGATTTTTTCTAGAAGAGTTTTTTCTAAATCTAAATAATTAAAAGATAGCTAATTTTAAAGTCAAAACATTCAATTTAATTCATGTTCTATAAAGGCCAATAGCAACTGAAATTTGAGGAGATTTTATCAGTTTTCGTTCCTAAAAATCTTTATAAAAGGAGGTTGAAAATGAGTGTTTAACGTTGGTTTTTCTATTTTGGATAGAATTTCTATAGAAACATAGACTGTTCTTCTGTTGGAGAATAATATAAATCATATTCTAGGACCTTACCTAAAAGTTTAACCTATTGGCTTGAAATGGTTTTTTAATATGGTATCAGAGCCTTGATGATCAAGCGGTCACGAGTTCGAATCTTACCATCCCCATTTATTTGATAAAAATTAAGCACAAGGTAATGTGGGTCTACGCAAGTGTCAAGCCCAAAGGGCTTTTACTTGAAGGGGTGCGTGGAGAATAATATAAATCATATTCTAGAACCTTACCTAAAAGTTTAAGCTATTGGGTTGAGATGGTTCTTTAACATCTTCTACCTAATTTTTCAGCTTATTGTATTTAATGTTAAGCTCTATTTTTTTTATAATCTTGAGTTTATGTTCGATCTTTATAAAGAGATATTAAGTACAAATTTCTTTGAGATTGTTAGACCTTGTTTATGATTACATAAATAAGATAGTAATATTACAACTTTAAGAGGTTTATTGAAGTTAGTTTTTTTACATCAAGTAATAATAAAATTTGAAGGGCAAAAATCTTTGAAAACAATAACAAAATTCAGATTGGTTATGTGCTTAAGTATCTTTTATTGATTTCCTTTAAGTATATTTTTAATATATGCTTAAGAAGTATATATATTAGGAGTTAGTTTCATTCTCTTATATATAATTTCATGTACGATTAGTATACAACTGGGATTGTATTTCAGTTTTTTTATAAAAGTTTATATATATATATATATATATATATATATATATATATATATATATATATATATATCAAGCTAGATTTTGATTATAATTGTAAATATACCATGATCTTATATATTGAATGATTATAAACTAAACATATATACTCTTCTCTAATTCTAATTCGTCTCCTGGTAATTTTGAACAAGATATATAACATTATAACACACTGTCAAGAGAAAGTCAAAAAATTAAAACTTGCATAGGCAACCATGATTATTTATTAATACGCTTATATCACATCAAATACTGAAATTATCGTAATGATTTTGTATTAACAATTTAATTAAAATCTAAATGCATCCATTGATCAAATATACAATACTTCTGAAGAATGAACAAGCACATAGACAGCTATTGTTTTGCATTACATTCCACGCGCTAAGCATATAGGAGGCACTTGGCTTCCTGATGCTACCTGGTTTTCACTTGCTTCCTGCATGCTACCTGGTTTTCTAGTTGAATGGAATTAATTAAAGCAAAAATGATCCCGAGAAAATAATAAAATGATAAATTATGGGATATTTGATTGTCATCAAAGCAAAGGATTGGGGAAACAGCTACTAAACCTTCTTGGAATTCTCGCGTTTTGATTGGACGGCCAAGAATTTTGAGTGATAACTAGTTTTATATACTACATTATTAGCATTCTTATGCGAACTTTGAGTTTATATAGTCCAGATTAACAACAACAGTTGGAGACGCAGTCGCCATAGCTTCGGCTTGCACATGCGGGTACGACTTTAAGGGCTCCAGATTAATTTACTTGATTGAATTGCACGCTTTCCTTCTGTTTTTTGGGCTTTATTGTCCTTGATCTGGGGACTGCAACACCGTGGCAAGATGTTCAAAAGATTTTAAACACTAAAGCTTGAGCGCAGATAGTATGTACATATGTATCTGTCTTATTTTGGTGGAAATTTAAAAGGTTTGGACCAATCAAAAGTAGCTCTGCGCATTCCCACGAAATATATATATATATATATCTCGCATTCTGGAATTTCAGCTCTGAAAGAACCGATCATGTTCAGGTCCTGTATCAACAGTTTCTACATATAGCTCCTCATGCATAGCATAGCATGGCATGGCATGTCAAACAATTCCTTGTTGCCCTAGCTAATTAATTTGATATATTCACACAGATTATTCTGAAAGCTGTAATTGAAGAAGTTAACTTTTCTGCGAACTTCAAATCAGCTAGCTTGGGCAGAAAAGATGTGCTCACACATTAATTAATATTGTTTGGACACTTGTGATCTTGACAAAGACTACAGGTAATGTATTCTTTACACAGAAGAAAGCCTAGAAAACTGAAGCCATTGTTAATTCAAGGGTCAACCCCCCACGTCCCCCTTTTCTTGGAACTCCTCCATTGCAAATGAGCAAGAACTAGCTAGCTAATAGTAATTTAATGCATGCAGTTAAGAGTATAGTGATCTAAGTTTTGCTAGTATTTTCCTGGTTTTGAGTTTTAACTGACTTACAAAGCAATCTAGCTAGTTTCATCTAATCATGTATGGTTCAATCCCAGACGTTAACAAGCTATAATAAAGACATCTGATCTCTTGCGTTGAGCAGTCGATGCATGAGAAGCAGGGCATCCTGCGACATTTGTTATATGGGACAAATTCCGATATTTCTAGGACGGTAAAATCATTCAGAAAGGTTGCGGTAGCTTATGTTTGCTAACTGCAGGATCAAGAAGAGTACTGTCGTTAACTTCCACAAGAAAGAATACAATGAAGCTACGTACTGCAAGAGTAAAACAGCTGCAAAACTGTCTGCTTTGGGAATCGGATACATGAGACCGCACTGGAGCTGGAAGCACTTTCATCTGTGTTCGTACATGTAGCTTTATCTTAACGAAGAACGTGGTAAAACTTTGGAATACCTTATCTGTGTCATAGGGAATAAATACAATGAGTTTAAGTAGTTAGATTTTAGATTTATTTTTTAAAAATTATTAATTTAAATTTCATAAATTTTAAGATTATTAAAGATTATATGGTCATTAATTTCTAAAGTTCTAAAATTAATTAAAATAGATTATCCACTTTAATTAAAAAAAAAAAAAAACAGGCATAAAGGCTGCTAATATAGCTCTACGTGAAGTTGTGTCAACCCAATTCAAACTTAAAAAAAGAAAAGGAAAGGAAAAGTATAGCCCTAGGCCCAAAAGCGAATAAAGGAAACATTCACCACACAAAAGAACAACTAAACATTCAAAACTCAAATAAATAATAAGCATACACAAATATTCAAGTAGAATTTATAAATTTATTTAAAAAATATTTATAAATCCTTACATTTATTAATTTAGATAAAAAGAAATGTTGTTGTATTATATGTGACGATGTTGCGTAGCAATTGATTGGAAAGTTTAAGAAGAGCCTTTTTCATTTTGTGTTTCAAAAACGTTTTTGAAAAAGTTTAAATTTTTTTTTTCAAATTAATATTTTTTTGGTGTTTTTAAATCATTTTGACGCGCTAATTTCAAAAATAATTTTTTAAAAATAAAAAAAATATTATTTTAATACATTTCTAAATGAAAAATACTTGAAAAAACAACCGCAATCATACTCCCAAACAGATCCGAAGTAGCTCAAAAGAGTATATTGGAAACATGCAACAACATATTAGGTTAAGTGTGAAAAAATAGATCAAAACATATCTAAGCTTTATGGAAACATAACTTTTAAATAATGAAATTAAAAAAATAATGTTAAGTTACCTAATTACACTACCAGAAAACCGGAGAAAACCAACAGAATTACCGACTGACATAATTCCGTCTCAAAATCTGTCGATATATACCAACGGCCTATATCCGTCGGCGAAACGGTCGGTATATACCGACGGAAAATATTCCGTCGGTATATACCGACCGTTTCGCCGACGAGGTATACAGTTTGTCTGGAAATATGCAACGACGTGGTGACGTCAGACGATTTTACCGACGAAATTACTGAGGGATTCAAACTGAGATAGCCGTAAAGTAACGTGGCACTTGCACTGATGAAAGCACCGATGGAATCACCGACGAAATGATGTTGTCGGTGATTCCATCAGTAAAAGCCATTATATACCCACCCATCTACCGACAATCTCTTCCTCTGTTTCTCCTTCTTCTTCTTTCCCATCCCACCTCTCCCCTCCCAAACTGCAGCCAACCTCCATCCCATCCTAACTCTCCACTATTCTCAACACGAGCACTCAAGTTAATTTCTTATAACTTGTACGTGGTCACAATATCCGTTTCTTGTAGATTTTATCATTTTTTTGTAAGTAAATCTATCATTTTTAGTTTTAATATTTAATTGTGAATTTTATTGTTGTAGTATATGTATTTTGTTAACGTTTGTACTTGTTTAATTGTTATTTTTCAAAGAAACTTGTAGTATGAATGTATAATTTTGTAGTTGTTATAGTTTGTTTTAGATTTTGTCAAATTATATTTGTTTGTAAATTGTTGAAATTTTCTTTGAATTACACCGAATTAAATGTGTCATTGTGATGAAATAAATAATTAATAGCTTGTTTAATGAGTCTTGTTTAATTGTTATCAATTCTATTTCGAAGTTGTGATTTCTGTACATTTATATATGTATAAATTTGTATGTATGAATGTTGATAGTTGATAATTGATAATGAATATTTAACATAAGTGTTGTTTTAGTTTGTTGGATAATGTCGGGGAAAACCAATATTTTTGTTATGTTTTATAGAGGTTCAATAGAAGTCATGGATGATCGTTCATAGATGTATCGGGACTCACCCCAAGGATTGCGAAGGATGGATTATTGTAACGGTGTTCAGGGTTTTATTAATTTCACAACATCTATTTTGAGGAATTTTATTGATGGCGGTATTAGGTGTCCATGCAGGAAGTGTAAAAATTTAAAGTTTCAGCATCAAGATGTTGTAACGATGCATCTTCTAACCAAAGGATTCATGGAAGATTACCTGTGTTGGTATGCTCACGGAGAACTATTTGTTCCTGATGAGAGCATGGAAAAACAGGTGGTTGGGTCAACTTCTAGTGCTAGCAACATGCATGAAGTTGGAAATGAGAACAGTAATCCTTACAGCAATATGGTTATGGATGCAATAAGAATGAGTGAAGATAATGTCAGGGAATGTCCAATCATAGAAGAAGAACCTAATGCAGATGCAACAAGGTTTTTGGATCTGTTGAGAGATTCTGACGAACCATTATGGGATGGCTGCATGAACCACAGTAAATTATCAGCCGTAGCATAGGTGTTCACCATCAAGTCAGATCACGAGTTGAGTGAGGCCGGTTATGACAAGATTATTGAATGGGCGAGAAGCATTTTACCTGAAGGGAATAGGCTGAAAGAGAACTTCTATGCTGCCAAGTCCATGATGAAACCCCTCGGTTTAGGATACCAGAAAATTGATATATACCCTAACTTCTACATGTTATACTACCTTGAAAATGCTGAGATGACCGAGTGCATGACATGCGGGCATTCCCGTTACAAACCCGGAATCGGTAGGGGAAGACTCTCGTGGCATATAAAAAACTTAGATACTTCCCAATCACACCTAGACTGCAGAGGTTATTCATGTCACCAAGGACTGCTGAGCACATGACATGGCACCAATCACACCATGCAGTTGATGGAGTGATGGTTCATCCTTCTAACGGTGAAGCCTGGAAACACTTTAACAGTATGCATTCTCACTTTTCAGCTGAATCAAGGAACGTGCGTCTTTGGTTGTGTACAGACGGATTCAACCCATTCGGGTCATTTGCTGCTCCTTATTCTTGTTGACCGGTCATACTAACGGTTTATAACTTGCCACCGGGGATGTGTATGAGGCCGGAGTTCATGTTTTTATCTATGGTCATATCAGGTCCGAGCAGTCCGGGGCGAAATATAGATGTTTGTCTTCGTTCGTTGATTGATGAGTTGACGCAGTTGTGGTCCTCTGGAGCTTTGACTTATGACATCTCGAGGAAACAAAATTTTATTATAAGAGCGGCTTTGATGTGGACTATCAATGATTTCCCAGCTTATGGAATGGTTTCTGGTTGGAGCACGTATGGAAAGCTAGCATGTCCATACTGTATGGAGAACAATAAGGCATTCACGCTAACAAACAAGGGTAAAGCTTCTTTTTTTTACTGTCACCGTCGTTTCTTGCCACATAACCACAGGTACAGAAAGAACAGAAAGGATTTTTTTATTGGCAGAGTTGAAAATGATGTTGCACCCCCATGTCTTTCTAGTGAAGAATTGTTTGATGTTGTGTCAGAGTACGGTGAAATTATGTTTGGTCTCCAATCAAGTAAGCAGAAGTTTCCTGGTTTTGGTTTGACCCATAATTGGGTGAAGGGAAATATGTTTTGGGAGCTTCATTATTAGAAGACCAATCTTCTCCGCCACAACCTTGACATTATGCATATTGAAAAGAACGTATTTGAGAATATTTTCAACACCGTCATGGATGTGAAGGGAAAGACAAAGGACAACATCAAGGCTAGATTGGATGTAGCGCTGTTCTGTAACCGTAAAAATATAGAGTTGGTTTGTGATGGGTCACGGGTCGCAAAATCAAGAGCAAGCTTCGTGTTAGAGAAAAACGCACAACTACTAGTCTACAAATGGCTTAAGAGTCTGCGTTTCCCCGATGGACATGCCTCGAACATATCAAGGCTGGTTAATACGGAGGAATGCAAATTATATGGAATGAAGAGTCATGACTGCCATGTGTTTATGCAAACACTCATCCCATTAGCTTTTCGTGATTTGTTGCCAAAGGGGATATGGGATGCACTAACGGAGATCAGTCATTTCTTCAAAAATATATGCTCCAACAAGTTGAATGTTGATTACATTGAAAGGCTTGAAAAGAATATCGTCAAGACAGTATGCAAACTTGAGATGATATTCCCTCTATTATTTTTTGACTCAATGGAGCATTTACCTGTACATTTACGGTTTGAGGTAAAAGTTGGAGGACCGATCTAGTACAGATGGATGTATCCATTCGAGAGGTTAGATATTACATGAGCTATGTAATTTATAATTAAATGTTTTTATTTTTATTTTAATGTTTTTAATTGATAATTTTTTTATTAGTGTGTGTGTATATCTATATATATACGTATGTACTTGTTCAATCTTAAGAAAAAGGTTAAGAACAAGGCGCATGTTGAGGCGTCAATATGTGAGGCGTATATTGTTGAGGAGATCTCAACATTTATCTCATACTATTTCAAATCTCATTTAAGAACGAGGATAAACCGTGTTCCATGGCATGATGATGGTAGTGAAGTGCATTCAAGTGGGAACTTGTCAATATTCTCCAATCCTGGACGACCTATACCTAAAAATGCAGTGAGGGGAAGATATTTGTCTGAAATAGAGTGTAGACAAGCACACAATTATGTCCTATTTAACTGTGATGAGCTGAGACCTTTTATTAAGTAAGTAGATGTTCGACTTAAACTTTGTCAAGAGTGTACTATTTATGTTTTGTGATACCATACACTCATATAATTTGGAACAACCTTGCAGGCAACATCGACGATGCTTACTGTCCAATAACTCACAGCTGACCGAATCCCAAATCTTTCAATTACAAGATGAACAATTTGCCACATGGTTTAGAACACACGTAAGTCTTATCACAAACTCATTATCTCTTGCAATGTAATTAATTGTAGTCAATGTTACATAATATATGTTTATTGATTATTGTTGTATTTAATTTACAAGCTAGTTTATCAAATGGGAGGTAGTGCTGCTATTTTACTGTCTTTACTATGTTTGGGCCCTGAAAGAAAAGTCAAGTGCTATAACATGTATTTTGTCAATGGATATGTCTTTCATACTGAAGAATACGGGAATGGAAGAAAGACATACAACAACGGTGTTTGTATTAAGGGATCGACTTCTAGTGAGTTTGAAGTTGACTACTACGGTAGATTAGAAGAGGTCATCGAACTGCAATATCATAGCGAGCAAAATAGAGTGTTTTTATTCAAATGCTATTGGCATGACACAACTGACAGAGGAATCAGAGTAGATCCTCACTATGGTCTCGTTGAAATCAACTCAAAAGCTAGACACCGCAACGTAAACGACATCTTTGTTTTCACAAAGCAATGCCAACAAGGTTATCACACATACACCCCTTCCTTTAGAAAGGACCAATCAAGAGTTGATTGGTTATCCGTTTTAAAAACAAAACCCAAGGGTCGTGTTGAGGTTGTTCAGGATAAGAACGAAGACACAAGTGTGATAGATGAAGTCTTTCAAGCTAGTGAGTTGGTTGAACCATACCGAGTTGCTCCGTCGATTGACTTAGAAAAAAATTTAAATTTTTGTGTTTTCAATGATTGTCTTGTTGATGTTGACGTAGAGGAGTTGAATGTTGTTCTGAGCTTTACTAGTGGAAAAAAAAATGTTGTTGAAGAAGATGATAACGAAATTGAAGAGTGCGATGAAGCTGATGATAACAATTCAATAGAGGACAAAGATGAAAATTCCGTCTAACTAAATATGTTATACAGCCTTATTTTATAAAGTAATAATTTGAAACATGAAATATTTATTCTTCTTTAGTGGTCAGCCCTTGTTATTGTGTTGTGTGTGCTATAAGATTGCAATTCAAGATTTTGTGACAGGGTTACATAAAAAAAAATTTACGGTTTCACCGACAGACTATAACCCGTCGATATTTCACAGAGAGTTGCAAAAAAATTACGGGATTGTGCCACTTTCACCGATGGATTTACCGACGGTATTTCACAAAGAGTTGCAAAACAAATACGGGATTGTGCCACTTTCACCGATGAATTTACCGACGGACAAGAACCCGTCAGTATTTCACAGAGAGTTGCAAAAAAATTACGGGATTGTGCCACCATCATCGATGGGTACACCGATGGCTTTACTGACGTCCGATACCGATGGAATATCGACGGATGTACGCACATCCCGAAGCGCACACATGTCTGACACATGTCTGTCTGCACACATACCGACGGCTTTATCAATGACCAACACCGACGGTATCACCGATGGATTTATGCACATCTCGAAGCGCACGCATGTCTGACACGTGTCCGTCTGCACCAATACCGATGGAGTTTCCGACGGATCAAAAAGTCTGGCGGGATTTTTGAACTTTTTTGGTGCGCATTTCAATTAATTACTGACGGTATTACCAACGGAAATTAATGCCACCGACAGCAATTAACTTCCGTCGGTAATACCGTCAGAAAAATTGCCATATAAAACACCCCCTTCCCCCCATTTGATTCATTTTTTTCTCTCAGCTCAGTTTCTCTTCTTCTCCATTTCTCTTCTCCTCTTCAGTTGCATTTGGCTTTTTGAAGAGATTTACCCCTATTTGGTGGTAGTTTTAAAAGGAATGTATTTTTTTTCTTTATCTTTGTATTTTTTTATTTTAATTATGATTTTTTTTTGTGTTCTTTGTTTTGTGTATTATTTGTAGATAAAATCTTAAATTCAACACACTATTATGGTAAGCATTTTTTATTCCTAAATTTATTTTAATTGTTATTGTTGAATTTATGTTAAAAATGTTAATTTATATATATAGAATTACATTTAATTAGTTTATATTAATTTAGGATATTATTGTTTGTATTGCTATAATTGTTATTGTTGAATTTATGTTTTAAATGTTAATTTATATATATAGAATTACATTTAATTAGTTTATCTTAATTTAGGATATTATTGTTTGTTTGCTATAATTGCTATTATTGAGTTTATGTTAAAAATATTAATTTATATATATAGAATTACATTTAATTAGTTTATCTTAATTTAGGATATTATTGTTTGTATTGCTATAATTGTTATTGTTGAATTTATGTTTTAAATGTTAATTTATATATAATTACATTTAATTAGTTTATCTTAATTTAGGATATTATTGTTTGTTTGCTATAATTTTTATTGTTGAATTTATGTTAAAAATATTAATTTATATATATAGAATTACATTTAATTAGTTTATCTTAATTTAGGATATTATTGTTTGTATTGCTATAATTGTTATTGTTGAATTTATGTTTTAAATGTTAATTTATATATATAGAATTACATTTAATTAGTTTATCTTAATTTAGGATATTATTGTTTGTTTGCTATAATTGTTATTGTTGAATTTATGTTAAAAATATTAATTGATATATATAGAATTACATTTAATTAGTTTATCTTAATTTAGGATATTATTGTTTGTATTGCTATAATTGTTATTGTTGAATTTATGTTTTAAATGTTAATTTATGTATAGAATTAAATTTAATTAGTTTATCTTAATTTTAGGATATTATTGTTTACATATTATTGTTATTGCTTGTTACATTAGGGTCGATCAAGTTAGGAATGATATTGATTTAGTTACCTTTTTCTTTTAACCATATAATTATTTATAAATTAAAAGTCTTGTCTCCTAAAACTTGAAATGTAATATTAATCCGTAAATTTGAATGTATGACTTTAATCTAATGTTTGTAACTCTACGTACCAATTTAACAATGAATGTTCATAGTTGAAATTGATTCTTTTACTTGAATATCATTATATGATGTTATTGAATAAAATATTGTGTTAATGATGATAAGTTGGGTTGAGATCCAGGATGATTGGATCAGGATGTGAAATAAAATTAGAAGTGTAATATGATTTTATCGATAACTTGGGATCCCCTAGTATAGGGGAGACTCTGTTGATTTTTTTTTAAATAATCGAAGTTAATTATGTAATTATTCGTATAAATTTGTGTAGATGGTAGAATGAAATCTACAGCACGTCGTCAGAAGATGGTTGTAGCTAGTTCTTCTAGCAGCGAGGAGGACGTATCCTTAGGTGCTGATCACAGCGAGGAATCTACGCCAACTTGTGATGCTACCTCTTCTAGCACGGTTTCACAGCGCAAAAGCGGTGTGCCTTCATAGCGGGGTCAATTCACTCGCAAGTACCAGGCATAATAGAAGGATGACCTCGTAATGTAAGTTTGTTTAGGTTTTAGTTAGACACACACACACACACACACACAGAGAACATAATTTATGAACTAATTAATATTACTAGTTTTATTTAATTCCAGGTTCACAAACATTGAGGCTGCAAGGACTATAACATTGGCGTTTAAATCGTCAATGGAGATTCCATTATTTCAATGGAGCCAGGTTTCCATACATCCTGAGTGGAAACCTAATATCGATGCATGGTTTAAGCGATTTCAGGTCGGTGTTCATTTTTAATTTCCATCTTATTTTTAACAAGTGATTTTTATAATTTTATATCTTGTACTATTTTTATTTTATATGAATTATTTATATACACAGAACAAATTTGAGTGGGATAGGGCGGACAATAATGTTGTGAGGAGGGTATGGGAGAATCACGCGACAACTAGGTAACATCGAAAATAATATTTATTTTTGTTTTATAATTTTATGTTTTAAATCCTAATTTGTTACTATGGAAGTAGGTTGTGTGATTTTTGGTATGATATCAAAAAAAAATCAAAAAGACATGCGAGGGATAACGGTCTTGAAGGATGGAATGAGGTGGCGGTTTGACAGGAATTCAAACCGCCATTCATCTCGGGGGAAATATGGACGGCATATCGTTAATTAATTTTTCATTCCTTATAATATATTTAACTTTCAACCTATTTTTTCCTTACAGGCTGCGTCTCTTGGACGTGAACCGAGTCCTATGGAGCTGTTTATAGAGACGCATGTGCGGAGTTAAGACCGCAAAAAGAGGGTGCAACAGTTCATGGACAATCGTGCTCAGCACTTCGTGGTATGCTCGTTCATTTATTTTATTTTGTAAGTTATTATTTTCTTGAATTGCATCTTGAATTGCATTTGATGATTGTTTTACTGACAGAATTTTCAGGAGACCTATAATAGCCGGTTGAGGGAGAGATATGAGGACAATCCATCGACCCATCTAGATTTCAATCTAGATTTATGGATGAAGGCGGAATCGTCTGGTGGACCCAATAAAAATCGGGTCTACAGGCTCTTCAACACTACGGCTGAAAACTTGTGTTCGGCTCGTAGTGTCTCAACTGTTGGAAGCTCTCCATCAGTATCGAACACCCAGTCTGAGGAGTTCATTGTGTTGAAACAACAATATCAACAACTCTCAATGAATTATGATGAGCTCTGTCAAATAGTCATGGAGATGAGATTAAAGATGGTTGACGATACTTGTGCAGCTTCTTTTTGGCCGTATGGTTCCAGGAACAACCAGCCTCTTCCTCCTCCTCCTCCTCCAACTCCGCCGCTATTCTAGTTTAATTTTTTTTTTAAACACGTTAAATTTGTAATGAATATTATTTAACATTACTTTTATATTTTTAATGTTTAATCCATTTTTATTTGTTTATTAAGGTTTTTTACTATTAATAAATTATTTTTTTATATATATTAAATACATACTGACGGATATTATCCGTCGGTATTTGACAGAGAGTTGCCAAACAATTACCAACCATGTTGTAATCACCGACAGAACACCGACGGATAGATTCCGTCGGTGATTACATACAGACGGATTTACCAACGGATACTATCCGTCGGTATTTCACAGAGGGTTGGCAAACAATTACCAGCCATGCCATAATTACCGACGAAATATCCGTCGGTAATTACTGTTGAAATTGCAAACGGATTTATTCTGTCGGTAATGTTCCTGCGGGAAACTTTTTTTTGGCGCACGCGTATCCGTTTGTAAGACCTTCGGTGTTCCGTCAGTTGGTGTTTTTTATTTGCGACAGACTTAGCGACTGAAATGAGAGTTACCGACGACTGGTATACCGAAGGACGTGTTTTGTCGGTGAGGCAGTCGGTAATTATTTTACCGACGGATTTTATTCCTGTTACCGATAGAATTAGTCCATCAATAAAACTGTTTAATGGTATAGTGTTATAAACATCAAAGTGAAAAAAAATACACTAAATGAATAGTTTTTTTTAGTCGGTGAATAATGATTTTTGAAAAGTAAAAAAGGGATGTTTTAGTTTGTTTGCTAACGAAGGTTCAGGCTAGGCTAGGCAACCTGCTTGAAAATTAATAGGCTTTAGCCCAACCTAGTTAGAAGGCGGTCAAGGCGAGCCGCTCAGGTAGCTTGACCTTACTATTTATAGTATCTTAAAATAATTTGCATATCAATCGAAATGACCTTAAGGATGGATGCTTTTTATATTGGATTGATAAATTTAATAAATTAATTTGTTTTAGTTATTACCCTTAAAGTAAAAAATAAATAAATTATACCACCATATTCCATCCTTTAAAGTTATTAACTAAAAAAAAATTTATTTTCTCTAATATATAATGAAATATGTCTTGAGTTACAATAAAATTATTTGTTTACCCTCCACCCTTTTATGTTTGAAGCTTTACTTAAAGGTAGAATAATGCTTTCCAAGTTTGTTACACTGGAATAACTATTTTATCCTTTATTTTTTTTTTTCTAAAGCTTTGCTTGAAGGTTTAAAATCTTTTTATTTTTTTATTATATAGTAAAAATATTTTTTATCTCTAAAATCAATAAAATTTAAAACTATTGACCAATAATTTTCTTGACCTTTCACAAACTTTTTAATAGTTAAAATATTTTTTTCCTCCAAGATCAAAAAATTAATGGCTTTCTTAGAGATGTGCTTTTTTGGTTTTATATAGTCCATGTCTAAATGTAAATATGAATTTAACATGATGGGCCATAAGGTCCACGTACCCGACTTGTTTTAAGTTTTTTATTTAATTTTTTTAAATAAAAATTTAATTTTTTTAAATTTAATTAATATAAAATATCTTACATTTATTATTTTTTAAAAAATTGATAATAGATTTTAGATATTTTTTTATTAAATATCATTCATTTTTTTCCTTTTTTAGAAGAATATTATAGTAGTCTTTTAATAATATTAGCAATAATTTCTTTTTTACAACCCATCATGATCTTCTTTTTTAATTTTATTTGTTTTTTTATCATATTGTTAAATAAAAAATAAATATGATAAAAGTAATGGTTTCAAAAAAAATACAATTGTTAAACTTAGTTGAGTTCATGACTTGGATTGTAGGTTTAAGGAGTTAACTCGAGACCAATTCTGGTATTGTTGTCTCAATATTTTTTTTAAATAATTTCATCTTAAATTTTTTTTAAGTCAAACTAGTTTTTATCGGTTGTCTTGAGACTTACCAAGTTGATCGGGTCATATCGTGTCAACTTCAAAAAAATTAATTTGAAACTCAGGTTCAGCAATGAGTCAGATCTGAAGATTTCAAGATTGTCCAACTAGAACAAGTCTAATGACACTGCCAAAGATTTCCCCACAACAACACACGAGTGTTGTAGTATTTTTATGTTTTTAAATACAATTGCATAAAAAATATTAGGATGCTATTTTTTTTAAGTAAAACAATATGGTTTTGGAGTAATGATATAACGTTGTCTAAAAAATAAATATTCTGGTAAAAAAATTCAAAAAATATTTAGTTAGAGATATATATTTTATATTCTTATTTTAAATCATAAAGATTCTTTTTTTGAGGGCATGTCTTCTGATTGCTTTGTTTTTTTATTAAATAAATAACATTGAACACAATTTTAGTTTTTTTTTTTAGAAATTAAAGATAGTAATAAGAAAAATAAGACTTATACTGGCATGGTAATCTATTTCAATAGAATTTAAATTATTACTCTTCATATAAAAATAAGCTAGTGCCATATAATTAAGTGAAATAAATTAAAGGGCTTCCCATAATATAAGAACAAATATCTTATTTTGTGTATGTTTCTCAACTTCACAACTTAGTATTTAGGTAGAGTTAACAATTTTTTAACATTTATTAGTGGATATAATCCTTAATTTATTTTATTTAATATGCACATTAAATTTTAAGTTTAAAATTAATAATCATTGTTGTTACCTATTTTTTACTACACATAAAAAAATTAAAAAAATATAAGAGAAAATACATTAAGAAAGTAAAAAAGAATGCCCAAGATTGGTGGTGGAGGACCAAGATGATAAGTAAAAAAGTTTGAGAATTAAATTGTATAAGATTGATAAAATTAGCAACTCAATTCTGACTGACAAAAGGCCCCACTGGTGAAAATATTTTATCTAGGTAAAGAAATACAAATTTGGATGGGTAAGGACTCAATGAGAATTTTGGAAGGCTTAATTAATTTTATCGAGAACTTAATTGCAAGAAAAATTAGTTTTTGAAATCAATTTGGGTGTTAATTTCAAGAAACAAAAGTTTAGGAATTGAAATTAGACTTTGAAAGGTTTAATTGGTTAAATCAGGGGTTTAATTGTAAAAATATTAAAGTTAGAAAGCCATTTAAGGACTTAATTGTGGATTTTCTAAACCAAGGACCAACATGTAAGTGGTGAGCAATTTCAAGGGTAGAAATTGGTAAAATTAGAGGCCAAATTAAAAGAAATTGAAATTTTAATGGCTAATTAATGATTAAATTGAACAAGTTGAAAACTAAAGACTTGTTTGTAAAAGGCATTGAATATTAGAGCTGATATTTGAATTTGAAAGTGTTGCAATTTCATGCAATTAAAATTTATGAGATAATTATGGGAACAATTAAAAGGAATTGGAAGATCATGATTTAACATTTTTTTATATATACAAAAAAATTCAAAAGATATCTTTGCATGTATTTTTAGATAATAACTAGTAGATTGAATTCATGAGAACGTGACCAATATTTCAATAGCCCCTGAAAATTTTAATTCATGAGAATTAATGGTTAACATTGTGGTATAAATGTTTGATCTTCAAGTAGGCTGACATTTAAACACTAGAAGTTGACTTGAAAATTTCCAAAATTATTTTAGGTATTTACTAGTTTTAATTGGGAATATTTTTCATCACAACATACAATTTGTGAAAAACTCTTTTGTCTTTCAAGATAAATGAACATTTTAAGGCACCTACTTGAATTTTTTCTATAAAATTTTATTTGAGCATACTTGCTCATAATGAGTTTGAAATGTCAAATTTATTTATATAAATAAATTTTATTCTAAGTCATAAATAAACCATTAATTAGGAACTCATCATTAATTTTTAAGCCACATCCAGATCATTTAATGCAATTTATCTCATGCAGGGTGTGCTAAGAATACTAATATATTTTCTAATCACAAACCAGTTTCTTTACCCTAAAATTTCATATAAAACTAATTCCTCATGTTGTAATAATCTTGAACTAAATAACTAGATAATAATTTTTTTTACCGTAACTAAATAGCTACGTATGCACAATTATCTTACCACTAGAAAATACATCAGTGACGCCTACGTATTCTATTTTTGCAATGTAAAAAAAAAAAAAAAAAATTCTTTTGTTTCGACCCAAAGCGTTGGATGGGCTTAACTAATATATATCTACATCAATAGAAGTTGTAACTCAAATAATAAAAGGAGCTTAATTGTGTACTCAATTCTGTGGGCCAGGACTAGAATAAGGATTTCAAAATCTCATTATACTTCATAGTGATTTAAACAACTTTACGATAGAAGGCAATGGCGGACTATTTGATTCAAATGTTAAGGAGAGAGACAAAAGTGAAAAGAAAAGAGATCCCACAAAACCGAAAGCAGATCATGTATTGAAACAAAACTAAGCAAGTATTTATTGCCGACAAGAGTCCTTAAATAGGTGTTCAATGTTCGTACAAAATCGTTTTCAAACTGAAAATGTCAATAATCAAGAATAATGTCAGTACTGGAAGCTCATTGTGGCAGCCCCAGCATGGCATTGCTTCGGCGAATGAGCTACAAGGATGGAGAACAGTTGCATCAAGGCTTGCTTTTGATAGTCAATTGAGAAAGATGGAGGAAAATCAATGCGCAAATGAAGATGGTTGCTATAGGAAATCTCTATTCAGTGGCATATCTGTGAGGAATCCGGCAACTAAAATGAAACAATACCCTTTTTGATAGACAGCAGGAACAGCTTGGTAATTCCAAGTGGTACAGCTACAAGACACTTCCCCCAGCTGAACTGCTGCCAAGAAATGAAGTCATGGGAGGTTACATCTTCGTGTGCAACAACGAGACTATGCAAGAGGACCTCCGGCGCCAGCTCTTCGGTAATCTCTCACAATCTTTCTGTTTAACAGAACTCCTCCTTCGATCTTTACTTTATATTATGCAACTACTGCAAACATGTTTTTGAAGCTATGGCGAGTCGGATGGTCTTAAGAAATGAATATAACGATGAACTTCCAATCCATTCTGCAGGGCTTCCGCACAAGTACAGGGACTCTGTCAGGGCTATAACACCAGGCTTACCCCTTTTCCTTTATAACTACACATGCCATCAGCTGCATGGAGTGTTCCAGGTAAGCCTAGACACAACGACAAATCCTTCACCCATGTAGTCTTGCAAAAGATCTTACAGCTGCAATGTCTTTTTTTCCCTTTCGGTGGCACATGTATCTCTTAAATTATAAAGGCTGTGAGTTTCGGCGGGTCAAACATAGAACCAACTGCTTGGGAAGACAAGAAGTGTAGAGGGGAATCAAGATTTCCAGCTCAGGTAAAATTGTTGGAGTTGCAATGATCATTGCTCTGAACAATCTACGCTGAAAGGGTTTATTCTTTTCAGGTTAGAATTGGATTCAAGAAGAAATGCAAGCCATTGGAAGAGGATGCTTTCAGACCAATTTTATACCACTACGATGGCCCCAAGTTCCGATTACAACTGTCTGTGCCAGAGGTATATCTGCTTAGTCATCTTTGGAATTGTGGTATCGATTATGATTTAAAATATTATTTATTTAAAAATATATTAAAATAATATTTTTTTAAAAAAAAATTATTTTTAATATTAATATATTATTTCTATATTACCAAGTACCCAAGGCAATTTTCTAGGTGTGCTGAGACTTTCTATGTTGGTTTGCTGCAGGCGCTTGCATTGCTAGACTTGTTCAATCAGAAGGAGCTTTAACATGCTTACTTGAATATCAAGATTCAAGCAAGCCAGTTCATATCAATTGTTTGGATAACTGCAGCCCCAGCTGGATTTATGTCAATGTTATTCAAGAAATTTCGACTAATTTGTAATTTCGAAGACACATTTTATTTTGTAACCACAAAAAGTCTTCCATTTCATGCAAATACATGATGACCATGAAAAATTGGCATTTTTTGTTTGGTAACTAATGTGGGTGTTTGGATCAGTTTGTGTGTACCTTGACTAATTTCATAGGTCTTGAAGTTAACGACTATATAAACCTTCAGTAACTCTAAGATTTATAGGACTCAAACTGGTAACCTCTAGCAATCACTAATTTTATTTTTTTAATTTATTTTTTAATATTAAATTGTTTTGATGGTTATATTTTATAATTTTTTATTTTTTTATGTTATGTTATATATTGATTTCAACCTTTTAAATTAGATCTTTTGAAAATAGAGTATAATAATTTTTAAAAATTTTATTTTTGTAAAATTATTTTAATTTCATTCCTAAGTCACAGTTTAACAAGTTACACAAAGATTTCATGCCAATGGGAATGACACTCACTAGGGTTCGAATACAACATTTTATGTATTTCCCTCATTGAAATTGAGCATTGTAAAATAAAAAACTGTGCACTTCTCAATAAATAGAATAAAAAAACATGCTGGGCCGAAAAAGAAAGCAGGGCTTAAAATGACCCATTTTTCCAAAGTCCAGCCCACTTTCAACCATAGTCATAATATTTTACATGATCCATTAATGATTTTATTTTTAAAAATATATTAAAAAATAATATTTAATTTTTTCTTATTTTTAAAATCAGAAAATTAAAATAGTAAAAAATATTTTAAAAATATTAATTTGAATTTGTAAAAAAATTCAAAAATTAAAAAAAAAACGTTGGAATAACCTATTATTTCAATGTTTTTTTTTTATTTAAAGAAAATAAAACTTTGGTGGACAGTATTAACCCTGAAATTAAACCGGGTCGAACTCCGATTGCTTTCAACGGCTTCCTTAACAAATCAAATCACGTGATGAACCTAACGGTCTTCTCTCCTTTTGTTTTCTGACCTTGGCTTACCGTACTGCTGCTCTCAACAGTTCTCTCTCTCGGATTAGTAGTTAGATAATTGCTATGGGTTTCCATATAAACCCATGCTCCCTTTTACTGCCTTTTTACTTTTGTTTCTTTCACACTTCTCACCTCTGCAAGAAAAAAATCGTTTTAGAGGGAAAAAAATATAAAAAAGAAAAGTCTTCCTATTTTTGAGAGAAGAAGAATGGGAAAGATCGCCCATGAACTATGATCATCGCCTTTGTTTCTGAAAGGAGCGGTAGTGTTTGAAAGTTGATCCAATGGACACTGCAGCGAGTCAATCATCGTCATCGTCATCTTCAATTATGTTTTATGATTTTCTTGATAAAATGCGAAATCCTGCTTCTCTCAATCTAGTCAAATCCATTAAAAGGTTTTTTTTTTAAAATTTTTCATATTTAGTTGAATTAAATTGCTAGTTTTTATTATTGTTTATTGATATGTGAATTAAATTGCTACTGTTTATTTTTGTTATTGTTGCTTAGTTTTTGTATTTTAACCGAATTGGGTTTTGGTTGTGTTCTATTGTTAATTGTAGAGGAAAAATCATTTAGCAGTTTATGGTGAATTCCGTATTTTTTTAATTAAAAAAATCTTTTAATTCTTTTATGTTTTTCTATATCTTGTGCTGTATCTGGTTGCTGCAAATTTGAATTAAAAGGCAGCGGATTTTTTTATAATGTGATTTTCTTCTTGAAAGATTTTTCAATTTTTAAAAAAAGTTGCGTGCAGTTAATTTTTTTTGTAAGGAATTTGTTATTTGTAAGTGCTCGAGATGTTATAAGTTTTAATGAAGAAAAATAAATATGTTTCAGCTTCATTGTATCATTCCAATTTTCGTCTGCGAACCCTGAAAATGATAGCAAAAGGGTACAAGAGTTTTTCTCAACAATGGAAGCAGCTATCATGGAACATCCATTATGGGCTGGTGCCACTGATGATGAATTTGATTCCTCAATGGAGGTAGTTATTGAATTATTTCTCTTAGAATTCCTACGCATATGTTATATCATATACTCCTGTCATTAGGATGTATCAGTTTCCAAAGTATTGGAATGCTGTCCATAATTATTTTACTTTTAGCGTTTGTGTCTTCTGTCAATCTTTATAGCTTTGTGTTGCTCTCAACATGATATGTTAACATATTGTTTTATTTTGATTTCAAATTGAACGCTACTTTTTTTGCTTCTTTGTCATCGCTTTCTTGTAACACAGGGACTGGAGAAATACATCATGACGAAATTGTTCTCCCGAACATTTGCTATTTCTCCTGAGGATGTGAAGATTGACCAAGAGATCTCTGAGAAGATACACTTGTTGCAATCCTTTTTACGGCCTGAGCATTTGGATATTCCTCCATTTCTTCAGAATGAAGCTTCATGGCTGGTATGTGTGCTAGCCTATTTTCACACTTAGGAAATGTTATTGCATTTATATCGATGCAAAACTACTTGATTTAGTTCCATTAACTGTCTTTAATCTGGTGCCTATAGCACAGTTTGATGTCATCAACTAAGAAGCATGTTGACTGATGATACATCTGTGGCCATGCTACAATTATCATTTTATATTCTTCTTCCTCAACCTGACATGTTACTACTCTTGATCTGAACTTTGCATTTTACTAGCTTCCATATAAAAACATAAATTCAAATCATTTTCTCCGAAGTCCACATTCAACTTGCCACTTTTCCTAAAGCACCGTTATGGATAATGTACTAGTATTGGATGATATTTCTACACTTCCATGTCTCATTTCATCGCCAGGGGTCTTCTTTGTGAAAAATATTCTCTCTCCAGTCTCACAGAAAATCTCCTTTGGATAACTTGCTACATTTAATGATATTGTTTCTTTTATATAATATTGTTGCATTTGGTAAAGAGCAAACAAATTATGCTGAGGAATGAATAACTATACATTGCCTTGGTTAGTGGGAGAGATTAAAGAGTTTGTTGGCATTTCATTAGATCTCACTGTATGCCTTAAAGTTAAAATGGAATGATTGATTTGGCAATTTGATGATTGAGCATAACAACTCTAAATCTTTGTTTTTATCTAGTAGAAATTATTGAGAGAAAAAAAGAGAATACAAAATGAAGGAGCAGTACCATTAGAACATATAGTGTGGAAGTGATCTTATGAAAGTGATTGAAATAGAGAACTGGATATATAACTTCTGTGACAAGTCAAGTAGATTTTGTTGGGTAATTGCTGCTGTAATAGATTTTTTTCCTAACAAGTCCAGGTTGAATGTATTGTTTTGAGAGTTTCTCTCCATCTTGGAAGTTTCAAAATTGTTAATTATTATGAGTGCAAAGTCCACAATTGATTTGTTAATGTAAATGTATTGTTTTGTAGGTCTAATGTTGATCCCTATCCTTTTTCCCCTTGTGCCATCAATGGTGATACATACTCCTCTTAAATCATTACAATTTTATTCCTTCTTTCCCCAGCTTGCAGAAAAGGAATTGCAGAAGATCAATGCTTTCAGAGCTCCTCGTGAGAAGCTTCACTGTATTATGAGCTGCTGCAGGATCATCAACAATTTGCTGCTCAATGCATCAATGTCAGAAAATCATGTACTGGGAGGGGCTGATGACTTTCTTCCTGTTCTTATATATGTCACAATCAAGGCAAGATCTCCTTGGTAATAAGCAACTCTTCCCACCATTGTTTGCCTATTTTGGACTATTGTTTCTGTAGTTTGATGCATCAGTAGAAAATTGGATGACTAAAATCATCCCATGTTTATTGTTTGATTGGTATTCTATTTTTTCCATGTCTTTACTGTCTATCTTGTGACATTTGCACATGTTTCTATACCATAGAACATGGACATAATTGGTAATAACTTATGATTTCACCTAAAGATGCATGGTTTGATATCTTTTCTTGCCTACGTTGATGCACATGATAAGTAGCATACTTAACAATGCACTTTGTGTTGAATTCTGCTTAATCTGGTCTGTTTATGTGGTCTTGATTAACTTTTTTTCAAAAAATATAAAAGCTTTTTAAATTACCTTTATTGTGGTGGGGACACCAGACCCACACCGCAGATTACACCAGTATAGAGACACAGACAACATAGGATGGCCTAGCCTGTCACTCTTTGGTTGAGAGATTGAGCCCATTTGGACCTATTTCATTGCTTATTTTATTTATTTGAGTTATTTATGCTAAACAGTTTTAGTTGTAAAAATGTTATGAAATTATGATTTTTCAGAATTTAGTTATATTTTGTAGTTTATATTTTATGATGTAACACCCTGTATACTAATGTCTCATGATAATAAAAATGATTTGCTTATATCCTAGCATATTTATATGAGTTTACCCCATAAAACCACCGAATAATTTCTGATTCATAATCGTCTTTCGTACACTGGCCAAAAAAAGAAATGTGGCATTGATTTAAATACATGTATATCAAAGATACTTTATCTTAATGAGTTGCTTATATACTGACATCAGTGAGCTTAACAGATAAAGCCATGAATAATTTCTGATTCATAATCGTCTTTAGTACTCTTGTGTTTGCATGGGTTCAAATTCTTCAACACTAGCCATAAAAGCAATGTGGCGTTTGTCTATTCCAAGATTGTTTTGTAGTTATAAAACAGAATGATGTAAAGGAATTTTTTATCAACCTGGAGTTTGAAGCATAGTTTGAAGCAGCAGCCTGTATTTTCAGATGTCAAATGTCCTTCAAAGGCCCTAGCATTTATATAGATAGTTATGTCAAATAGGCCCTTTTCTATCAGGATAAACTATTATTAGAAAGTGATTAGTCGAAATATTTTCTATTTACTTCCTGAAATGCAATGAAGCATTTTGAGTCGTGTTTCTCAATTAGCCTCCTGTTACAACATTAGTACTTAAGCATCCTGTTACATTTTTTTCTGCCAGCTTTTGATGTTCTTAGTTAAGATAGGGGTTTATTTGGAAGTTGGGTAAATCCAGGTGGGAAAATATATGTGAAAGTACAGAAACTTATTTAGTCATCTAAGGAGCTGGTGGTGATTTGTGTAAATTATCCCGTTAGTGTCCCACTACTGTGGTGCCCAAGATTTTGGAATTAACTAGCTTCAATAAGTGTTGAATGGTTTTTATATCCAATTCTTGAAGTGCTGTGTCATTGAGCATGAAACACTATTAATCTTTTTTTCTGGTTGATTTTGAAAGAGCTTCAAATATATAATTGGTTTGCAACTGGTGTTATCTCATTAAGAGTAGGCATTGCCATTCTTATTTCTGTGAGGCCCTGAGAGTTCTGAGGTGATCATGCACATATAAAACCAAGTATATAGTGAATATTAAGGGTTCTCTCTGATCTGTTTGTGCACTTTTCTGCATGTGAATCCATATATCTTCATTTCTTCTCTCTTTCTTTCCTTTGCATTTCATTTATCAAATTATTGGATTTCAAATGGTAATATATGCCAGTTTCTTGTTATCTATGTTCTTTCCGATTACTAAGTTCTTCCTTTTGTCATCAGTTTTGTCTTTGTTCGTGCATGCTGGAGGAAGATTTGTTTTAGGTTATATTTTACTTGCATTATCTTGCAGGTTATAGGACTAATTGGTTCTTTCAACAGGCCAATCCTCCTCAGTTGCATTCAAACCTCAAATACATCCAATTGTACAGGAGGCAAGAAAAAATGGTATCTGAACCAGCTTATTATTTCACGAATCTTGTCTCAGCCAAGTCCTTTATTGGCCAGTTAGATGCCAAATCTCTTTCTATGGATGAAATTGAATTTGAAGAGAGCATGCAAGCAGCTAAGTTGGACAGCAAGGTATCACAAGTAGAAGCTTCACAGGCACAGACAGATCCTATTTTTTCTACAAGAATGCGTGGCATGAAAACAAATATAGATGGTAAGATTGAAAACTGCCAAATTGTTGCTTTCGTGTGTAGATTTTTTTAGTCTATGCTATTTTCTGATGGTCAAACAGTTACTGCATTGGTTTTGACTTGTAATTATATACTAACCAGTTTCATATTTTCATGCAATGAAGTCTTTTTTATTTGGGGTTAAGGGACTAATGCAACCTTCCATCTGATTTGATCTAATTCATCTTTTATTGCATCAGGCAGATCAAATTATCCATATATGGAAGCTGAGCCTGGTGAACTGACTGTTGAAGATGTGGAAAGATTGCTGAGTCTGTACAAAGATGTGGTTACAAAGTACTCTAGCCTCTGCAGGGCTGTTAGGTATCCCTCTGCAACCAGAACAGAACCATCCCTTCCTGTTCCTAAAGGGAGAGATGACATTTTATTGCAACTTGAGGGACAAGCACAAATGATCCGAGAGGAGAAGGCAGAGGTACATAAAGTGAAATCTTTTCCAGTTAAAAAGTAATGTGCTTTCAATATCCTTAATTTCCAGTTGCTTACATAAACTTTTTTTATGTTTGATATTTCTTTTTTCTTTTGATTTTTTTTAAACGATGCATAAATGCCTTAATCACATCAAATAACATGCCCTTTAAGAGCATGCCTTGTAACCCAATTGGTCTTGCCAGATGTTGCAGCTAGTACTTTGATCATTGCTTGTTGTACACATTCCACATGATCCCTTGCCCACACACACAATATATTTGTAGCAGGTCTTTAGTTCTTGAGAGTTGCCTTAGATGTTAATGGATTGTTGCTTTCATGGATCAGACTAGAAAAAAAAAAAAAAAAAAAAGGGAGAACAGGTCCTTCAGAGTAACAATTATGAGTCTGACAATGATCGGTAAAATGAAATTAGAGCCTGTAGCCCAAGTTCATGGTCCTTGGCTTGGAATACAAGGGCAAGTTTTCTACTGCTTTCTTGTAAGCATCCGATGTTATTACTTAACCTCCACATCCAAATTCATAAACCAAATCACTATACCATGAATGACCTGTGGTGATTGTATTGAGCAATCATCACTCCATCCCATATTTTCTTGACAAATCCATGATGGACACCTTCCTGTACATCAACCAAAGTTAAAACACAGTCAGATGCTTCTAATTATAACCAGGAGTGGAAAATCTCATCTTATATTTGTTTTTCCTGCCACCACTAGAGAAGTCAAGCACTTTTTATAAACAGCTGCCTTGTTGACTCCTTTCCTGATTGTTCTGACTAATCATGTATGTGCTAACAGGTCAGTGATACACCGGAAGGATGCTGAGGCTTTGAGTGCTAAGAAAGTTGATGGTTTTCAATTTAATCTTATGTAAAGCATCAAGCATGATCGACTTTTGGCAGAAGTATGTTTTGCACTTTCAATTCGTTTCATATCGATAATATTTCCAGAAATGGACCTTTGATAACAATCTACTTAAGATAATGCAACTTGCAAAGGCTCATCATTCTAGTCAGTTCTGATCATCAAGCCTAGGAAAGTTGAATCAAATCTATTTACTGACATGTTACTTTAAATATCAAATGCAACAGTTCTATACCAAATTATTGCCAACACTGGCCGTTTAGCTGGCAGCTAGATTTGCATGGATGGTAGGGGAGTTTTTGTAAGTTCAATTGCATCCTTTTTCTTAAAAACAAAAACAAAAATATGCATGTAAGTGATCTATATGCTAGGGATGATGATTCTATGAGGAGATGTTTTTCCAACCCTCTCCCCTAGTGAAGTTTCTGGTTTGGAGCAAGAAGTTACAGAGGCAGATGTTTCTGTAGTTTTATCTGATATGGCCGGTTACAAAGCTCCAGGTCTGTTGGATTTCAGACATGTTTCTTTAAGATGAATCCTGGGAGGTAGTTTGTTAATCGTCCTTACTTGAGAGCAATATTATAAAATTGTTTTCATTTTGGATTTTTTAATCCAATTTTAAATTTTTGTTACAATCTATATATATTCAATTCAAAGAGAAAAAATCTCTCTTAATACAATAATGTTGGATTATATATATATATATATATATATATATATATATATATTATATATATATTGTATCATTAATCAACACAGGTATTAATAACCACCAAGCCGAATAAACTAGTATTCTGAAACTCAGCCCGGTAAGGCTTAGGTTATATGTTGAGCGGAAAGGATTGACTTGAGGTAATCATTTTATTTTTAATTTTTGTCTAAAATTGGTCATCTTGGACTTTTTTTTTATTAAAAAAAAAAACCTAAAACAACTTTGTTAAAAAAACGTTGCTCAAGTTTTATTTCAGTTGACTTGATGAACTTGGTTTTTCCAGATCAACTACATACCCACAGTCTGGATCAAAATCCATCCCAGTCCAAGGCCAGGTCAAAGGATCCTCATATCTACTTTCCAGGCCGGGCTGAATTTCAAAACGATGAGATAAACCATTGAAATATCCTTGATCAGTACCACTCGTGGATCTCTTTTCCCAGAGATAATCTAAACCTGTTAATGAGTAAAATAGAACATAAGAGACAGAAATCATCTTGAAACCGTTTGCACAACAACTGATAGTTATGGAATGGGATGGCAAGCATGTGATCAGACTCCTTAAATCCTCAACAACCGTTTGAATTTCCCATTCTCCCTGCTGTGTCACTCTGCGATGCGGTCTCTGCTACATTACATACATCAGATTCAGTGAGGATAGAGCAGTTCCCATGCCATGCCCCTAATTTATCAGCCTCTCCGATTGCGGACGCCTTGTGCTGACACACTGACCTCCACTTTTACTATAGAACTCTGCCATCCAGCAATCTACCAGCACCGCAGAAATTCCCTAACCAGAATACTCTTAGTGTGAGGATAGGGGCACCCATTTACTCAAGTTCACTCTATCACGGTTGCAGCATTCTTGTTTCTCACGAAGACAGAGTCCTTCCTTCAATTTCTCGACCCCCGGTTTGCCTTCTCCATTGCTTTCAAGGGCTCAACGCACAGTAAAGAAAAGAAAATTCAGTTGGCATTAATATTAACTACCAAATTGATTGATTTTTGTGTCAGAGTTCCTTTCAACAAGAAGAGTTTGATTATTGTTTTCTTTAACATTAATAGCACACGAGATTGTAGATCTAAACTTGAGATTTTTTTGAATTTGAGTTGATTTTGAATCTTTAAACTGATTTTTTAGTCATTTAAAGCCACAAATAATATAATCAAAGTCTATTTAATGCTTTATAGATGTTTTGAATCAACAACAGATCAAAATCAAAGTTTTAAGTGCATGAATTCTTATTAATTTTCTAGAGACACCCTGGTTACTGGAAACTTGTCATCCACCCTTTTAATTAAAATAAAAAATAAAAAACCTAGCATATAAACAAGACTCTTATTAATAGGCCAGGCGCATCTTTTTTTTCTCACATTTCACCCTTTTTTATTTTTTGTTATTTAATATAGTTTTTGTTATTTTTTAGCATATTATTATCTTATTATCTCAATATTTTAAAAAAAATTTATTCAATACACAATAGATTTTTTTTGTTAACCCCTTTACCACCATGTCTCACTCAGTTGGACCTCGTCAGTATCAGCATGGTGCCTTGATTTCCTTGAAGCGGCTCCGAGTGCTTCCAAGACAAACAGCAACCGTTAAAAATTTGTCACCTTTAACATAAGAAACTTTGCCTCTATTTGTTAAAAGCCAAGATCAAACTTGTTGTTCCTCTCAAAAACACCTGTACTTTTCGAAGCATTTAACTCTAGATACCAAAAAAAAAAAAAAAAACAAATAGTACTAGAATATAATAGTATTACGACCGTGATTGTCCTCATAATTGACCATTTAAAAAAATAAAAATAAATAAAAAGTTGGCTCAAAAGTACAATTTAAAAGCTATGTCAAATACCACTCAGTGTCAATCATTCATATTAAATTCTATACAGCAACATCATTTTTAAAATATTTTCCTCTCCAGCAGAAACGCTGCCGTGAAGAGAATTCCAAATTTTCACACTGTACATTTTCCATAATCTATTGTACGAGGATGGGTTCTGTATATAAATTATCATTTGCAGACTTCAGAAGCTGCTGACTATGCAAGAAACCAGCAAAGACTGTTTTCAGCAGCCTAATAGCATCTGCAGCATTGTCCAGGGCATGTATTTTGAAAAACAAAATCAGTGATGTAAATAACATGTATGATCGGCCAAACAAGGATATAATAGTATTAGAACCGCGAGTGTTCTCATAATTCCCCGTTGAAGACTTTTACATGGTTCAACAAATTATCTAAATCCATAGAGTAACCAATATCATTAGAGATAGAGAAGAGGTACAAATTTACATCAACGGAGAAGGAGGAACATTAACTCAACTCAACTCTCACTTTTCTCACACTCATTGCTGCCCTAGGCAGCACCTCTCTCTTTATCTCCTCTCCTTCTTCTTCTTCTTCTGGTCATATTTGGCTCAATTTATAGCCATAAAATGGCTAAAAAATTGAGGTTCCTTCTTCTTCTTCTTCTGGTCATATTTGGCTCAATTTATAGCCATAAAATGGCTAAAAATTGAGGTTCCGACTCGATTTCTCACTAAGTTAATGGCCACTACCCTAGTATGGTAGTAGGTATGTGGAGACTTTTATCTCCATTGCCTAACAATCCCATTTGTCTCCAAGTTGGACATTGTTAGGTTGTGGAGACAAAATTCTCCACTTACCTACAACACTAACATAATGAGAACCAAAAAAGGAGCTGGTGCTCACTACCATTTGTTGTCTAATACTCTTTATAAATAGCCAAGATTTTATTGTTGGCTGTACATACATCTGTTATATTCATTTGTCTTCATGGATATTTCTATCACCAAAGTCCACCAAACACACCTCTTCTCACACCAAAAGAATCACTCAACCAGATGGCTTGTCACACCTTTTCTAACAAAGGATCACTCTACCAGATGGCTTGTCACACCATTTCTAAAGAGCATTTTACACTTGTCTTTGACACAATACTCTAGCCTTAACATTGACTTTGGAGAGATCTTTTTAAGGCTCACACCATGACCCTCACACCTCACCGAGGTGTCTCACCCGTTGTTGTGGAGTGGTTGCACCCTCCTTTTGTGATGCCTTGAAGTGGCTCGAGACTTTCTACCACCATATGCACTATGAGAGAGATCACTACCGATCACATATAAAAAAAGAGAGTTACAATATACTCCTCGCAATCCTCCCTCTCAATTTCTATGTTTGGAGCTTTTACGCTTTTCATTGTGGCACTTACACCCTAAGAGATCACTACCACCTCACTCAAGATGCTCAGAACTCAAACCAATGTTTCTTTGCCTTTCATCACAGGCAGTCGTAACCCCTCAATTAGGAGCATATGCAATAGCTCTTCTTTTCATTCTTGCATGTATTGGAAAGATCTTTGTTATTGTCTTCAACAAGAGCACAAGAGACTTCTTGTTGTACAACCTTAACATAATTTATGCTCTGATCTTCATCTAGGAACTCATTCTTTCATTGCACTTGTCTCATTTTAGTACCTCGTTGGATCTTACAGGTACTCGTGAATAATCTCTATGTGCCCCCATGCAATTTCTGTTCACCAGATTTCCTTATTCCTTATTTATGTTTGATAGTAGCTCCTCCCGTCACAACACCTCCAAGCAAAATAAGGTGTCAATCTTTATCCTTTTGTTGTATTTCTTTTCCTCCATTTAAGACCTCCTTATTTCTACCCTTAAGCAATCATAGTCATCGAATATAACACTTTTAAAGAAATCACTCTTTCATTAGATCCTTGAACATGTGAAACCCAACTATTCCCTTGCCATCAACTTACTTATATACGAAAATAGTATTATGTGAATACTTCCACTAAGCAAGTTTCTATAAAATATTGAAAGGGTTATAATGGTCCTATTTAAAACTTAATTTTCTTAGATAGAACTTTTTAGGCCCAGTATCTATTCATCATATTGACTTTCCATATATTTCCCCTTGCTAGCTATGTTGAGGCTTTCCTTTACAAGTGATCTAAACATCTTGGTTATCTACCGTTGATTTCTCAACATCTAGCGACACTACCATTGCAATAGATTTGTCAAGATTGGTCTTACGATCATCATCACTCTACACCATGATCTTCCACGTTCTATAAGACTAATTTTGCCTTCCTTCAAGAGTGTTGAATTCCCTACAACAATCCTACACATGTATTGGGCTACCACGTGCAACTTCTTCATTAACATCGACCACCAAGATAACCTACGCATGCCTTTTCTACTCGAGCAACCAATCTCATTATATCACCACCATTATTTTCATTCTTAATCTCGACAATCGGACTATACCATTGCATTCAAAGCGATCAAATAAGCTAGAAACAAGTTTGAAAGCATCCTAATTGCATTTTAAACTACGATTTGTTCAAAACAAATATAGCATGATTAGATAGCCTAGTTTTAATAACAAATCTGCTTGCACGTAAGATCAATCACATTGGATCCTAACCTCGGCTTGCAACTTGCTGATGTGTCAGCAGACCAGATGTTGGTATAATGTTGACATGGCACTCTGGTTCAAGTTAGAAGTCAGGTCGGTTCTAGGTATTAAGGTTAGGTAAATTATTGTTGGTGAAGAAGGCGTGTGGCTGCAAAAGGGCAGTTCCCCTTTTATGACTGTCTTATGTTAGTTTTTTGCGTTGTTTTCACTAGTGTATTCCTTGCGGCCTTTTCTTTACGGTAGTGTATCCAAAACACATTTTGAACCACTTTCATTTATGGGTAAAATCAAAACACCTACCAGTTCATCTTCACCCATGCTTGGATGCCCACTTGTTAGGATGCCAAAAGTTCTGATAATTGTTGATTGGAGGCTAAACACAATTTTTAACATGATTAGAAAAATCACCTTACATTCACAAAGCAACCAATATCATTAAAGATAAAGAAGAGGTACAAATTTACATCAATAAAGAAAGAGGAACATTATCTTAACTTAACTCAACTCTCACTTTTCAAATACTCATTGTTGCCCTTGGCAAAAACTACACTAGAAAGCCCCCTCCCTCTCTCTCTCATTTAGTTCTTCTTCTACTCATATTTTGCTCATTCATATTGGCTTTATTTATTACCAAAGGATGAATAAATTCTGATAGTGGTTCCAAATCAATCTCTCTCTAAGTTAATGGCCATTATCCTAGTGTGGTAGATATGTGAGGACTTGTCTCCACTTCCTAAAAATCGCATTTGTCTCCAAATAAGAAATTGTTAGGTAGTGGAGATAAAATCCTCACATGCCAAACATACTAACGTAATAGGCATCGAAAGAGAAGGAGTGAGTTAATGCTTGCTACTCTCTATAAATAAAAAGGAAGAAGAGGCAACATGTAGAAGCAAGAAGAGAACTTTTCTCACACTCATTGTTGCCCTTGGCAACAACCGCACAAGTGGAAGATTGTTAGGTGAGCTAATGTTTTGCTCATTCATATTGGCTCATGTTGAATCAAAGAGAAAACTTTTCTCACACTCATTGTTGCCCTTGGCAACAGCTACACAAGACAGCCCCTCTATCTCTCTCTCCTCCTGTTCTTCTTTTTCTACTCATATTTTGCTCTATTTATAGCTAAAGAATGACTAATAATTGATAGTGGTACCAACTTGATTTCTCACTAAGTTAATGGCTATTATCCTAGTGTGGTAGGTATGTAGGGACTTTTGTCTCCACTGCTTAATAATTTCATTTGTCTTCAAATGGGAGATTGTTAGGTAATGGAAACAAAAATCCTCACATATCTACCACACTAACATAATGGGCACCAACGCTCTCATTTGTTATCCAATACTCTATAAATAAAGAGGAATAAAAGGCAGCATGTAGAAGAAAGAAGAGAACTTTTTCGCACTCATTGCTGCCCTTGGCAATAGCTACACAAGTAGGAGATTATTAGGTAATGAAGACAAAAATCCCCACATACCTATCATACTAACATAATAAGCACCGAAAGAGGAGTGAGATGGTGCTCACTACCATTTGTTGTCCAATACTCTTTATAAATTTAGAGGAGGAAGAGGCAGCATGTAGAGGCAAGAAGATAACTTTTCTCACACTCATTGCTGCCCTTGGCAACCCCTCTCTCTCTCTCTCTATCCTCTTATTCTTCTTCTACTGCTCATATTTTGCTCATTCATATTGGCTCTATTTAAAGCTAAAGAATGACTAACAATTGATAATGGTTCCAACTCAATTTATCACTAAGTTAATAGCCATTATCCTAGTGTGGTAGGCATGTGGAGACTTTTATCTCCACTACCTAACAATCCCAATCTCATTTGTTTTCAAGTGGGAGATTGTTAAGTAGTGGAGACAAAAATCTCCACATTAACATAATGGGCACAAAAAAAGAAGTGAGGAGTTGCTCACTACCATTTGTTGTCCAATACTCTATACATAGAGAGGAAGAAGAGGTAGCATGTAGAAGCAAGAAGAGAGCTTGAAGAGCTAGAGAGGGAGAGAGAGAGTAAGCTCCAAAGGGCAGCAGCAGTGGCTTCCACTGCAGCACTGCTAAGAGAAAAAAAGTGAGATTGGGAGATAAGTAGAGTGGATGAATCTTTCTCCTTATTCTCTCCCTAAAGTTGACTTCTATGTGGATGTAGGTAATTTACCGAACCATGTTAAACATTGTGTTCTGTCTCCAACAAGCAATTATCAGAACACCCATGGTCCTAACAAGTAGTTCTTCAAATTTACAAAAGTAAGACAACTTAATAAGCCATGGGGCTAGGGCCGAATGAACATGGAGTCAGAAGTGCAAGGAAAAGAACTGCAATTACCTGGTGAGCTTTTGGTCACTTTCCATGGTAGTATACCTGGCATTGCAAACAGGGTTTAATGTTTCAGAGTTTAAGTCATGGATAATCCAATACATGCTTTAATGTGTGTCAGAACATTTGTCGATTAAGATGGCACAGGTTGCACAATTTTGATGGTTACAAAAGCACTGTACTATATGCTAGGGGTCCTATATTATCCAAGCATGCAAGCACAAGGCAACCAAATGTTGACTCAAATATTAACTCAATGAACTGAAGGAACAAGTTTTAGAAGGTTGGTGGTAACAAGTAGCATTTTAGAAGTTAATAGTTAATGACTCATTCAGAAAAATCAACAGAACAGATGCAAACAAATAGAGTCCTAAACAATACGTTGTTCAGTTGCAAGCAAATGTGAACGTAGCCTTCTGATAAGAGAAGCAATATTAGAAAGGTTGTAGTAAATGTAAGAGAGGTGACGCACCTTGATAGTCCTATCTCCATGACCAACGAAAAGCTTTCCTTGCCAGCATAATAAAGCTGTTACCACAGAACCTCCTGGGATTGATCCAATGGGTCTAGTATCCACCTGAAATTCATCTCCAGACAACTCCTATAAAAAACAGAGTTTGTCAAGCTGAATGAAATGACGAAAGTCTAAATGCCAAAATGCATTACATTAAAAAATCTAAATCAAAGAAGTTAGCTTGTCAAATTCTATTCCATGAGTTGATGATAATCAATGAAGATACAGTATCAATTTACAATGTACCTGTATGTTGACAATTTTGTCCCAACCTCCGGTGAATAGCCATTTTCCCTCCATGACACAAGCCAAAATCGCACCACTGTGGCATTGTGTCGATTTCTTAAACACGTCATCCCTCCATGCCTGAATGAAGCGATGAATTAAACACAGTGAAAAACAAGCAACACCAGCAAATGCACAGGGAATCTTTCCTAAAAAGGAGAGCTAAAAGCAATCCCAATCAGCCTCAACAGATGATAGAACAAATTATTTTCTGTGGAACGAGGAGGGTGGGTTGGGGGTGGGATCTGTGCATGTGGAAGATATGACATGTTCATTCATCATTCATGTAGCAAGTCTTCAAACACAACCTATTTTAATTTGAATGCGGGTGTGTGATTTTATTTCTTCTCTTTAACCTCAAATTTTTTTAGTATCTAAAATTGCAGTATGGAGATAAACAAATATATAATAAAAAATGGAGCACATAAAACCTTTATCTGTCCATTTTCATGGGCTGCAACAAGAATATTCTGGTTTGCAGTGAGAGACAAGACAGAGGTTGCAGTTCCTGGCAAGTCATTTCCCAACACTGTCAAAGGACTATGATCAGTTAGACTCCACAGACGGATGGTTCCATCCCAACTCCCACTATAAAGAATCCCATCACATGCTGCTAGCGTGGAAACTACTGATTTATGACCATCCATAATGCATGACAGTGTGCCATCCTGATGAAATCAGGAAAGGAACAAAAATTTTAAGGTCTTGTACATCCATGTAGCATATAAAATGTAGTAGATGGTAAATGCAAGCTCTACCTGCAATGACCAAGCCTTAACTGACCTATCTCCACTACCAGTATAGAGATATCCATTCCCTGCAGTGGTCAAGGCATGAATTCCACTATAACGCCAATCTTTTTGCTCATACCATGTCTTCAATGGTTCTTTCCCCATGGGAACACTGATGCTCCAGAGAAATATGCCACCTCCACCATCCCCACTAATGCATAATGGTAGTTCTTCATCAACATAAATTACAGCCATGACTTTATGCTCATGGCCCTTAAATGTGTGCATATGAGAGAAGTCCTGCATGGACCATTTTCAGCCAATAAGCTCACTGATGAAGAAATTGAAAAAAAAATAACCTGAACACATGTCGCCTTTATAGCGCATACCTGCAAGGACCAGACCTGGACTGTTTTATCAAATGAGGAGCTAAACAGAAATCCTCCTGCAAGAGAAAGAGTACAGTCAGAAGAAAGAGGGTATGTTGATCAATCATATTCTCTTCTTTCCATCCCTCTCTAGGTAATAGAATTTTTCATCCACTTTGAAACTAAAGTAAAAATAGTATTATGAAACTTAAGACCATATTGCAATTTAAGGTTCAAATCATGCTTATGAAACTTCATACAACCCAATATAAGGGTATCTTCCTTGGTCAGAATCTCAGTATCATTAATACAACAACAGAGCACATGCCTCAAAGGCTCCCGAGTCCCAAATAGTGTCATCTAACAAAAGCTGAGCAGTGATCTAGAAAATGAAGTAAGCTTTCAGCTTGGGTTTTCCACCGTTCAAAACCGATATATTGACAGCAAAAATCCTGCTGCAACATAACCAGCAAAGAAAAGTCTTGTATTAATTACTGCAGGTTTTGTCACTCCATGTTGGAAAGTCACAGCATGGCATGGACTGCAGGAGCTATTTCCATAACTTTGATCTCTGAAATGATGATAAAGTCACTGGATAGCCTGATTGGGAACTGATGCTTGAAAATTCGAATGAGCATCTATAAGATGCTGACTCCCAGGTTTAACAAGTTCTTTTCAGTGGAAAGTAACTAAATGCATAACATAATTTTGCAATCTAAAAGCATCAAGTAAAATTTCATACCTCCAATGGCAAATCCTGTAACACAATCAAGATGGCCTTGCATTTCTTTGAACTTGACCTTCCCCTCCACGAGAGCCTCAGCGATATCTTTATCAATTCTCACGTCCTCGCTTTGATCTTGATTTTCTCCACTGTTTTTTTCTGCTGACTCCGTTTTTTTAAGAGTTGATTTTTTTATTGGCACCCAACATAGTTCTCCAAGAACTCGCAAATGCTCCTTATTTTCCTCATGGATAGCCTCACCCAATCTGGGAACAGAAGTATCATGCTGATGTCTAATAAATAAGTCCCTAATACACTTCCACATATCAATAGCATGTGGACGATTCCCTGGATCAAAACTCAAAGACCTGCATAGCATCTGGTGCATTGGTTTCAATTCTTCACCAGTTATACTTTCCAACAAAGAGCTTACTTTCTCCATCAAACCAGTATAAAGACCTGAACAGTCCAAATTATTGTCTTCACTTCTTTTTGAAATGATAGAATCTACATGACCACCTAGCTCCTCAAAGAATTCTTTCCCGATAAGCATTCTAAGGACAGTACAAGCTAATGTCCAAACATCAGAGCCAAGGCCAATTGGATATCTATTGCTACCACATTCTACCTCCATACCCTCTCTCTTCAATATCCCAAACAAAACCTCTGGGCTCACAAAAACCTCGTTCTTCAAAATCTCATCGACCAATCTTCCCAATTTTTTAACACTTAAACTTCCCCCACCAGAACCAAGTTCCATAACCCCCTCATGAACTGCCCTTCCCATCACCAAAACCTCACTCAAACTTAGACTCACATGTCCAAAATCATCCAATTCAAAGCAAGAAACACCTAAACTTCCCACAATTAGCCCTTCCAAATGCAATCCAATCACTGCTTCATACATTTCCATTCCAATCATTGCAAAACTAGACAAACCATCTTTGCTCAAACCATTCTCAAAATCACCCAACATATCCAAAACATTCCCATTAAGTCTCTCACACACAAAATACAAAACCCCATCTTCCAAATCACACCACAAACCACAACCCTTACAGATTCTTCCCTGTTTAGCACAAATCCTCAAAATAAAACCCAATTCATCTATCTTCTCCTCCTTCATCCCATTCAAAAAATTCATAACCTTTGCAACATAACTCAACTTAAGAACACGTCCTTTCACTTTACCACTCAACAAATCCCCATCATTACCAACCTTAAAAAGCCTCACCTTCACCTTTTTATTCCCTTCCTTTAACAACCCATATCCTCTCTCTTTATCCTCAACAAAAACATCATCTCTGTCAAGAACCCAGTTCTTCCATGAAGTATAAAACTCATCAGACCATAAAGGAGGCACAAAGAAGTCAAAGTCTTGAGCAAGGACTGGTTTGTCAATTTGGGATTTGTTGTTGGGTTTCTGGGGATTATGATCTTGTAGCTGCTGAACCAGCCTAAGGAGATCGATGTTTTTAGGAAGTGAAGAAGGGCCTTGCTGTGATGGGTACTTGACAAGTTGTGTACATGCAGGACAGCGAATGGTTAGAGGGTATTTCTGTGGGATATTTTTAAGGCATGACTCGCAGGTTGTATGCCCACATGCGAGTACTCTTGGGATAGTGTACTCGCCGTCGTAGGTTGATAGACACACCGGACATTCTGGTAATTCCGGTGATTCCATTGACAGTTGATTTCCTTCACCAATTCATCACTTCTGTTGCGACTACAAGATACCTCGTGTTGGTTGACGATCTACGACGTCGTACGAGAACTATTTTAGTCACACGTAGTCTAGTCGTTTGATCCTATCCATTAAAAAGAAAAAACAAAAAATAAGATACTTGTTTTGCCGCAATTAAAATAAGTTTATGATAAGTATTTTATTATTTAACTTTGATAGTGAAAAGTTATTCAATTTTGAAGATACATATCAACTTCTAGTAAGTCCAAAAAAAAACAAAACACTTGAGAAGTATAATTTTAAGATAAAATATTATTTATCTCATTTAAAATATAAAAATATCCTTAAAATAAAACTTCTCAGTTGGTTGCTAACTAATATGTTTATTAATATAAAATTAGTTTGGTTTATTTGATATTTAGCAATAACAATTTATTTTTAAGGTTGATATTGTCATATTTATATTACTATAAAATTATAAATGAAATAATTAATTAAAAAATAGTTGAGGATGGAGTTATCATTATCCTTTTGTGGTGATGTTGTAAAATCAACATAAAAATATTAGAATTTAGTTTAAAAAAAATAATATGAGAAATTGATTATTTTGTTTGGATTTATGATAAATATGGATAGTTATTAGATTAGGTTAGGTGGCTAAATTAAAAAGAAAATAAAGCCACATAGTTCAAAATTAGAAATATTTGATAAGAAATGAATACTAGTTTTAGGAAAAATAAAAACCAATAAAAGGATTAGATTAAAAATAAATATGAAAATATTTATATATCAAATAATTATTTCGCTAAAATTATAGGGTTCAACTAAAAATAATTTACTCTTATTTATTATTATAGTAAAAGATGACTTTGAACTCATAACTCAATGTAATATTAAAATTGTTTAAAATGATGTTTAAGATTATAGTAGTAATAATTTTTAAAAATATTTTTGGTTACTTTTTTATCATCAACTCTATTTTAAGCATAACCTCTTAAAGTTCTCTCGATGATCTTAATAAGGCAATATTGAAATCACAAAAGCTTTGGCGAAAAAGTTGATTTGTTGGCTCGATCCAATAAGAAAATCAAGATGGATTCAATGAAACAATGCAATCATATATAACGATCTAACGCTATGAAAGAGAGGGGTACGTCAAACATGAAATTCAGTTACAGGAACTCCTTAATAGGAACTCCATATTTGGATTAAACTCTGCCTGACATAACTAATATGGAGGAGTTTATGCCAGATGATAAGGATGATGAAGAAGAGGGGAAGAGGATTACCCAATAATTAAATTATCATCGGAGGAGAAGAAATGTATACACAAACCTTGGCGTCAAACCCTAATAGTAAAAGTCATGGGTCACAAGATAGGATATACTTTCTTGTTGAAATGACTTCAAAGTTTATGGAAGATCCAAGGCGAGTTTGGTTTCGTTGACCTGGGGAACGATTTCTTTTTAGCCAATTTTGTAACCAAATGAATATAGACTTTGCCTTGTTTGGAAGCCCTTGGATGATAGCGGATCATTATGTTATGGTGCGATAATAGCACTTGAATTTTGGTCCTTATAAAGCAACCATTGAGAAGGTAGCAATTTGGGTTCGTATGCCGGAATAGGCAATGGAATATTATGACACTATAGTTTTATTAAAGATTGAGAACCATATTAGTAAAACCTTGTAGGTGGACAAAACCACTTCTATTAGGACTCGAGGAAACTATGCTCGTATTTGTGTAGAGATGGACCTCACAAAACCCGTGTTGGCAGAGTTCAAATTAAGAAGAATGATTATGTGAATAGCTTATGAAGGTCTTCATCTAATTTGTTTGTTATGTGGCCAATATGGCCATAAAAAAGATAGTTGTCCTTATGCAACGCATCAGGAGGAAGTACACAAGGATAAATAACAAGTAATGCATGGAGTTGATGGTGCTCATGGGGGAAACAAGGATAAGGAAGGGTTGTTTAGGGCAGATTTGGTTGATTCATTTGGACAATGAATGATGATGAAGAAGAAGAGGAGAAGAATTATCAAAAAAATCTGGACTCAATAGGGGAAAGGCTACACTAATCACTGAGGTCAGATCGCAAACAAATTTATTAGCAAATAATACATGGGAAAAATTAAAGGTGACAAAGAAGGCAGAAGGATCTAGGTTTAGTGTCTTATAGAAGACTAATTTGGATACCGTAGACCTGAGGAGAAGAAAAACTGATTTAACAGGATTTGTTATAATTAGTAGAGTTGAGAATATTAATAAGAGACAGTTTGTTTCTAGAAGTATAGAATGAGGCAAACAAAGGAAGATCTTAATGGGTCACGGGGTCAAAAGGTTTAGTAAGGACATTGGCATTGATAGGCTTCAGACTTAAGAGAAGTGCAAAGCTACAGAAAATATGGATAAAGGCTCTAAAAAAGGTGGCATTCACAACTTGAGTAAGTAGGCTATGACTTTAGCCCGTATTAATAACCCAACTAAAGATATAGAGCCTGGGTAAGAGTTTGCTAGAAGCTTTTTTTTCATGTAAGACTTTTCGCGACTAGTAGTGTGAGGGAGAAATGGGATGGTATGACTATAAAATAGTGTTCTCGTGGACATCACTCATCAAGGCCACTAAACATTAAGAGAACAAAACAAGGGAATGGTGAGATTGTATCCAGCGATGTCATGATGGAATCAAATTTGATTACGAATTCTAACAAGACACTGGATGAGGATACAAATATATCAATAGAAAAATACAGGGCTATGTGTCTAGTAGTTTCACCATGATGCTGATGAATTTGGTTTCTATCTTTAATGATTGGTTTTTAATGAAGACTTGCTTTTGGAATTGTAAGGGGAAGCAACTCAAGCAAGTAATTAGTTCTGCTCCTTGATTTAAAACTTCAGAAAATCCAATGGGTTTAATGTATTGGCTATAGCAAAACTAAGAATTAATGGGAGACGAGCATATATTATAATTGAAAAGCTCAAGTTCGAAACCTATTTTAGAGTTAAGGCTCAATGTAGGTTGGGTGGTTTATTGTTTCTATGGAATAAATCTGAAGTTGACTTATAAATTTTGAGATCATTTAGACATCTTATTCATATGCTCTTTGATGGAAAAGGACTAAAACCATAACTTTATAGCATGTTAATCTGAGTGAACAGATTAAGTAGGATTGTTTTGCTAAAATAAAAGATTTAGTTCAGTCGATCTCATTACCACGGATAGTAGTTTGAGATTTTAATGAAGTTCTCTCAGCTTTAGAGAAGAGAGATGGCTTTCTAGTTAATAGCAGAAGGTGTAAACGTTTTAAAAAATGAGTTCTTGTTGTAGGTTGATTGATTTGGGTAGTGCAGGATTACTTCAAAGGGGCAGGAAAGTAGTGGCCGAAGTAGAGTATTTGAAAGGCTTAACAAAGGTTTCAATAATTAGAATTCCAGACTTAATATTCCAAAGTTGTGTGTGCGGGTGCTTTCAAGGATAAAATTTGGTCATCATCCTCTTCTCATTGATTTCAACACTAACAAAGACATAAATGGCTAGCAAATTTGACCTTTCAGGTTTGAGGTGGCTTAGGCTACACATAACAACTTTATAGAGTTGGTCAGGAGTAGTTGGGTTAAAGAGATAGACTTGGTGTCCTCTTTTAAGGATATGACTAATGAGCTAAAAGAGTGGAACTTTAGGGTATTTAGCAATATTTTCTAATGAAAAAATAAAATTCTATGAATGGGGGTCATAACAGGTTTTTTATTCGATTGAAGGAAGACATGCAAAAGGAATATAATGAAAATCTTACTCAAAAAGAGGTGTTGTAGGGTCAAAAGTTTAGGTGTCAGTGAGTGGCTTATGGGGATAAAAATACAACGTATTTCCATACCTAGACAATCATTAAAAATAAAAGAATAAAATCTTAGGGTTAAAGGACTCTAACAATCAATGAGTATGGGATGAAAATAGCATGAAAAGAATGATAGTGGATTTCTATCAAAAGTTGTTTTCTAGGGATAAAGGAGCAGAGCTTGAGACTAAGCTCTATTTGGTATATCATGTGTTAGATGACATCAAGAAAATGATTTTAATAGAATCAGTGAGAGATGATGAGATTAGGCAAGCTTTTTTTGATATAAAACCGTTAAAAGCTCATGATCCAGATTTTTATCAACCCTACTTCTACCAAATTCAATGGTCAATGGTGGGAGTAGAAGTTTGTAAGTTTATTAGGGATCTTTTTTAGAATCATAGAGAAGATAAGGATGTGAGCTATTTGTTCTTGGTGTTAATTTTGAAGGTATCGAATCTGGAATTCGTACATCAGTTTAGACCCATTGGTTTGTGTAATGTCAATTATAAGATCTTGATGAAAATATTAGTGAATTATCCGAAGAACTTCATGCTTGACTTAATTACAAAATATCAGAGTAGTTTTATACCAGACAGACAGATTGTGAATAATATAGTGGTGGCATAAGAGGTGATTCATTTAATGTGCAACTTGAAGAGGAAAGGGGAATGATGGCTATCAAGATTGATTTAAAGAAAGCATACGACATGTTAAAATAGGATTTTATTAGAGATTCTGTTGGAAGGAATTACAGTAAGTTTGGTGGATATTATTATAAAGTGCATTAAATCTATCTCCTTAAATATATTATGGAATGGAAACCTCTGACAAAAGTTTCTTCTATCATGGGGAATTCGGTAAGGTAACCCTCTTTCACCTTTTGTTCTATATCTTGAAAGATTATCTCAATTAACTCACTATGAGGTGGATAGAAGAACTTGAAATCCTTTCAAGTTCAGTTGAGAAAGTCCTAGTATTTCTCATTTATGCTTCACGGATGATATGCTACTATTTGTAGATGCGAGTGAGCTTCAGATGCAGAAGGTGTTGAATTACTTAAATTGGTTTTGTGATGCTTCAGGCAAGAGGCTAGTGTTCACAAAACTAAGATTTATTTTTCTAAAAGGGTTTCGAACTCTTTAGTTAATACGTTAAGTTACTTAAATAAGTTTGCAATGAAGGATCATGGAAAGTACCTTGAGGTTCCTTTGTTGCATCATAAAATAACTAAAAGAACCTACAATTACGTTATTGAAAACTTGCATAAAAATTAGCTATATAGAAGGCTAAAAGTTTATCTCTTGCAGGTAGAATTATGTTATGCCAGGTCAGTGCTAACTGCAGTCCCTGTATACCTGATACGGACGACTTTCTTACCTAAAGCTATTTACAATGAAATAGAAAAAACTTTATCATGGGTTTATTTGGGTGGATAGTGAAGGCCGAGGTAATAAGCATTTGGTTAATTGAAAGACCTTATATCATTCGAAAGCTCATGATGGATTAGGTTTACACAATATGCATTACTTGAATAAAACATTTATAATGAAGCTTGGTTGAGAAGTTCTTTATGATACAGACAGTTTGTGAGCTACTGTGTTTAGGAGTAATAATACTAGAGCAGGTGGTGATAATACTCAAGTGCAGGCCAAGAGAGCAAACTTTTCTTTATGGAAAACAATCTGTAAGGTATGGCCATAGGTTACTTAAGGCATCTCTTGGGCAATAGGGAATGGAAGAAAAATGAGATTCTGGTTGGATGTGTGGTTAAATAGGTATGGACCTTTGGTAGATCATGTTATTCAGGCCATTCTAAAGGATATGCGAAATTGGACAATGACAAACATGCATGGTTACTATGGATCGGCAATAGAGATGGGATGCTTTTACCAACCTTATTCTGTTATAACTAGTGATGGTATTGGCTAGCTATCTACCACTAACAATGGAGATGGACAAAGACTGAATGTTTTGGCATCATTTTTCAAATGGACTGTTGACAGTTAAATCTACTTACACTACTCAAAATGATAAGTGGAACCAATAACATCATTTACATCAAAATTGGAAATTAGTGCAGGAGTGGCAAGGACCTGAAAGGATTAGGACACTCCTATGGTTAGTGGTTCATAAGAGACTCCTAACAAATAATAATAAGGTAACTCGACATATGGCTATAAATCATGGTTGTCACTGTTATCTATCTGTTGTGGAGACATTGTTGCATGTGTTAAGAGATATGGAGTGAGTAATGAGACTTGGCTTCATCTAGAAAGGACATATAATAGACCTTCATTCTTTGGAGCTAATTTGTTATCTTGGTTGATGAACAACCTGTCAAGTAAGGAAGTTACATGCTAGGAATTCGGAGCCGGGCAATGGTGTTTGGGGTGACATTATGGACATAATAAAAAGCAAGAGATAAACATATTTTTATCGATACAATAGAGGTGGAAACCAGCCCGATAGGTGCAATAAGAAGCCTAGTTAGGGAGATTGAAACAACACAGGATGAGAGATTGAATTGTGATAATGGTCTGAAGCATTTTGTAATGGTAAGATCGACTAATCCTTCTTCAAATTGGTTAAAATTAAATGTTAATTGTTGCAACATAGGGAATCCCCGGAGGTACAGGAGTGAGTGGCTTAATTCAGGACTGTAATTTCAGTGGATAAAGATCATTATCTTTAAAGTATTAATTGCCCCCATTATATATGTTGTAGGCTTAAAATAGTATCACATCAGAATATAACAAAACCTTAAACTTATAAACAACAACTTCTATAAGTTTATTAAGAAATTCTATTTTGTTTATAATAAACATGAACAGCAACTTTGTAGAGGAGAGAAGAAGATTGTTTCTTATTTATTTTTGTCAACATCAACCTAGTATTTATAAATAAAATAACATCATTTCAGACCAATATGTATGTAAAGTTTAGAGGCACACTTCTTCAGACCAATATGTCTGTAGAGTTTAAAGCCACACCTCTTTAGATCAATATATCTATAAAATTTAAAAGGCAACTCTTCATTCAAATTATTTGAACAATTTGGCAAGAGGTGTCATGCATAATTATTAGATTAATTAATTTTGAAAATAAAAATAAAAATCATTTATGTTACATAATGTCAAACACCATGATATATATATATATATATATATATATATATATATATATATATATATATATATATATATATTCTAGCTTTCCTTCCAACATTCAAATCTATTAATTTGGTGTCCCTCAAATTATAAAGTATAACAAAACCTCTTGCCTTTTTAATATTGGATAAAGTTCTCTTTAATTACCTAATATATAAGCTTTATTTTAACAACAATAAACAACAATCCTCCACTTAACTTGTAATATTAGGTGGTACCATGTTCCATACATATAAAAAAAGATATTTTTAGACTTAGACCTCTCCTTGGTGTAAGCATTTAAAAACTTTAAAAAAATCATAATGGCTAAAAAGCTTAAATCGGGATTTTATTTAATAAAATTAGAAATACTATACACGTGATCTAATTAATCCAATATAGAAGTTCACCATTATTTTAGCACTATTATGGTCTTGTGCTACTTCTTGAATTCATGAACATTTACAAAGTTTTCCAAACTTTTATTGAAGCAACACCGCTTCATATGTTCGTATAAGTGAAATTTCCTTCTTACATTGAGATTTCATTAAGAGTGTTAATCACTCATCCTTCCATTTATTTGAAATACTAATTTTGTAAATCTCAATTTCATACACAAATTAGTATACATCACTCTCACTAATAATTTGTTATTACCTATGAAACTCCTAACTAGTAAAGGTACTAGTAAAAGTTGGGTTCCTATTGTTAGTAAGTTTAATTAAATGTCTTTAATCTCATACTAATAGAAATGTTTCTAACTAAATCTCTTGAGAGGCCTTTAGTAAAAAGATTTGCTAGATTATTACAAGATCTAACATGCATAATGGTAATTATCCCGTCAAAATTAATTGTCTTAGATATTCATATTTCAAGTTGATATGTCTAGATTTTTCATTGTAAAGTTTACTAAATGCCTTAAACATGGTTGCTTGACTATCACAATGTAAGGAGATAGATGACATCGATTATGGCCAAAACTTAATATCTAATAACATATTTCTTAACCATTTTGTCTCCTTACCTGTAGTTGTTAGAGCTATAAACCTGGATTCCATTGTAGAATGGGTTATACATATTTGTTTCTTTGAAGCCCAAGAAACAACACCACCTCCTAAAATAAATACTCATCGAGAGGTTGGTTTATTATCACTTGTACTAGTTATCTAACTAGCATTAATATAACCTTCAAGTACAATTGGAAAATTATTATAAAATAATCCAAAATTCATAGTCTTTTTCAAGTAATCAAGTGCTCTTGTAATTGCTTTTCAATTATCCTTACTAGGATTACTTGTATATCTAGGTAATTTACATATCATGAAAGTAATATCTGGTCTAGTACAATACATAACATACATTAAACTACCAATTGCACTAGCATATTCAATTTGAGCAATTAATTTACTAATATTTTTTTATCAACTTAAAGAAACATAATAGGGAGTATTTGTTTCTTTGATATTCAAATGATTAAATTTATTTAAGACTTTATCAATATAATGAGATTGACAGAGAACAAAACCTTCCACTATGTTTTCTTACTTTGATACCCAAAATTATATCTACCTCATTTAAGTCCTTCATTTGGAATTTTGAGGTTAAATATTTATTCGTATCATTAACACCATTTATATTAGTACTAATAATAATCATGTCATCCATATAAAGATATTATCACACCAAAATTATTTGTAAATTTAGAATAAATACATCTATTAGCTCTATTATGTTTAAACAATACTCTAAAATTATAGAATCAAATTTCTCATGTCATTGCTTAGATGATTGTTTCAATTTATATAGAGATTTAATCAATTTGCAGACTTTATATTCATTTTTTAGTAGAGTAAAACACTTGGTTGTTCCATATAGACCTCCTCATCTAATTCACAATTGAGGAAAATTGTCTTAACATCCATTTGAGGTTCATATAAATTATACATTGATGATCAAACCAAAAATATTCTTATAAATTTTATACGAGCTACCAGAGCATATGTATCAAAATAGTTTATTCCTTTCTTTTATCTAAAGTCTTTAGCTACTAACCTTACTTTAAAAGTTTGAGTTGATCCATCACTATTATATTTTCTTTTGAAAACTCATTTACATCCAATTGCCTTGGAAACTAGATGCAAATTAACAATAGTCCAAGTATTGTTATATAATAATAAGTCAATCTCATCATTAACTGTCTTTTTCTAAAAAACAACATCTCAAGACATTGTCGCACGTCAGAAAATCCGCGCGGCATCGGCTGGCGATCTTTTCGTTGTCGTTTTGATTTGATTGGTTCGTTGGAGTCGCCACCTAGTATTTAATTGAGGGTTACTAGGAAACCCGGATGTACTGGTCTTGTCAGAGATTCGCGGGTAAGGGACTGGTTGTGGTTAGGGAAGGTATTAGCACCCCTAACGCACCCTACCTGAGGTAAGCTGCTTCGTGACTTTGATGTGTTAAGAAGTTTTAATAATTGTCTTTTCATCGGATATTAGAAATACAACTTACATGTAAGTTAATAAATCTTGACCGTGATCCAATCAAAATATTATATTCTTCTTTAATCTCTTCTTTAATCTTTACAATTTTATCTTAAATAAAAATAAAACATCCATAAAACAAATACAAACAACACATACACTTTCACTATATCTTTTCTTTTCTTTTCTTTTTTCTTTTCCCTTTTTCTTTTCTTTTTTCTTTTACATCCACATTACAAAATTATAAAAAATTAAACACTCAACAAAATTACATTACATAATCCAAAATTTACAAAACAGTCCCTAAACTCCAGAAATTGCAAAGGAACCACTTCTGGAATCGCAGCCCAACGTCTTTGGAACAGTGGCGGCGTGTTCCAACGCGCCCATCCATTGGCGGCGCGTGACTTCACGCGCCGCCGCTGATGCCGGAAACGGGCGGATCTGCCCTGCTTTCTCCTTCTCTGCCCTTCCCTGCCGGAAGTGAGGGGACACCACTACCTGCAAAACACACAAAAAACGCAAGCAACAATCTGTTTTTGTTTTTATTATAGATCTGTTCTTCTCGGGTCGTTCCTTCCGATTCTGGACCTGTAATCGGCTCCCTCTTTATGGTGGCTGCCCCTTCTGCCGATGGCGGATCTGGTGGTTGAGCTGAGAAACCGCTGGGTCGACCGCGAGATGGAAGGAGGACGGCGCTGCTGGAGGCGGTTGGGTTCGCTGGCCTGTGGGTAAGGAGAATCTGTCGTGGCTGGGGTTGCTGCACGGGTTGGTAGAGCAACCGGGTCTGTTGGAGGGAGGCGGCGCTGCTGCACGAGGAAGCGCCGTCGCCGCTGGAAGGAGAAGAGAAAGAGACGCCGCCATTCTTTGTTGTGGTGAAGCCGCCGAGGCCGGGTGGCGCGCCGGTGGTGTTTGCTCCCGTTGTTGGCGGCGGTGGTTGGCCTTGTTTTGAGTCTTCCGCCGCGCTCTTGGTGTAGGAGATGGAGCAATTCTTCGGGTCAGTTGAGAGAGACCCGGCTATGGGAGAAGGAAGGGAAAGGAGCGCCGGCTGGAATGGGACAGCGGCTGTGCAAGGGGGAAGAAAATTGATGAAGAAGGAGATGAAGTTGTGGGTCTCTTCGGGTTGGGTCTTTTGGCCAAGGAGATGATGAAGAAGATGGGTTAAAATGGATGAAGGGTGAAGACGATCGGGAGGAAAAGTTGTGGTCGAGAGGGAGAAGGAAAGGCTGAAATCAATGAATCGGGTGTTGTATGCGGGCTGCTGAAGAGGAAAAATCTGCAAAACCAAATGAGGGAGGGGGGCGGCGGCTCTCCTTGAAAAAAAAAAAAAGGGTTTAGGGTTAGGTTTTTTTTGTATTTTTTTTGTTGTCAAAAATGTCCCCCGTTTAAAATTCAGTATAGCATGGTATTTATAGGAAAAGTTTTGCTAGGTTTTCAAACTAGTCCCTCAACTTTTCCTTTCCTTCTATTTTCCTCTTTTTTTTGTAAATTTTGATTTTTCTTATTTTTTTGTATTTTTGAAAGCAAGCAAATATCAACATCGACTCAATACGGAAAATCAATGATTTTAAAAATGACGCGTGAAAAGTTGAACGCGTTTCAAATGTCTTTGAAAATTTAAATTCTTTTGAGACGATGCTAAAAAATGCTAAAAACGATACAAATGTATAAAAAATGTATTTTTCGGATTTTCAATGTTTTTTCGCTATTTTTGGATTTTTCTGAAAATTTATCAAAACATGGGTCAAAAATTGGGTAGCAACAGATGCCCCCTCTTTACAATGCTTACGAAGCAAAACTCCTCAATGTTTCGCATAGTAAGCTTTGTAAAGAAAAACTCTAAATGTTTCTTTCTTTTTTTTTTCGTTAACTTGAGATCCCATCTGGCGATCTCCTTTTTCAAAACCAAAGAATGTGTGTAGCTCGGTCAACCTGAAATCCCATCTGGCGATTCCCTTTAACCAAAGCTACATGAGATCCCATCTGGCGACCTCATTCATCTTGAACTTAAAAAAATGTGTGGTAGCTCGGTCAACCTGAAATCCCATCTGGCGATTCCCTTTAACCAAAGCTACATGAGATTCCATCTGGCAACCTCATTCAATTGGAACTAAAAAATGTGTGGTAGCTCGGTCAACCTGAAATCCCATCTGGCGATTCCCTTTAACCAAAGCTACATGAGATCCCATCTGGCGACCTCATTAAACCCAAAACTAAAAGATGTTACGTAACTCGGTTAACCTGAAATCCCATCTGGCGATTCCCTTTAACCAAAGCTACATGAGATCCCATCTGGCGACCTCATTAAACCAAAACAAAGAATGTGGAACAAATGGTCTCATTGTATGGGTGACGAACCCAATAAAAATGATGGTCTCATTGTATGGGTGACGAACCCCAGAAAAATGATGGTCTCATTGTATGGGTGACGAACCCCAGAAAAATGATGGTCTCATTGTATGGGTGACTAACCCAAGAAAAATAATGGTCTCATTGTATGGGTGACGAACCCCAGAAAAATGATGGTCTCATTGTATGGGTGACTAACCCAAGAAAAATAATGGTCTCATTGTATGGGTGACGAACCCCAGAAAAATGGTGGTCTCATTGTATGGGTGACGAACCCCAGAAAAATGATGGTCTCATTGTATGGGTGACTAACCCAAGAAAAATGGTGGTCTCATTGTATGGGTGACGAACCCCAGAAAAATGGTGGTCTCATTGTATGGGTGACGAACCCCAGAAAAATGATGGTCTCATTGTATGGGTGACGAACCCAAAAAATGATGTGGAAAACGGTCTCATTATGATGGGTGACCTACCCAAATGGAAAGAATGTGAAGTGCGGTCTCATTATAATGGGTGACCTACCCAGGTGGAAGATAGAAAAAATGTGAAGTGGTCGCGTTATAATGGGTGACCTACCCAGGTGGAAGATAAAAAATGTGAAGTGGTCTCATTGTTATGGGTGACCTACCCAAGTGGAAGATAGAACAAATATGAAGTGGTCTCATTGTTATGGGTGACCTACCCAGGTGGAGGATAGAAAAAATATGAAGTGGTCTCATTGTAATGGGTGACCTACCCAAATGAAAGATGTGATGTGACAAGTGTGAAAAATGGGACTTACCTGGCGAAGTCCTGAAGGGATGATAGAAGAAGGGCCGGAAAACTTGGTGCTTCTTGATAATTCTTGATCGCAGGGTTTGAAAACTCCATGCTTCATGATTGCAAGGTTGATCTTTTCATTTCTTTGAGATTTTCCTAACAGTAAGGCTTATCTCCTCTTCTTCCCGTTCCAAGGTCACAACCATGATTCTCTGTCATTATCAGCTCAATGATTCTCCCTTCTTTTTTTTTTCTCTCACTTTTTTTTTTTTGGTCCCCAATCTTGCTAAACTACATTGAGGATTTTTCCTGCAACAAAATAAAAAATATGTACAATGTTTTAATGTTAGCTGACATGCATGCATCCTTACCTGATTTGAAATATAGGTCCCCCCTCTTCGATGTTCCATCATCACAGGGTGCCTTTGTTTGCATTCCAAAGCTTTATTTGTCCTTCTCATGTACTGACTCATTCGTGTGCTAGCCATCCACTTAGTTGTAAGTGCAGTGCCTAATCTAGGCTGTCCATGACGATTACTGCTCTTGCTGTTTATCAAGCTTGACTTTGCCCCCTAGTGTGGTGTTGCTTGATTTATCATGAAGATCTTAACCGATCATTCATCCTCTGTATTATCTTGAGAATTGTTATCGCATTGATTGTGCGCATCGTGCCAACACCATCATGATTGTCAATCAGTCATAAACTTGCCTCAAGCTGAAACAATACTCTTCAAGTAATGTTATCACCAGTCTTCATGGAAATTATCCAGTCGTCCAGACATGCATCTCATAGCTTGCAGTGAAAGACTCATCGTTGTATGCTCAATGTTCTTTCTCATGGATTTCTCTCAGCTTGTCAAATCAGATAGTGAAAAGAAATGCAGTGGCCTCATCAATGATGTTCATTTTATCACCCATATTCATGCGATGAAGTGCGCCTTCGAGCTGATAACATATGTTAGGAGTCATAGCCATGTTTTAGCTGACGATAATAAAATGCCCTTCAAGTGCAGCGTTGCTCATCAATTTTCTTGAAGTTCACTAAATCATCGATCGTTTTTTGAACAACATTGCCCCCAAGAATTATCCGAATGCTTGTTCTGGCGATTAGCTTTCTTTAAACACCATTGTCCTCGGTGCATTCATTCATCATTTGATCATTTTTCATTGCCCCACTGATCTAAATATCGCTTGTTTTTCTTCTCAGGGTCCACTGTATTGCCCCCAAGTGGTCAACTTTTCAAGGAGTGTCGAGAAATGTTGTTGTCATTCTTGTCAAGGATTTTGCAAATTCGGTCGATGTTCTTGTTGTTTAACAATCTTTCTTGTTCGGAATCAACTCTCATATTTCAAAGATCATGTCAATTCAAGTCTAATTGTTGAAATGAAATCAAAGAGATATCAGTTTTGGAAAAGATCTTTTGAAAATCAAGCTTTTTGGTCAAAGACCCAACACACACTATTCAATATAGTCCTTTGATTGCCTTGTATTTTGAAAACAGAAATGACCCATTGTAAGTTTAAAATGACTTTTTTCATGGTTTTTTATGTCAGTTTTAATCTTTGATCTCGGGTATATCTTTTCATGGTCTACAATGAGGTGACCTTCTGTGAGTTTCAAGGAAAACGAAAGGCTCAAGTCAAAACTTGAGGATTCATCAAGAAAGATTGTTTTCTTTTTTAGCACCAATTTTATCAGCATGCATAATAACCAGTAGCTTAATTCATGAAGCCACGACTCTTATGGAAAAAAAAAACTCTTCAAGTTTTGAGATCGCCATTTACCGGTTCAGATTGCTTACTTGATCAAAAAGGGCTTTTAAGAGCACGTAATGCAGGCTATGGTTCATGGCTATGAAAGAAAGGGATTTCACAAGCTCAAAAGGTGTTTGAGGGTTTCAAAGATCTAGGATCAACATCAACTATTCATCAACTCTCTTTGTCTTGTTGTCATAGTAGAGAAAGTGATATATAACCTTGTTAATCTCAAATATCAGAATTCTCTTAACATAGATCATAATGCAAATCCAACTTTCCTTTGATGAATAACCAATCTAAAATGAAGACACTAAAGGCTTTATCCTAAACACACCAAAAGACATGAAACTTGATTTTTTTGGTGTTGACTTTTGGCATTTGTTGTGTCTTTCTTCCATTGAAACCTTGTTTTGCCCCTCTTAGAATTGATAGGCATTCTCCTTCATTTCCACTTTTTTTTTTTTTTTTTTTACATAACCTTCCTCAAAGTTTTCTTGGATGGCCCTCAATCTATGGCTTTTCTTGTTCTCCCTTTCTCAATCATTGGGCTTTTATTCTAAGCCTTTCTTTTATCATTGATTCTATCAGTGTCTTCATCCTTCCTAATAACATATCTCTCATTGCCCCCAGTGTGGGGTGTGATCCTAGTCAAGGTTTCTTTTTGAAAGAAAATATTTTACCAGGCTCAAAATGGGACTGCAAGGGATAATATTTCAAGAAACGTGAAAGGATAACAAAGATGGCCTTTTCTCATTTCAAGCAAGGTCGGTTAGAACCGATAAATTTTGACCTCGTCCAGTGTAATGATTTGGACTTGTAAGAATCATGATTCACGAGTCCATAACTATTGAATCCACTACATGTCATTATGCATACTGCTAAAACTAGCTATATGATGTGTGGTTCAGTTTCAGGAAGTATGAGTTCAAAAATTGTTTGGTCACCTCATGTCATTTTCAAGCATCAAGTTATTTCTGCAATCAAAATACTTTTAATCTTCAGGATTGATTAATCTTAATCGCATGTTGGAGCTTGATCAAAATATTTTGTAAAAATACCCTTTGAAAGAAGCATCTCTTGATTTCAAAACAACAGGAAGACAAAGGAAAGACATGTTTCGTTGAAGGATGAGATGTGACCCCAAAACAAAATGCAAGATGGCAAAATCCATAACAAAAATGATTGACAGTTTAACCCCCTCTTGCATTCCCCACTGGCAGATCCACAAACAAATCTCTACAGAGAGACCTCTGCAACGTAGAAGTTCAGTGTCTAATCATGGTTCTTTTTTTTTTTTTAGTCTGAACTGGAATTGAGCTCACAGTTGGGGTAACTTCAAAGAAGGCTAATGCACCATGCACAGAAGGCTAGCAATTATTTGGTGCCATTGAAAGATGTGGAGGCGATGAACAATTAACAGGGCGGCTAACCAAGAACAAAAGTTGTCATTAGTTGCTGACTGAAGGCATTGTTGTCGTTGTTCATGACTGAAAAGGAGAGGTGCAGCTTCACTTGGTCGTGGACAAACAGTGTTTCCACAGAAGACTGTGCAGACATTCTCTTTCCATTTGATGCTCAACACTTGTTCAGGGAGATCTGAGTCTCGCTACTTCACCTTTCTTTGCTCTCAACTTCCCTTTGATAATGAGCTTCTTTTTTACCCATTTCTTCATTTCCCATCATCTTTGTTCCATCAGGTGTAGCAAAGCTCAGATGGGGGAACCTATTTTTCCTCCCGGTACATGCATGATAAATGTATGAACATGTAAACTATATGATGAACTCGCCCTTCGAGGGGTGACATATGGTCGTAACTCTTGCATGATGAAACAAAAATCTTGATTCTTGCCCAAACTCTACAATGAAAATTTTCTGAGTGACGGCCATTGGGTCACCCACAAGTCTTGAGTTCAAGATGCTTCAAGAAGGGTTTGCCCTTATGCAAAACAATGTATACGGAGCACACATCCTAAAGGCAGGTTCTATTCATTATGTGAACATGGGTAGGTTTTCTACCTGGTCTCAAAAGGGTCTCATATCTGCCCAGTGACGATCTTTGTAAAGATAGTATAGGGGCGTTGCAAGAAATAGTTAAGGTACATATACCCACCATTACCAAGCAGGCACTCAGATATGAGTTCGGTTTTTCACGATCCGAACCCGACCAATAGTCATAGGCGGATCGCTAATTCACCACCTAACTTAAAAGCTCGTGTGTGCTTTCAAAAATAAATACAGGTGATGCATGAAAGAATTCTAAAAATGCATGTAAACAAATATTGAAAAAAAGAGATAAAATTGCAAAAATTTAAACATATCAAATACACAAAGCTTAGTCCAATAATGTCGAAGCAATTACCTTCCCGGTTGGAGTCGCCATTCGTCGCGACGCCGAAAAATCCGCGCGCATCGGCTGGCGATCTTTTCGTTGTCGTTTTGATTTGATTGGTTCGTTGGAGTCGCCACCTAGTATTTAATTGAGGGTTACTAGGAAACCCGGATGTACTGGTCTTGTCAGAGATTCGCGGGTAAGGGACTGGTTGTGGTTAGGGAAGGTATTAGCACCCCTAACGCACCCTACCTGAGGTAAGCTGCTTCGTGACTTTGATGTGTTAAGAAGTTTTAATAATTGTCTTTTCATCGGATATTAGAAATACAACTTACATGTAAGTTAATAAATCTTGACCGTGATCCAATCAAAATATTATATTCTTCTTTAATCTCTTCTTTAATCTTTACAATTTTATCTTAAATAAAAATAAAACATCCATAAAACAAATACAAACAACACATACACTTTCACTATATCTTTTCTTTTCTTTTCTTTTTCTTTTCCCTTTCTTTTCTTTTTTCTTTTACATCCACATTACAAAATTATAAAAAATTAAACACTCAACAAAATTACATTACATAATCCAAAATTTACAAAACAATCCCTAAACTCCAGAAATTGCAAAGGAACCACTTCTGGAATCGCAGCAACGGTCTTTGGAGCGATGGGGCGCGTGTTCCAACGCGCCCGCCATCGCGGCGGCGTGACTTCACGCGCCGCCGCTGATGCCGGAAACGGGCGGATCTGCCCTGCTTTCTCCTTCTCTGCCCTTCCCTGCCGGAAGTGAGGGGACACCACTACCTGCAAAACACACAAAAAACGCAAGCAACAATCTGTTTTTGTTTTTATTATAGATCTGTTCTTCTCGGGTCGTTCCTTCCGGTCCCCGGACCTGTAATCGGCTCCCTCTTTATGGTGGCTGCCCCTTCTGCCGATGGCGGATCTGGTGGTTGAGCTGAGAAACCGCTGGGTCGACCGCGAGATGGAAGGAGGACGGCGCTGCTGGAGGCGGTTGGGTTCGCTGGCCTGTGGGTAAGGAGAATCTGTCGTGGCTGGGGTTGCTGCACGGGTTGGTAGAGCAACCGGGTCTGTTGGAGGGAGGCGGCGCGCCGCCAAGACGAGGAAGCGCCGTCGCCGCTGGAAGGAGAAGAGAAAGACAAAATGGCCGCCGCCTTTTGGTGAAGTTGCCGAGGCCGGGTGGCCACGGTGGTGTTTGCTCCTGTTGTTGGCAGCGGTGGTTGGCCTTGTTGCTGAGTGCTGCTGCCGCTGCTCTTGGTGTAGGAGATGGAGCAGCTGCTGGGTCAGTTGAGAGAGACCCGGCTATGGGAGAAGGAAGGGAAAGGAGCGCCGGCTGGAATGGGACAGCGGCTGTGCAAGGGGGAAGAAAATTGATGAAGAAGGAGATGAAGTTGTGGGTCTCTTCGGGTTGGGTCTTTTGGCCGAAGGAGATGATGAAGAAGATGGGTTAAAATGGATGAAGGGTGAAGACGATCGGGAGGAAAAGTTGTGGTCGAGAGGGAGAAGGAAAGGCTGAAATCAATGAATCGGGTGTTGTATGCGGGCTGCTGAAGAGGAAAAATCTGCAAAACCAAATGAGGGAGGGGGGCGGCGGCTCTCCTTGAAAAAAAAAAAAAAGGGTTTAGGGTTAGGTTTTTTTTGTATTTTTTTTGTTGTCAAAAATGTCCCCCGTTTAAAATTCAGTATAGCATGGTATTTATAGGAAAAGTTTTGCTAGGTTTTCAAACTAGTCCCTCAACTTTTCCTTTCCTTCTATTTTCCTCTTTTTTTTGTAAATTTTGATTTTTCTTATTTTTTTGTATTTTTGAAAGCAAGCAAATATCAACATCGACTCAATACGGAAAATCAATGATTTTAAAAATGACGCGTGAAAAGTTGAACGCGTTTCAAATGTCTTTGAAAATTTAAATTCTTTTGAGACGATGCTAAAAAATGCTAAAAACGATACAAATGTATAAAAAATGTATTTTTCGGATTTTCAATGTTTTTTTCGCTATTTTTGGATTTTTCTGAAAATTTATCAAAACATGGGTCAAAAATTGGGTAGCAACAGACATCATTGTCTTTTTATATGTTTTAAAGTCATCTTTAACTATTAATAAGATTGGTAACTTATTGCCTTGAACTAAAAAAATAATATATTGTGAAGATATATAATCCAAATGTAAATTCTTTTTTTTCCTAACATGTTGGCTTCTCCTAAGTTCAATAAAATGATCAATTTGAGTTTTTTATTTATTTCTATAATTTGGATCAAAACTTGCATTATTTGTTAGCTCTATTTCAATTTCAGAATTATTGATTAATTCACTAATTGAATTGGAATCAGTTTGAAATTTATTTTTAATAAACTCAGTATCTCTGGATTCCATGATTACATTAGAACTTGAATATAATATTCCATATGCTTTTGAATTTTCAGCATAGCCAACAAAATTCCATTTTAAAGTTTTAGGTCCTAATTTTATCATTTTAGAATTTGGAACTCTATAAAAGGTAAGACAACCCCAAACTTTAAGATAATTAAAGTTTATTTTTCTTTTCTTCCATAATTCATATGGAGAAACTTTTAATTTTATAGAAAAAATTCTATCATGTATATGACAAGTAGTGAGTAATAGTGAGTAAAGCTTCTCTTCATAAACTAGTAGGCAATTTAGCATTCACTAACATAGAGTTAAGCATATTAACAACTGTTCTATTGTTTTTTTCTACCAAGCCATTTTGTTAGGTGTATATGGTGCACTATTTTGATATGTGATTGTATTTTTTTCCCACAAAATAAAGAAAATCCCATGGAAAACAAATACTCACCACCTCTATCACTCCTTAGAATTTTAATTTTCTTCCTCTTTTAGTTTTCAACTTCTAATTTATAATTCTTAAAAAGCATGATCTTTATGTTTCATTAAATAAACATATATCAAAATATCTATTTCCTCCCCTAGTTAAAATACCATTTAATTCACATATATCAAAATATACATGTTCTAATAACCTTATATTTCTTTCAACTTTAGGAAAAGCCTTTTTAGTCATCTTTGCTTGAATGCAGATTTCACATGTTCTTTTATCTCTAATTTTATAAGAAATTAAATTATGCTTAGCCATATATTTTAATGATAAAAAACTAACATGTGCAAACGATCATGCCATAAAGATAGATATAACTCAATCATATAAATAAAAACATTAATTTTATTATTAATACTGAGTTCAAACATTTCATTAGATAAGTAGCCCTTCCCCATAAATAGTTCATTTTTGGATATAATGATTTTATCAAACTGTAAAACAACCTTAAAACCCTTCTTACAAAGCAAATTTACATATATAAGATTTTCCTTATATTTGGTACATGTAAGACATTAATCAATAACAATTTCTTTCTAAAAGTAAAATTTAGTTCAACACTTCCTTTTCCCATCCTTTTGCAGCATTATAATTTCTTATTAGAACTTTTTGTCCACCTTCTGCAACTTTATAATTTTTGAAATGGTTTTTATTTGTTGCATGCATGGATGGTTGAACCAGAATCATACCACCAGTTAATGGATATGATACTTACAGCCATATAAAGTTCAGTAATCATTCCAATATGTAGCTTTGAAAGCATTGCAACCAACTTAGTTTCGTGTTCAACCATATTTGTAATATTTGAATTCTGAACATTGCTAGGATCTTTTTGTTTTTGTTTTTTTTGAAACTTGCACTCACGTTTATAGTGCCCTTTATTGCCATAATTATAGTAGGTCTTTCCTTTATTTGAATTGCTTGGGTTGCTTGGATTTTTGAAGTTCTTTACTACCTCAAAAAATTTCATCTTCTTTCCCACATTCTTCTTTTGAACGTTTAGATTTCCTTCAACATAATTCACTTTTGTTGCAGATTCTGTAGTAGATTTCTTTAAATGAATTCTGGTTTCCTCTTCAATTTGTAAGTGTTTTGGAATATGTTCATGAAAAAAAATCTTCTATGGTATGCAATAACTTCTTCCTATAATCATTATAACTAAGAGAAAATTTTGTAATTATTACTCCTACTTGTAATGCTTCAGGAACTTTCACTTTCAAGTCTTTAAGTTTAAAAATCAGAACTTATAACTCATACACTCGATCCATAACAGAAACACGATCAATCAATGAAAATTCAAAATATTTCATAATAAGAAATTTGTCCACATCTTGTTTTTCCATGTTGTATTTGTAATCTAGTGACTTTCAGATTTTCTTAGGAGACTTTATGGATGTAAAAAGATCATATTGACAATCTGACATATTATTGAGGACGTGACCTCTACACAATAATTCTTCTTCATCTCGTTTTTTATGCTATGCTCTCAACTGATCATTGTCTTCAGATGTAGATGTAGGAATTTCAAGCAGATTCGGATCAAAAATATAAGAGATCTTTAAATTAGTCAATATGAACATCATCTTGTCTTTCCAACATACAAAATTTATTTCATCAAAATAATCCTACTTTGCAAACTCTTGATTCACTATAGTCTTGGATTCCATTGGAAAATTAATACCTTAAAATTAGCTTTTCATAAATTAGTTAGCCGACTACAATCAAACAAAACACTCTTTTTCTAGAGATGATTGAATTGTTGATGATCCATTAAAATATTTTTATTTGATTTTATATTAATAACTTGATTGGTTTTGCAGTTTCTCATTTAATTTAGTTAGGTTTTAAGCTTTAATTTTAATAAAATAAATATTTTTCACTTGAAAATATATTAAAATAATATTTTTTTTATTTTTTAAATTAATTTTTAACATAAGAAAATGATGAAAAATAAAAAAAAATTAATTTAAAAAAAATCAAAAACTTTCTAAAGCACTTTGAACACAAAAACAAACACTTTAAAAAGTAAACAAACCAAAACGACACCGTTGATGGCTTGAGGAGATCGCATTTTTCTAGTCGAGGACTCGAGGCACAGACTCTCTTGAAACTTGAAAGAGGATCGAGACATAAAGTAAACGCAGATAGCGTAGATCGGTGTGGTTAGGGTTTCTTTTCTAAAGGTAAGGCTTCGGGTTCTCCTGATCTATTATTAACCTTTTTGGATCTACTACTAATTATAGATTAGTCTATACACAATCTTGTTTCTGATATCATCTAATGATTTTTTTTTTTGTGTGTGTGATAATTATGAATGCAAAGAGCATGGCGTCAGGAGCAGGAAGCTCAATGCTATATTCTTTTCTTCTATTCACAGTAATTCTTTCACTTCAAGAGATGTATCGCTCTAAATTGGCTTCCACCTGAGTTATTTACCATCCTTGGCGGATTCATCAGCTCTCTCTTGTTTCTTGTCCTCCTCACTGTGAGTTTTTTTACTATATTTTTATCATGATCCGTTTGGGTGTTATGAATTTATTTATTTATTTATTACTGTTTTGCAGTTAATTGGGAATTTTCAGGAAACATGTGGCATGAAGACTGGGTGGGGTGCTGGTGAGTGCACCTTGTCTGTCTCAATGATTTCGCTTGCTTTCTTCTTTTATTTGTATCCCTCTTTCCAGAAAGAGGAGCTGAGGAGGGGCTTGGGTGAATGGATATAATACTTTTTATATATATAGCGTTTGCTTGGGTAAAGATATTTCTGAGCTGATATTCCTAAGCTGCCTATCACAAGTTTTACTCTTTCAAATCTGTGGATCAGTTCATACATGATATCAGCTGATTTGTCATTGGTACATATCACTGTTGCTGATAACTTGCATTTTTTCCCCTTTTATTTTAGCTGACTCCGTGTAGATCCTAACCTGTTCCTTTCAATATATATCTAATGACTAAGAGTTGATGAAGTTAATCTATTGATTAATAGCACATAGGCCGTCTCATTTTTGGCTTGGTTTGAGGTAAGGAAGAAGGCACAAGGTTGTTGATCTGAGCCTCAATAAATTATATGTACATGATTCTGATTGTTCAGTTCTCTTCTCAGTAGCATGCTACTCGCCTCCATAAGGCGCAGTGAGGTTGATGTTGCCTTATAGGGATCAGTATCCATGTCATTGATAGCCTTATTATTTTTTCCCTTTTGTTTTCAATCACCTTTGCTGTTTAAAAAGGTCATGAATATATCTACCGCTAATGTTTTCGTTTTTCTTTTGAAGTCATCTTAGCAGAAGCTGTTGCTCTAATTGCTGCTGGCACTGTGCATCGTGTTTGCATCACTACATGGTAAGGTTAAGATGTAAATATAATTTTGCTTTTCACTATATGTTTTTTCACAATACATGCTTGAGAGAAAAATACTCAAAATCTATCAGTCATTATTTTGTTTAACCACCCATTGGACTACCATTGTGTTAGGCATCAATTGTGCCATGAAGTATCCTATATAAGGATTCGGTGAAACAAAGCAAGCTTGCTAGTTTAAAGTGCCTGTGCATTTATCATTGAGTATTTTTAGGAATAATTTGCTTTGTTGATGAGAAAATTGTGTGAAACTTTCTTGCGTGCTGATTTACAAGTAGGCTTGTAACAGAGTTGGCATAATTAGTTGAACCACAGTGAACTGCAATCTTTTCTTCTTTCAAGTTGTTTTTCAGATAAACGACTGGAAAATTTGACCATGCAGGCATGCAACTATTGGCATAACCTGAACTGGCCTGGTAGTGTATCTTGTGGGCATGAATAACCTTTCAAGGAAATTTGAGGGTGTTTATCTTTTGGATTGAGAGCATCCTGTAATGTCATAAGTTTGTTCCACACAATATAGGAACATAGACTAGAAACATCAATGAAGTCATTGCAAAGAAAGCAAAGTCATCACTATATTGAAAGAAGCAAGAGGCAGTAATGATTAGATGAACCATATTGAAAGAAGTGAAGAGACAATAATGATTATATGAACCATAGTCATATTAATGACTAGAAATGGTTTTAATTCAGGTGCATTGAAAGTTAATATGTTCTTGATTCCTAAATGCAATGACGATATATGGTTTAGAATTCATGAGTATGTAATTTCATCTGTAGGATTTAAGGTAGGCTATGTGCCATAAAACATGAATTGCAAGGCTGAATGGGTTGAATTCTAAATAACTACAGCAGATCTGGTAAGAATTATGCTCGTGCTGAGTGATGAAAATATGAAATTAATTGTGGATTACATTTAATCAATATGATTAATGGTAAACTAACATTAAATGTCTTGCAAATGTGTGCTAATGGCTGTACTCAACTTGTATTTGATGCAGTTTCTTGTTCTCTGCTGGTCTACTGTATGAGGTCAACAAGCTTTCTGGGCTGACACTTTCTAAAAGTGATTCCAAAACAAGACGGTACTGAGGGCATGTCACAGTTTAGTAACGTATTGATATGTTGTTCCGAAGCTCTCTTATTTTGTCAGCTCAAGTCTTTGTGAGATGTATCAGGATTTCATCAACTTTTCAAACTATGAAAATAGGTCACCTGTAGGGTGCCAACGTATGTGAAGGAACATCTCTCTGTGGTTTCTTCGAGGGAAAAGATGGTAGAATTTTGTTATGAGATTTTCAATCCTGCTCCTTCCCCTCATGTTTGTTTTTTTTGTAAAAAAACGTTTTCCTTTTCTGTTCTCACTGAGAATCAACTGCCCGTTAGCAGAGTTCTAGCTTAAGCTCACGACAGGAAAAATCATTAAAGGAGCTCATTATGCTTGCGTGCTTACGAAATTCAGAAATGAACTTGTCTTGGCTGGATGGTTAGTTGTTTGGATTTAGAGTCAGGACCTTATAGGTCAAATTAGCTAACTTCCCGACGTTATATTGCGGGCGTCTTGGCTGGATGGCTAGTTCTTTGGATTTATAGTCATGACCTTATAGGTCAAACTAGCTAACTTTATTTTATTGTTAATGTATTTTCTAGCACCATGAAAAATTGAATATAAAATAAATAAAAATTTACATGCTTCAATAAATGTAAAAAAACTTTATTTTATCTAGACATATCATCATAATTGTTATTCTTAAAATGGTGTTGATTGAAAGAGCACGAGGAGTCATTTGGGTGGAGTCAGCACGAGGAGTCATTTGGTTATGTTATAACTTTTAGATTTTATTCGTTTTTGTATTTTAAAAGTATTTTTAAAAGAATTTAATTTTTTTAGATTAATATTTTTTTTGATATTTTTAGATTATTTTGATGTATTGATATTAAAAATAATTTTTTTAAAATAAAAAAATATTATTTTAATATATTTTTAAATAAAAAATATTTTAAAAAATAATTACAATACCTTCAATAAATTTAAATTTAAAGATGAGTTTTCATATATTAAAATAGAAGTTAGATGAGTTTTTCTTTTCTATTTTCCTTTTAACATTAACACAAAATTGCTACCTTCATCCATTTAGTGCTAAAATGTAACTAAGGCACACGAACTTCATTTTTTATATATATATATATATATATTATTCTCAAAGTAGATTCTTCTCATATATAATTACTTTCAAACAATATTACGCAATCAATTATAATAGTTAAAGCACCTTACACTTGAGCAATGTGGGACAGATACTCTTTTTGTTTTTTGAAAGAACATAAACATACGTGTCATGAATGTTAGAAACAATATATTGTGCGTGCACCGACTTTATTTTACTGTATTGTGCACCTCTACAATTTCTCGGTTTATAATAAGTATTAGGTTGTTTGTGTAATGAAAAGTAGTTTTTTTTTAATTATTTAATTTTTTTTTGTATTTGTTTGTTATTAAAAAAGTTGATTAAAAAAATACTTTTCAGTTAAAGAAAAATTTGACTTAGTTTATAGAAAAGTGTTTTTCTTTTATTTTGGATGAAAAACACTTTACAGAAATTGTGAAAATTTTAAAATATCATGTTATTTGCTGATTATATCAAATTTGGTCCCCAAACTTTTGATTCCTATATATTTTGCTTTGAATCTTTTTTTTTTCAATTTCATCCCATAGAATTTGATTTAAGTTGATTTTCATATCAACTTTGATTTTTATTTGTATGATTGTTATTTACTTTTCTCTTATCATTTTCTTAATTGAATTTTTTATCTATCAGATTTGGTTTTCACTCTTTTTTATTGTTATTTATTTTATTTGAAATAATTTATAAAATTATAAATTTTTCTTAATTTCATCATCTTTAAACTTTTTTATTTTTAGTTTGATCTCTATTATTTTGATTGATATTTATTTTATTTGAGATAATTTATAAAATTGTAAATTTTCCTTAATTTCATCATCTTTAAACTTTTTTATTTGATATTTTATTCCCATTCAACTTTTTAATTTGTAAGATTTGTTCCTTATTATTTTAATAAACTTGAAAAAAATATTAACAATTTATTTTCTAGCTCATTTTCTATGACATATCTAAATACTGAAAAATATTTTCCAACTTATTTTCCATAATACTACCAAACATGAAAAAATAATTCACTTTCCAGAAATTTATTTTTCAAGGAAACCACTTTCCAAAAGAAAACTACTTTCCAGCAAATAAACGGGGCCTTAATTAATAGTGTGTTTATAAGTGTGTGTTAGGGTTATGATTATCCTTTTTTCCCAAATCAATTAAGGAAGCATCAGTAATCTGATCATGAAAAAATAATTAGAAGTTTTTTTCCTTTTTGATTGAACTATCTAAGCAATTGGTTACATATAAAGATGAGACTACATTATTTACAATAGGACTCCTAATGAGTTGTTTTGATGTTATTAAGCTCAGACTCATCTGATTTTACCAAGGCTCAAGCTTGGTTCATGAACATTATAGAAGATGAATCAAAATGAACAAGTCATCAAATATGGGTGATGTGGAAGAGATTTTGTAAAAAATACATTTAGATCCTCCATCTTTAAAAATAATATGATTTATACAATTTCAGTCCCTTTAGATTTTAAAAACTCACTTTTGAAACAAAAAATATTTGTATTATTTTTTAGACCCTAATTAAAAAAAGAAGAGATAGAGGGCTTGCTTTTTTCTTGGTGTCCACGGGTTCTATGTGATAAGAGAGGTTTGATTGTAGTATTTTAGAGCCTCAGTATTGTCTGGAAAAACAAATCTAAGTTGAGGAAGATAAATCTAACTTGATTGGTGTTACAACCCATTCTTGGGTTATTCCCCAAATTTATCTTCTTTCATTCCAAAATAAAAAATATAAAATAAAGATTGATATTTTGACAAAAACAAGCTGGAAGGATTTCATATGTAGAAAAAATCAAGCAACAATTTTGAATGGAATCGAGAGTCAATTTGATGCGAATCTCGTGATCACGTGGTCACGCAACCCATACGCAAAGACACCAATTCCTGGAAAGCCAAGTAAATCAGGTTTGATAGGAGTGTAACACAAAGATAACTTTTACCTAGGCACCAGCACTATTGGAAACGGAGACCCCCACCCAACGAATATTGATTCGCGAACGAGAAGTATAAGAATGATGCCACGAAGACAGTTGTTCTTCGATAAGTCGTTTTCAGTTCTTTAGAGAACCATGGAAGGGAGATTAACTCACCAACACACACAAAGTGTGGCAAAGAAGAAGTTTTATTAATCTGAATTGTCTAGCTTACATGTCTGGTTATGCCTTTATTTATACTAACTCTAAACTTAAATAAACCCTAATGGACCCCCCTTAGGTGGACTTATATTAAGCCCACTTAAAATTGACCCAAATAAGTAATAATAACCCAAAGACTAAGAAGAAAATGATAAAAATAATAAAAATTCAAAAATTACCATCCTAAATATGCTAGAATCAGATTTGTCACCATTAAGAAGTCACCAAATAGACTAGGAAATCTGATCTGAATGTAGAATTTATTTTGAAGTCTTCTTTCCTTTTTGTAGGTAGGATGAATAAGGAATTCTTGTAAGAAAAGGATTCTAAAATAATTATGAATCCGTGCCACACTTGGAAACCATGTTGCAGCCCATTAAAGATCTTTGTAGAATTAGGAGATTCCCAAAAAAAGCTGCCACATCCTTTTAGGAAAAGAATCCTAGCCAAATAGGAAGTCCACAAGTCAAAGGGAAGTAAATAACAAAATTCGTACAGCCTATGTTGACCCGTATTTCGATGCCTTTCCGAACTCCGATTAACCTGAAATTTTAAACCAAGGTAGGAGAACATGTCAGGAGACTTCACGTAAAATTTCAGCTCGATCCAATGGTCGGATTGAGAATTACGACTATTGCCGTAAAACTGGATAGGTACACTTTCTACATCAAAATCCGAATTTGACCTTGTCTGGATCGTATCATTCCCTCTCTCTTCAAGATGATTCGTCCTCGAATCACCAACAAGTTGAATGGACAATTCCTTAGCCTCTTTTTGAAGCCTTTGGAGTTCTTTTCTTGCCAACAATCGTCGCCAACAACTTTGGATGAAAGTTGCAGCCGTTCTATTTCGTATATCATCATTGCAGCGTTTTTTCTCCTCTCTTTCTGAAGCTTGCTGGGCATTGACTGATACCGTTAATACATCAAGTTCTTGCTTCATCTCCCCTAGAATATGGGATAGACTCTTGGATTCTTTTTTTAAAACACTAATCTCTTTATTTCTCTCCATTTGATACCACCTCTCCTTTTGAATCCTCCTTTTCTTTTGCCATGACACCTCATCAAAATACATGAAATCCCTTTGGTTTCTAGGCTGCCAAAAACCTTCCCAGTGGCCTATGATCTCATCCTTAAAACCGCCATTACAAATATCATCAACGTCCTCAAAATCCTCATAATCAGCCCACCTTGGCCTTTCGGCCCCACTGCCATTGTTAGATTTGTGTTGAGCCTCAACTTTTCTCACTTCTTGGGTATATGTTCCAGCCACGTTACCATGTTTTCCCACCTTCTCAAGTCTGTCACACATATTCCCCATCATCAAATTCATTCTTTCCATCATCTTCGTCATGGAATGCATTTGGAATTTAAGTTCTACATCAGGAGGGGGTGGTGTGTTATTTTGAACTGACATGATGATACCTGCAAAAATTGGTTAGTAGAAAAAAAAATCCTCACATCGCTCGTGTTTCACTCAAACACTCTTAATATCCTCACAATCTCACACCTCTTGTCTCACCTTCTTCTTCGTTCTTCAAGCCGAAACCAACACCAAATAAAACCAACTTGGCAACACAATCCAAATATATATGACTCAAGAAGCAATAAAAACCAAAAAAACAAAACCGGGATGATAGTCTCGCGAGTAGCAAGCGAGTCTACCCAAAAATATGAAACAAACCAAGACTCGAATAAAAAACAGAAATAAAATATGAAAAATAATGAAACAACACCCAGATATGTTGGATATGATGAAAATAAACTGCAAGAAATGAAAACAACAGAAACCAAGCGAATTTCAAAAGTTGACACAAAACAAACTCGTTTACGACGAGTTAAGTCCGAATCTGGAACCTAAAGTAAATGATGTCCAATTGAGTTAAAATTTCAGATATAGTGCGATATCAAGCCAAATAGAAAGAATATAAAGTTTGAGCAATTTATGACAAGGTTTGATGTACTGACGCAAAAACGTTATGAATCAGACTTGACTAGACCCGAATTTGAAACCCAAAGCAAACGATATCCAATTGACCATAAATTTTATATGTTATGCGATTAGGACCCCAGTAATTAGAGTATCAAATTTCAGCTAATTCCGAGTTGATTTGATCCAATTTTCTCTTGTTTAGTTTTCTGCGGCAGAATCCATTAAACGTCTTTTTGAACAATTTTTTTTTTGCTTTTCTCTTTTCTCTATTTTTTTATTTTATTTTTGATGCTACTGATATATTTTGAACAATAACAGAATGAAATAAGATTTTTTTTTTTATATATGCCGCAAATTCAAGGAGAAGAAGAATTTGGATACTAAGGAATCTTTGCGGAATCAACAAGAAACAAAAATTTCAGAAGGATATAACCTGATTAATGGAGTCAAGCTCTGATACCAAATGATGCGAACCTCGTGATCACATGGTCACACAACCTACACGCAAAGACACCAATTCCTGGAAAGCCAAGTAAATCAGGTTTGATAGGAGTGTGACACAAAGATAACTTTTACCTAGGCACCAGCACTATTGGAAACGGAGACCCCCACCCAACGAATATTGATTCGCGAACGAGAAGTATAAGGATGACGCCACGAAGACAGTTGTTCTTCGATAAGTTGTTTTCAGTTCTTTAGAGAACCATGGAAGGGAGATTAACTCACCAACACACACACAGTGTGTGGCAAAGAAGAAGTTTTATTAATCTGAATTGTCTAGCTTACATGTCTGGTTATGCCTTTATTTATACTAACTCTAAACTTAAATAAACCCTAATGGACCCCCCTTAGGTGGACTTATATTAAGCCCACTTACAATTGACCCAAATAAGTAATAATAACCCAAAGACTAAGAAGAAAATGATAAAAATAATAAAAATTCAAAAATTACCATCCTAAATATGCTAGAATCAGATTTGTCACCATTAAGAAGTCACCAAATAGACTAGGAAATCTGATCTGAATGTAGAATTTATTTTGAAGTCTTCTTTCCTTTTTGTAGGTAGGATGAATAAGGAATTCTTGTAAGAAAAGGATTCTGAAATAATTATGAATCCGTGCCACACTTGGAAACCATGTTGCAGCCCATTAAAGATCTTTGTAGAATTAGGAGATTCCCAAAAAAAGCTGCCACATCCTTTTAGGAAAAGAATCCTAGCCAAATAGGAAGTCCACAAGTCAAAAGGAAGTAAATAACAAAATTCGTACAGCCTATGTTGACCCGTATTTCGATGCCTTTCTGAACTCCAATTAACCTGAAATTTTAAACCAAGGTAGTAGAACATGTTAGGAGACTCCATGTAAAATTTCAGCTGGATCCAATGGTCGGATTGAGAATTATGACTATTGCCGTAAAACTGGATAGATACACTTTCTACTTCAAAATCTGAATTTGACCTTGTCTGGATCGTATCACAATTGTACATCATTTTACCAAAAATTGAAGAGACAATGCAAATTTAAGGTTAAATTACATGATTATTGGACAAATCTGCATAAAAATTAAGTCCAAGTACATAATTAGATTTTTAATAAGCTAATTTGACTTAATCATGTGCCAAATTAAAGTTTAATTATGTTTAATAAATAATTTAGGTCCAATTGAAGGATTTAATTAGGTGCAAGGACTTAATTATATTTTACACGGGCCAAATTAATTTTATTAGGGGTTCAATTGGTCAAAAATTAAGTTTGAGAGTCTAATTTAGGTTTAATTAAGAAGATTGAAATTTTAGGAGACCAAATTTAATTTTTACAAAGTCGATTGGTTTAAATTAGGCGTAAAATTGCAAGAAAATCAAAGTTTTGGAGTCAATTAAGGGCTAAATTGAAGAAATTTGCATCTAAGGATCATTTTGGAAAAGACGCTGAACTCTAGGGATCCAATTGGCTGAAATCAGGGGTGAAATTGAAGAGATTTGAAGGTTTAATGGCCAATTAGAGGTTAAATTGAAAAAATCTGAAACCAAGGATCAAAATGAAAAAGACACTGAAATTCAGGACTTAGATTGAAGTTTATCAGGGGCAAAATTGAAAGTTTGAAGTCAATCAGCGATGTAATTGAGAAAATAATAAATCAAAGGACTAAAATGAACTTTACCAGAACGACACCGTTTTGGGGTTAACTATTCATCTTCTTCTTCAGCTTTTCACCGAAAAACTACTCGAGTGGCCTCTTTTTCAAGGCGTTCAATGCTTTATCTTTCCATCAAATTAAACAAAACTTATATGTAAACGATAACCTGACATTTGACTACACCCTAGTGTGGTTCGTTCTAGCCGATTGACACCATGGTGGCTGTGGCACCACCCCAAAGTGACCAACCCGACTAGCCCTTTCCTATAATAAATTTGACAGCCTATGATAACTATTTTGAACCAACGATTGAGATTCTTTCAGGTCGAATTAAGGGCCAAGATTTGGCACCATATGAGACAAAGTGTCCCTCTTTTACTCTCTATAAATAAAGATGGATTTCATGGCATGAAAGAGGAGAAATTAGAAGCCAAAGTTTGAAAAAAAATCAGCCCTTTCCCCTGTTTTCATTTTTTCTGCCCCCACCACCTTTTCTTCTACCTCGCCTTTGTTGCTCGCGCCGCCACCAACCACGCTCCAGTCTTCCCTACAATACCAGGAACGACTCTAGCAATCGTTTGCCTCCAAGCAGCGTCTCCTCTTCCTCCTATTTCCCCCTCCCCGATCTGGTCATTGCATGATTTTTCTTGCAATGACCAAATAATTGCATGGTTACTGGATCGGGCCAGCAACCATGTAGGCCTGAACTAGGTCCAGCCCGACCCAAAAAAAGAAGGTTGGACCCAGGACCCAACCTAGAAGGTCGATGGTGGGTCGGCTGACCAAAATAAAGAGGGTCAGGTCTGTTTGGCCACCAGTCGGCCCAACCAGACTCAACTAGGTTCAACCCAGCTCATAATAATAATAATAATAATAATAATAATAATAATATATTATGAAAAGAAAATTTCAAATTTTATTTAAAAGTCCTTAAAAAAAGTTGTGGTTTTCTTGCATGTTTTTTTTAATCAATTTTGTATAATATCGAGTTGTATACTTACACTGTAAGATATATATTCGGTATTAAAATACCTAGTTTTCTTCGAAATGTTTCTAAAATGTTTTTCAAAAAAATTCAAAAAAATCTCAAAATATTTGAAATTAATTTCCTCTTTCAAAAAACAAAAAAACAAAAACAAAAAAAGATTTTGTTTTCATGCATACAGTCAAATCCTAAAAGTTTTACAAAACATATTTTCATAAAAAACAAAAATCACATATTTCTCATGTTTTGAAATGTAAAATGGATATCATAACTAATTTATGATTATCCAGTAGAGTTTAACCAAAATATCAACAAACCCTTCACAAATCATTTTGTTCATTTTACATTAAGGTTTAGATGTATACTTTAATATTTGAGGGTGTAAAACTTCACAGTAGAGTATACCCTCAGCTATTAAAGATACAAAGAAATAATTGCGATGCTAAAATTTAGCTTTTAGAATGGTTAGGATTTAACCTAATAAGGTAGAGACATCTTCATGAAGAGAGATCTGCCTTGAACCTTAGAAAAAGACAAATGAATAGAAACTTGACCTAAAAAACAATCAAACAACAATGCAACTTACTTTAGGTAGGGTGTACTGATGGTGATGCGTCTTCCCCTTACACAATCAGTCCCTTACCTGGACTCTCGCTGACTGTTAAGTTTCCTAGTAACCTTAATACTAGGTGGCAACTCCTAAATCTAAATCATAATTTTTTGATTAAATCCAAAACCCTTTTCCTTCTAACATTTAGGTTGATGGATTGGTTTGCAAGTGTTTCAAGGGTGTTAATGAGGTTTATTTTGGGTTGAAATGGCTTAAAACTTAAGTTTTTAGGGCGAAAAAACATTACCCTGTTTTTTTAGCAACCACAATGGTGACCGGAATGTAGGCTCGTAGATGACACGATGCTTGCTTTGACATGCAACATGGCATTTGCGCATTTTTTTTTTAAAAATTTCATTCACCCCTTAAAAAAAGTAATACCAAGCCCACATACATGTCAGGGCTTAATGGCCCATCCACACTCCTGGGCTTTTTCGTTGTAATGGCCTAGGCATGCTGGGCCATAGGCTCCTGTGATTGGGCTTTTTTTTGCCCCATATATATATATATATATATATATATATATATATAGGTTAAATATAAATTTAAGAGAAAAAATTATTGAACTTGGTGAAGTCAGTAACTTGAATCATAAGTTTGATGAGTTAAACCACAACTCTTAAGATATTGTTTTTCTTTTAATTTTGCTTTTTTATAATTGATACACTTTTTTTAATATCTTCTTTTTTAAAATAATTTTTAAATTTATGTTTAAATTAATATATCTTTGAATTTTTTTTCTTATTTAACTTTTTTGGATATAGATTTGTTTTTAATTATTTTGTGTGTATTTAGTTTTTGAAAAGATTATTCGATTCATTTATATTTTTTTAATCTTTAGTACGGATGGACTTTATTTTGAAAAATAAAAATATTTATTTTTAGATAATAATTGTAATATGTGCAACCTTACATTATATTTTTTTCTTTTATTTTATTCAATCAATTTAATATGTATGTCTATTTATATTAACATTTGATTTAACGAAAAACATTATTTTAATAAACAAACTCAACAAATACAACCAAGTAAATATCTCATCTTGCGTGATTAAATATCTTGATATACACCTATTTCTCGGATTTTAGTTATAGTTAATGATTTTTTCTTCATTTATTAATACACATAGTTCTTGATTTATTTAATTACATGTATGTATAATTTTTTTTATTTGTACTTAGAATTTTTTTGTCTATAAAAAAATCAGAAAAGCCTGCACATACAATTGTTTTTTATAAGAGAAAAAAATATTTGACCTTTGACCGAGTGTGGTTCAAATAGCAAATGAAAAATCTAAAATACGAAGCTATAGCTTGACCCGATATATGCTATGCTGTCAATAAGGTCTGTCAGTTTATGCATGCTCCTACTGAGAGTCATTGGGCTGCTGTTAAATGTATACTATGCTACTTGAAAGGTACGTCTTCCTTCGGTCTTCACCTTACTCGTGGCTCCTCGTAGTCACTTCATGGTTTTACTGATGATGACAGGGTTTTGGACATTGTTCATGACAATATCCTCAAAATGCATGTTAGATGCGACACCACCGTATAAAGCTGGCCAAGATTTTATTCTAACGCCATTTGTAGTATCTGAGATGGTGCAATTCTTGACAAATATTCCAGAAACAGGTTTCTCATTGGGGTATTTCCCTAAACTTCCAACACTGATGCCATGGCCAGGTCCACATGTTACTCCTGTGATATGTAGTTCTTCGGTGCCATCTCCCACGGAGATACAATCATCGCCTGTGCTAATTTTTGAATCGATAATGTAGATCCCAGTAGATCGGCCGATGTGGATTCCATCGGTGTTTACACTGTCACCAGGTGCTCTCACGGTAAAATGCTGGAAGGTGAGGTTTCTGCACCCCAAGACGTTAACATGAAAGTTCTTGCTATCTAGAGTAGTTATATCTCGGACTAATGCATTGGTGATGTAATCGAACCTTATATTCTGATACATATTTGAAGCAAACAAAAAGCAAATGATTAAAGAAACTTTGTTGGTGCCATAACATATAATTAAAAAACTCTCAATAAATTTGTGACCCAAGAGAAGGAAATTAGGCTTCATAATGGTGAGTAGATTACCATTGGGAGGCCTTTTACAATTTTTATCTATGTGACATGTACTTTTGCTCCACGCAACCTTTCCCTGCCCATCAAAAGTGCCCCTTCCCGACAATGTAAATTGATCTACGTATCTGAAATTAACCCAATGACCTCCTGAGAGCTTGTTTGGGTCAACCGGTGCCTGCAATATGCCATCAACTTGGAGCTTGATCGCAGCCTTGCAAGGACCTGCTAGAGTTACTTTCCGTAACCAGTATGTTCCTCTTGGAATAAGAACTTTACTGGGCTTCGTTGAAGCACAAGCAGATTTCCAAGCATTGGTTAAAGCCTAAAAAGGGAAAGAAAAGGGCAATTTTTAGAGAGGATCACTAGGTCTCAAACTCGGGTGTTACGCTGAAAATCTAAGGAAACATAAATAAGTTTTGACTCGAATATTATATATTCTGCTATTTAAAAATCATATGCATGCATGCGAGAAAATATTTAAGATACCTCCGTGATATCTTTACCGGCACCATATTTAGTCACATCGAAGACACCGTTTGACTGGGCTTGAGTAGTTGATGCTAACAATAAGAATAGTGAGAATGATATCATTGCCGGTGAGACAACTTCCAAGCCCATCTTTTTGTTAGCTATGCTGCTTTCTTTCTGCACTGCTCTAGGAAGACGGACACATTTCTTAACCTTCCATGTTGATCTTTTATAGGGCAAGGGAGGACTTCAACACCACTCGTAAATTTATCATGCAGTTGACGAATTTTGTCCTTGCTTGTGCAAGGATGTAGCTTTTCCATTCAATTTCTTTACTATTATTAGCTTCTCTTGCAATACAGCATATCAAAATATTATAAGAAAAATCTATATATATAACCCTGTCCATAGAAGCCTGAATTTCTTGGAAAGATTTGTTTAATTGAATAAAAACTCCTCTAGTTTTGAAGATTTTGTTATTCAAGATGCTAATTCCATTTTATTTTACTTTTTCCCTTGATATAGTATATAACAAAACTTTAAATAACATCAAACTTTCTAAATTATCTCTAATCTATGAAAAAAAACTAGAATCAACTCAACGGGACAGGGGAAAACGTAATGGGTGGAGGAATATGTGCTCCTCCTCAACTTAGTGTTGTGGTCAGAATTTCAGAGGTAACAACAGCGGTTTCTAGCAGTAACAACGTGGGCATTGACAGCAGGATCGACTAGATTGGCAGCGGAGTAGAACATGTAATGCTGGTCAGTTGCAGCGACATATTAAGTGTCAGCTTTGTAATACATTTGGGCACTCCGCACAGCAATGCTCCCAACTTGTGCACCTTGGTAATCACGCCTGCGCTAACCTCTCTTTTAGTGACTCTTCCACAACAAATTCTATCACTTGGTTTCCTGACACCGACGCAAATCAGCAGGTTACTCCAGATATTGCTGGTATGACACATGCAAAACCTTATCCCGGTAATGATCAATTGCATGTTGGTGATGGTAAGGGACTTGTCATATCTAATACAACCCATAATATCTTACATACACCTAAACGGGTTTTTATGTAATGTCTTGCATGTTCCAAAAATTTAAAAAAGAGACTCTTATCTATTCAACAATTTTGCCATGAAAACTATGTCTTTTTTGAATTTCACTCTTCTGTTTTCTATGTTAAGGATGTTGTTATCCAATTTTCGACCCACCTATTTGATAAAATTTTTGAAAAATCCAAAAATAGCGAAAAAGAACAAAAATCCAAAAATGCGTTTTTTTAAATATGTTTGCATCGTTTTTAGCAATTTTAGCATCGTCTCAAAAGAATTTAAATTTTCAACGATCTTTGGAACGCGTTCTACTTTTAACGCGTCATTTTTAAAATTATTGATTTTCATCATTGAGTCGATGTTGATATTGCTCGTTTTCAAAAAATGCAAACAAAAAAAATCAAAATTTACCAAAAAAAAAGTTGAGGGACCAAGTTTGAGACCTGACAACATTTTTGCCTATAAATAGGAGTTTCAAACACACACAAAGGGGGGGCAATTTTGCATAATTGAGGGGAATCACCAAAAAACCCTAAACACAAAAGAAAAACCCTAAAAACCATACCCCTTTCCTATCCCTAACCGAAGCCGCCGCTCAAGTCCCCCTCGCCAAAAGGAAACCGGCCGCCCAGGCCATCTAACCTTTTACTATTCTCCAGCCCCTTCATCTCCTCCCGCTAACCCGCAACACCAACATCTCCCCTCTATCACCGTTTTCTCCCATCGTCTCCAGTAGCCCCATACACCGTCCCATCTCCCTCTCATCAACACAAAACCAGCGCCTCTCAAGCCTCCCCTCTCGCTAGCCAAAGCTTTTCCTCCCTCTCAACCACCACATCTCTCTCAGCCTCCTAGAACACCACAAGCGCTGCTTGCGGCCCCTCGAACCGGCCCGGCTTCCGCCAAGACCAAAAGGAGGGCAGAGCGTCCCCCTCACTCTCTCCTCTTCTTTGTCCATTTACACGTTTTCTTCTCCATCGCCGACCGAATCAGGCCTCCCTTACACTCAGCCACCAAGAGCACCACCTTCCAGCTCGAAGCCAGCCCCGTCTGCTTGCACCGTGAACCGCCACCGACAGATTTGCCCGCCTTCTTCCTCCAGCAGCAAGCCCAACCGCCGCGGCAACCAACGGGGGTGAAGATCATCAACGTCGCCGCCGCCTCTACAACCGCCCGGACCGCCACCGGGCGAGGAGGAGAAGACAAACCCAAAAACAACCCGCCCCGCCGTGAAGTAGATCTGAAGAAGGAGAAGGCTGTGAACTGATCTGGACCAAAAAGAAAGAAAAATTAAAATCAACTGCCTGTTGTGTTTTCGGTTGTTTTGCAGGTCACCGCCAGCGTAGGGAGACATAGAAGAGGGAGACGTTCCCGATCCACCGGTTTTGTCACCTTCATAAGAGGCGGCGCGTGGAACAACACGCCGCCACTATTTCCGTGACCTAGAAGCCTTCCACCACCGTTCGGTGCACTGCTGTTCTGATTCTATTTTGGGGTTACTTTTGTAATTTTAAAATTGTTTAATGTATTTTTTGTTTAGTTTTGAATTTTTTATAATTTGTATTGTGCAAATGTGGATGTAAAAAAGGAAAAGAAAAAAAAGAAAAAAAATATTGTGAAAGTGAATGTGTTGTTTGTTTTTTTTTATGAATGTTTTTTTATGATAAAATTGCAAAGAATAAAGAAGAATTTAATATTTTGATTTGCTCACGGTCAAGAATTATGAACTTACACGTATGTCGTATTTCTAATATCCAATGAAAAGACAAAATTTTTATAACTTCTTTAACACATCAAAGCCGCGAAGCAGCTTACCTCAGGTCGGGTGCGTTAGGGGTGCTAATACCTTCCCTAACCACAACCAGTCCCTTACCCGCGAATCTCTGACAAGACCAGTACATTTGGGTTTCCTAGTAACCATCAATGAAATACTAGGTGGCGACTCCCAACGAATCAACCAAACTAAAATGAAAAATCGCTTAACCGACGCCGCCGGTGACGGGCGACAAAGGATCTCATAACCAAGGAGGTTGCGCTTTCGATCGAGCAAAGATGGCCTTTATGTCCTTTCAGTCTTCTACCACATTATGCCCCTAAGCTTTTCCCCCCGCTAGTTTATGCACCTCTGCGATGTTTGGTATCGTCGACTCGGTTACCCAAGCTCCTAGGTTCCGAGTTTCTTAGCTTCAAATAAAAAAGGTCACTTGTATGCGTGTCAAGCATGTCCATTAGGAAAATCATTGCTTCTATCATTAGGACCTACGAGTCACAAAACATCTGCTCCTCTTGAACTATTTTTTAGTGATGTTTGGGGCCTTGCCCCTGTTTTATCTTCTAATGGTTTCTGTTATTCTGTGATCTCTGTGGATCGCACACAAAGTTTATTTGGTTTTACCCTCTTAGTGTAAAATCTAATGTGTTTCATCGTTTTAAGTTTTCATTGAATGATAGTTCTCTCGCAAAATAAAATCGGTTCAAACTGACTGGGGTGGTGGATATCGTAAATTAAATTCCTTCTTCAAAACTGTTGGTATTCATCATCGCATCATATGTCCATATACACATGAACAAAATAGTCTTGTCGAAGCGCCATCACCGCCATATTGTTGAAAGTGGTCTTACCCGCTGGTCATTTGTAAGGCACCTCTAAAATTATGGAATTATGCATTTGAAACCTCTGCCTATCTTATTAATCGTATGCCGACATCGTTCTTACGAAACAAATCTTTGTTTGAATGTCTGTTTCATCAACAACCTGATTATAGTTTCCTGCGTACTTTTCGATGTCTATGCTTTCCGTTTCTTCGACCATATAAGGCTTATAAGTTAGACTATCGCTCTACTTCTTTTGTGTTTCTAGGTTATAGTTCATGTCATCTAGGCTATCGTTGTCTTGACTTGTCTTCTGATCGTATTTACATCTCCTGTCATGTCCGCTTCTATGAACATTCCTTTTCATTTCTTGAGTCTGATCATGTTTCTGCCACAACCAACTTTAACCCACAATAGGCCCCTATCTCCCACCTTCTTACCTTAACCTTAACATACTTCCCATCACACAACCCACCTCAAACAACAACACTCCCCACACACACCTCGATCTCCTTACCACTATTTGCAACTGTGTCTCTTGATCATTTTACAGGTTTAGGTTCTCTTCGCTCGAACATCACAACGTATAATTCTTCTCTTTCTGCGCCCTTCGCCTTTCCGTGGCCTGTCTCTCCTTCACGGGTCCTTACACAGTCATCACTGGTCTTAGATCTCTGTAATGGATCTTTCCAGCTATTCCATTCCACAGCAGCACACGTCCATCAGGTCTTTTGACTCTCCTGCTCCGGTGGTTTCCTGACAAAGACCACATGGTGTCATTGCATCCCAAAGACAAGTCCGTCAACTTGAGCTCAATTTCGCATCTCCACTACCTCCCAAATCATGGGTAACATATTCCTCTGCTCATGAACCTTTGACTTTCAAATAAGCTAACCATTTTCTATGCTGACATTATGCTATGAGATTTGAAATTACAGCTTTACATGCCATTGGTACGTAGTCCTTGGTTCCGTATGTGTTTTCTATGAATGCTGTTAGTTACCGTTGGGTTTATAAAATCAAGCGTCGAGCTGATGGCACTGTTGAACGCTACAAGGCGTGCTTGGTTGCACGAGGATTCACTCAACAGGAAGGTATCAACTACTCAGAAACCTTCAATCCTGCTGTTAAACCGACCACTGTTTGCCTAGTCTTCGCCATTGCCGTATCTAATCGTTGAAAGATTCGACAACTTGATGTTTATAGTGATTTCCTCAATGGTTCACTTCAGGAGGTTGTTTATATGCAACGACCCACGGGGTTTGTCGACCCCTGCCAACTCATGTGTGTTGCCTTCACAAGTCTCTTTATGGTTTAAAACAAGCCCCGTGGGCTTGGTACAAATGACCGAGTGACTTTCTTCTCTCGGTTGGCTTCCGCGCTTCCAAGGTCGATACTTCCTTATTCATTCTGAATGTGAATCATGATATATGTTATTTGGTTGTCTATGTGGATGCCATTCTTCTCATCGGTAGTAACTCTACTTTGATTCAATGCCTTATTATCCTACAGAGTTCAAAATTCAAGCTCCGAGATCTAGGTAATGCTCACTATTTCTTGGGGATTGAGGTCACTCCCACCAGTATGAGTCTCATGCTTAGTCAACACAAATATGCTCTTGATATCTTGAGTCGTGCTGGTATGTCATTGTGCAAGCCTGTTGATACAATGACTTCTGCCTCCAAGAGTGGCTTATAGACTAGTGAGCCATTCTCGGACCCCACTCGTTTTTGAAAAATTATTGGTGCTCTTTAGTATCTCATATTTATTAGACCCGATATATGCTATGCTGTCAATAAGGTCTGTTAGTTTATGCATGCTCCTACTGAGAGTCATTGGGCTGCTGTTAAATGTATACTATGCTACTTGAAAGGTACGTCTTCCTTCGGTCTTCACCTTACTCGTGGCTCCTCGTCATCACTTCATGGTTTTACTGATGCTGATTGGGCGGGGAGCCTCGATGATCGGAAGTCTACGGGTGGCTATATTGTCTTTCTCGGCAATACTCCCATTTCATGGAAATCTGGCAAGCAATGCACTGCACTGTTGCTCGCTCCTCGACTGAAGTAGAATATAAGGCATTAACTGATGGTACTGCTGAGGTTCTTTGGTTTTGTTATCTTCTAAAAGATTTTTTTTTCCCAGTTCTGTTACCACCATCTGGTGCGACAATGTGGGTGCTACGTATCTGTCTGCTAATCCTATCTTTCATGCACGTACAAAGCATGTTGAGGTTGATTATCACATTGTTCGAGATATATAGAGTGGCTGAAAAGAAGATACACATTCGCTTTAAATCCTCCGAAGATCAATTAGTTGATGTTCTTACTAAGTCGCTTCCCCACACTGCTTTTGCTTATTTGCGGTCCAAGCTTCATGTGGTCAACCCACCTTCAGCTTGAGGGGGTGCATTATGAGCTGTATTGTAATATAAGAAATATTGCACTTTCCTTGTATATATTTATCACGCGTAGTGCGCTATACAAGAACCACTCTATGTTACACTAGTCATATATATAGAAAGATATGACTCTTGATTATGTAAGCCCTTTAATCAATAATAAGTTGTGCTTCAACTATATATATATAAAATTAAATTGTAAGAGTAATCCAGCGATCATGTATTTGAAATTAAAATAATAAAACTTTATTCATCTGTTTAAACAAAATTACAAGATGGGACTCCTCCATCTAAAAACGAGCCTATGAATGAAGAAACCAAAAGAAGTTCAGATGGAAGTCCTCATCTTCAACATCCAGATGCGCTCATCATCCCAGAAATTATGGGCTTAACGTTAGAGCATTGGGATTTTGCAGGGCCTCCTGGTCCTCTATATGCAAGGTTAATGTTAGCAAGCTTCACCTTCTGACATGGGAAGCCACTACTGCAAGCAATCCGAACAACAACCGGAGTTGCAGAAGTTCCCCTTATGCTCTTAAAACTAACATCACTGATCTTCACTTTTGATGGAGCCTGCAAAAGAAAAAAAAAAAAAAAAAGAACATTAAGACCCCAAAGGACTTTTAGTAATCTCCCTGGCTGGATGGAACATAAAAAAATTAATATGCATGTGTATGCAATCTTCAGAATTGCGTTATTGATCTAGCATGATGTAAAAAAGATTTTGATAAATGGTGGAGTGTTTGAGCCACGAATTGGGTAAAATATTGTCACAGTAATTTAATATTGTGAAAATATTCTTATGGTAACAGAAAAAGCAATACCTTCAGACTGCATTGGTTCCATGGGCAATACCCTTGATCTATGATGACAGGGTTTTGGACATTGTTCATGACAATATCCTCAAAATGCATGTTAGATGCGACACCACCGTATAAAGCTGGCCAAGATTTTATTCTAACGCCATTTGTAGTATCTGAGATGGTGCAATTCTTGACAAATATTCCAGAAACAGGTTTCTCATTGGGGTATTTCCCTAAACTTCCAACACTGATGCCATGGCCAGGTCCACATGTTACTCCTGTGATATGTAGTTCTTCGGTGCCATCTCCCACGGAGATACAATCATCGCCTGTGCTAATTTTTGAATCGATAATGTAGATCCCAGTAGATCGGCCGATGTGGATTCCATCGGTGTTTACACTGTCACCAGGTGCTCTCACGGTAAAATGCTGGAAGGTGAGGTTTCTGCACCCCAAGACGTTAACATGAAAGTTCTTGCTATCTAGAGTAGTTATATCTCGGACTAATGCATTGGTGATGTAATCGAACCTTATATTCTGATACATATTTGAAGCAAACAAAAAGCAAATGATTAAAGAAACTTTGTTGGTGCCATAACATATAATTAAAAAACTCTCAATAAATTTGTGACCCAAGAGAAGGAAATTAGGCTTCATAATGGTGAGTAGATTACCATTGGGAGGCCTTTACAATTTTTATCTATGTGACATGTACTTTTGCTCCACGCAACCTTTCCCTGCCCATCAAAAGTGCCCCTTCCCGACAATGTAAATTGATCTACGTATCTGAAATTAACCCAATGACCTCCTGAGAGCTTGTTTGGGTCAACCGGTGCCTGCAATATGCCATCAACTTGGAGCTTGATCGCAGCCTTGCAAGGACCTGCTAGAGTTACTTTCCGTAACCAGTATGTTCCTCTTGGAATAAGAACTTTACTGGGCTTCGTTGAAGCACAAGCAGATTTCCAAGCATTGGTTAAAGCCTAAAAAGGGAAAGAAAAGGGCAATTTTTAGAGAGGATCACTAGGTCTCAAACTCGGGTGTTACGCTGAAAATCTAAGGAAACATAAATAAGTTTTGACTCGAATATTATATATTCTGCTATTTAAAAATCATATGCATGCATGCGAGAAAATATTTAAGATACCTCCGTGATATCTTTACCGGCACCATATTTAGTCACATCGAAGACACCGTTTGACTGGGCTTGAGTAGTTGATGCTAACAATAAGAATAGTGAGAATGATATCATTGCCGGTGAGACAACTTCCAAGCCCATCTTTTTGTTAGCTATGCTGCTTTCTTTCTGCACTGCTCTAGGAAGACGGACACATTTCTTAACCTTCCATGTTGATCTTTTATAGGGCAAGGGAGGACTTCAACACCACTCGTAAATTTATCATGCAGTTGACGAATTTTGTCCTTGCTTGTGCAAGGATGTAGCTTTTCCATTCAATTTCTTTACTATTATTAGCTTCTCTTGCAATACAGCATATCAAAATATTATAAGAAAAATCTATATATATAACCCTGTCCATAGAAGCCTGAATTTCTTGGAAAGATTTGTTTAATTGAATAAAAATTCCTCTAGTTTTGAAGATTTTGTTATTCAAGACGCTAATTCCATTTTATTTTACTTTTTCCCTTGATATAGTATATAACGAAACTTTAAATAACATCAAACTTTCTAAATTATCTCTAATCTATGAAAAAAACTTTAACAAGATTCTAAATATGCACATAAAAAAACATTTGCTAAAAAAATGACAGAGTTCAATTCGTAGTCAACTCAATGTGAAAAAATGAAATTGAAAAAAAAAATAGAGTCAATCATAGTTACCATTTTAAATCTACAACGACAGTCATGAGACTGAGATAAATCAGTAAAAAAGAAATCAAAAGAATATTATCAAGCCTAATTCCAAACAAATCCCATGTAAAAGGATAAAATAAAGCAATTAAAAAAGAAGACATAAAAAACATGCAGACCTGGTTAAGCTCACCAAACCCCATTACCTGGATCAAGCAAATGGAATAACCCAATTATAATATCAACTTAGTCTTGAAAATGAAACTAAAAAATGATTAAATTAAAAAAACACTTGAGTCAATCTCATGGCCTAGACAATAAGATCAGGTTAATCTCGTCGAAAGAAATTAGAAGAAAAAACAAAGCCTAACTTCCTTTTAAAAAAAATCAAATATTGATTGATGAAATTGAAAAAAAAATAATGAAAAAAAATCTCCTCTAAAAAAATAATCGATATTAACTCGAGTTAACTTTTTGAACGCTTGACCCGTCAAATCAAAATCACCCCATCGGGAAAAACAACAAACTTAATTCAAAACTAATAACTTAGTGAAGAATGGAAATGAAAAAAAAATTCAATTTTACAAAATAACGTAAAAAAATAGCAATCCAAAGAATGAGGATCAAATTTAAAATATAAAAAAATTGAGAGGACAACTAACAGTTTTGGATTGAATGATGAAATTAAAAAAAAAATCAATTTAACAAAAGGATCCAAAACAAAAAACATAACACTCACAAGAGTAAGGATCAAATTTGAAAAAATTAATGAGAAAAAAACTTATAATTTTGGATTGAGGGGTAAAATTAATTTTTTTTTACAGAACTCAAAAGAAAAGGAACAAACAAAAAAATAAAAATCAAATTTGAAATGACAATAAAATGAGAGGACAATTGTTGTTACCCAATTTTTTACTTCAGTTTTCAAAATTTAAAATAAAAAATATACTTTCTTCGCGTAGTTTTTAACATGCTCATTAAGTCGATGTTAATGTTGTATTTTTTTTTCAAAAGTCGAAAAACACAAAATAAATCAAAAAAGAAAATAGAAAAAATGCATTTATATTTGAGTGATCTAATTGTAATTGTGGAAAGGAGATAACTGATTTTCAAATTGAAAAGCCTCTCACCAAGCAACCCAAGTTTTAATCAAATGGTCCACAATCGATTTTCTTCATCCAAAGGTCTATATTTCCTTGCTTTGCCTCTCATTTGATTTAAATCTCTACTACTAGATTTCAAGAATTAATATCTACCACTCATTTTATATAAATCTCACGTCATGAACAACTATAATTAAACAAGCAACTAGGCACATAAACTTCTTCCAATTAGGCATACAAAATTCAGTTATTCCTTAACATGTTCTTCCAAACATGTATAAAAAGTTTAACAAAACTCAATAACAATGTTATCAACATCTATACTTTTGCATTCTTATGATCATAGTCATACATGTATTATATCACATAAACATTATCATATTTACATTAATTTTTTGATGTATCCTTACTTTGCATTAGAAGTCAAATACATTGATAGTAACATTCATCTTTAGGTTAATTGTTACTCATTTTTGGGTTCCCACAAAAAAAAAAGAAAAAATACAAAAAACAATATATCAAAAAAAAATATCCAGAAGAAATCTAAAAAAAAGAGCGAGAAAAGGATGATGGATTGTCGAAAAAAGGCCAAAATTGGTTTTGGAGGTTCAAAAATGCAAAAGGTTGAAATTTGACAGTATATTTTTGACCGATGAGAGCCTTGTTGACAAGGAAAATTCAATTTGAGGAAGAAAAGTCCAAAATCAGATGTTTATGGACTCAATTAAATCTTATCTAAGGTTTAATTGAATTTATGGAGTGTTTGATTATAAGAAAAATTGATCTTTAAGTCAATTTCGGCTTTTATTGGATGAAATTAAAGTTCTGGGGTCTAATTATAATTTTAAAGAGTTAATTTGGTCAAATCAGGGGTTTAATTGCATAATTATTGAAGTTTGATGACCGATTAGAGACTTAATTGAAACAATCCAAAACCAAGGACCAAACTGAAAAATGCGCTAAAATCAAGGGATCTAATTACAATTGTTCCAGGGGCTTAATTACAAAATTGCATAAACATTCAATGACCAAATCAAAAATATCATTTAAAGTTGCAAAACGGTGCCGTTTTATTCAACACTTTCCACTGTCTTCTTTAGAAGACATTACGTGAGCTGGCCAAGAAAAGTTTGCAGTGGCAAAGGCGCGATTCACTTTAATCAAGGGGGCATGTTTCACAGGTACCATGATGCACGCCGGCTGTTACTCTGTCCCTGCAACAACAACAGGAAAACGCATGCATCCTTTGGCTATAAAAGCTAGAGGATGCACTGCACTAAAGGAGGAGGAGATAAAAGGAATGAGAGAGGAGAAGAAGAGAAAATAGGAGGGGGACAGAAAGGAAAAGAGAGAACAAAGGGAGAAGGAGAAAACAGAGGGTGGGAAATCTTTTTGAAAAGAATGAAAGACACAGAGAGACAGGGAAAGAAAGTTACAGAGGAAGAAGGAAGGAAAAAGGAGAACCACCATTGGTCTTCCTCTCCACCGTTGCCACGACGCTACCACTAAGAAGGGAGTATCGATCAACAGAAAAAAAGAAAACAGAGGCTCACGCATCTGCATAGAGAGGAGAAGAGCCACCGTCGCCCCCCACGACAATTCCACCGGCCAGCAACCTCCATCGCACCGTCTAAAAGCCACCAGCAGCTCCACCCCCACCAGAGACCAAAAGGAAAAGAACCAAACAGAAGCAGACGAGGAAGGCAAAAAAAAAAAAAAAAACAGAGGCTGGTGTTTTTGCACGGGGAAGAAGAAGAAAAGCTGCCGCAACCACTACCCGCCACCGTCATAACCATCATAAACCATCATCGACTTCCTCTCCACCGCCACCAGCATCACTGTGAGCGTCAGTAGGTAAGCCTTCCTCCCCTTCCCCTTCCCCTTCCCTTCTTCTTCTTCTTCATTGCACCATCTCCACTTTTCTGCGTGAACAGTAGAGAGTGCTTGTGAAGCCTAAGAATAAAGTATGCAAAAAAAGGGGGGAGTTTATAATAATTTTAAAAAAAATGTGGTTATATATATATATATATATATATATATATATATATAGAAGGGGCTAAAATAAGAAAAAGAGAGAAAAATGGGACCAAAATGAATTAAGAAGAGATGGGACTATAAATACCCATCCCTTCTCTCATTCATGACCGGGGAGGTAACAAAAGGAAAAGGGGAGGGAAAATTTTCAGATTTTCCTTCACCAAGCCTAAGAGAAAACACCTAAATTTCTATCTACACAAACCTTAGATTTTCTACGTGGGGAGACAAACTGGGGCAGGAGATTTGCAAGAAGAAAAAGTGATAGAATTTCTAAGAGAAGAGGGAGTGGGAGGCCGGCTGCTTGTAGAGAAGAAAGGGGTTAGGAAAGTTTAATCAAATCAGAAATCAAACCTAAATTTTCCTCCAGGTATGAAGTTCTAAACCAATTGGGAAAGCCAAATTAAATTCATGCAAGAATTGTGCATTAATTTGAAGTTTGAAAGATTAGGGTCCTTGAGTGAAATTTGGGGAAATGTGGAATTGATTGGAACTAAATGAGTTGAGCAGTATAAGTTGCCTAAAAAGGATGGAATTATGCAAAGAAGATTTCAACAAAACCAAAGACCATGGGGAAATAGTGGTCGGCCATGGGATTGTTAGGAAAGAAAGGAAATTGTGATAGTTGCGTTGTTTTCCTTATTGCAAAATTAAAACAGGTTTCAGGAGGTGAATAATAAGGAAATGTGGTGATTGAGTGTATATATATATAAAAAAAAAGAGAGAAGGAACTGATTTAAGGACCGGCCACTGGAGGGGAAGAAAAAAAAACAGAGGAGAACGTATGACTCCCCTGTTAATTAATTAGGTGTGCTATTGTAGTGTAGTTACAAATTGTAACTTATAAGGGAGAGGAACCTACATTCCAGGTAAGGTGAAAATATGGCTGAAATTGATGGGGAAGTAGGATTGGAAATAAAAATTGTAGGTACCTTCTCCATTGACAAACAAGGCGATTCGTTGCCCTGGTTCCTGAGGGAATTTGGACCTGAAGATGATAGAATCCAGGGAGGGTCCATTCATAGAAGTTGTAGCTGGGAGTGTTAGCTTTCCAACGAGTCCAACCCTGCCTAATTTGGAGTCCTAGAACTCCAGATACAAATGAAAATCTGAGGAGAGGTCAAGCTGCCACCCTTGTTGGCAGTTTCGGCCAAGTCGATAAAACGGTGAAATTTAGCCATATTAAGGGTAGAATTTGTCTTCTCACCCTTCATAAAGTGTGTCTTGATCTTAAAAAGAAAAAAAAAGAATAAACTGTGATCAAAATTGAATTCATGATGTCCACTTGGACTATAAATGGGTCGAAAATGTGAAAGGATAATAATGAGGAATGTAAGTGAGAAAAAAAGATTGGTAAAAGAGAAATGAGTATTATTGCCATTGTTGTTGTTGTGTTGTGATATGTGGACTAATATGGAATAATGATGGGTGTTTGTGGTTTCAGGAGGAACTGCGGGAGGAGTACAACAACAACAGGGGAACGCAAGTCGAGCGTCTACAGTAGGTAGGTACTCGGTACCTATATCTCCTCTTGTTAATAATTATTTTAACTAACTATTGAACTATAAAAATTTGGTGTGTATTGAGGAGGAAAAGAAAGGGGGAAAGGAAAGGTGAAATGGTGGGAAAATAGAAATGGAGGACTAAATTTAAATTATAGGTCCTTTTGGAGGAAATGAACAGTAACAACGAATTTTGATAATGATTGTTTCTCGAATTTGATTAGCCTGTCCCTGATATGGGAGGCTAATGATGTTAGCCAAGCTGGTTAACATCGGCATTACCGGTACATGGGAGGAGAAATATATAAAACTTGATTAACTATTCAGGTTCAGAATAGTTAATGATATCGGCAGGTGACGTCGATATCGGCAAAATTTATAAACTTGATTAACTATTTGGATTCAGAATAGTTAATGATATCGGCAGGTGACGTCGATATCAGCAAAATTTGTAAACTTGATTAACTATTCGGATTTAGAATAGCTAATGATATCAGTGGGTGACGTCGATATCGGCAAAACTTATAAACTTGATTAGCTTTCCGAAGTGAAAGCTAATGATGTCAAGAATCCTTGACATCGGCATACCCGAGGACCTCCTAAGGTAGCATAGAACAGTGATTAACTATTTCGGTTAAAAAAAAATATTTAATGACACCAACGGTCGTGTTAGTGTCGGCATTTTCATGAATCTAATTAGTTGACCCCAGGATGGACAACTAAAGACACTAATGGAGGTCGTTAGTGCCGGTATAGTCTTCCTAATGCGGGGAGAAGTAGTTAAAGGAAATAAACTGGATAATCCTCAAAAGGGATGGTGGTGGTGTATTGAAATTGCATATGACTTAAGTAGGTGGACGTGCTGTATAAATTTTCTTCCGTGAATTGTTTGTATTTTAGTTATTTTTAATTGTATGGAAAATTTATGTTTTGCAGGTCCCTCCCATTCACGTCAGGAGTAGAATTTAGGTTCCTTATCCCTTTTGTATAAGATAGGAAATTAGGGATTTTCATGTAATTTTGTTATGCAACAAACATGTAACCTGAACAGAATAGTATACTTCTTATATTATTTTGTTTTTGGAATATTAATGTATTAATCTATACTTGGAAAAATTATAGCGTAATAGCTTATGTTCAGAATGCTATACTGTGTTGTGCTTATATATGAAATTTCAGTGCTTAGATGGTCCTCTTAATTAATAATTTATGCATGTGATATGAGATGGAGATTGAGAATGAAGATTTGTCCTAAGTATATTCTCGAATGAATAAAATGATTGAATGTACCAATCATGGATGTGATTATGGGTGGGATGTGATTATAATTGTGTGCAGGAAAAATTGTCGATAACTTGGGATCTCCCGGTATAGGGGAGATTCTTCCGAAATTTCGTTAGAAATTTCGGTGAATTTAACCAAAAAAAAATTGCTCCATTTGCCCTTTATGTAGGAGTTAAACGAATATATATATTGATTGAAATTTTTTTTGAGGTTGTTACAGTGCTCCACTGTTCACTGGGCCGGACAAGTCGGGCCCATTAAAAAAAATAAAAATATTTTTGAAAGTTTGTGATTTTTCCGCGTATAATTTTATTAAATTTTGCTTAATATTGGTTTGCATTTTTATACCGTAAAGATACAAATCCAATATTAAAATACCTGGTTTTCGTTGAAAAATTAGAAAAAATATATATTTTTTGTTTTCATGCATACGACCAAGTCTCTCAAAAATAAATAAAAAATCATCATATTGTATTTTCTTACAACAAAGAAAATTTCAAAAAATATGTATTAGTATGCATTTTGGCTTTAATAACCAGTTTATTAAACCACGAGAATTAGGCCAATATTTCAAAAATTCCAAAAACAATTATTTTGTTTTTTTTCTTTTAATATCTGGGGTTACAACCTTATACGTAATACGTATTCCGGATATTAAATTCTTTTGTTGACGTCAGAACAATTAGGTTTTACATGATAGGATAAGGATCTCTTTACCGATGAGGACTTTTCTTAAACCATAGACGGACCAACAACTAAAAAGCATGACAAGACCTTAGATTTTATCAGACAATAAAACAATGCATCTTACCTTAGGTAGGGCGTATTTGGGGTGCTAAAACCTTCCCTTTACGCAACAGTCCCGCACCCGATCTTTGAGACCAATTAAGGTTCCTAGTGACCACAATACTAGGTGGCGACTCCCATTCTAATTTTTCATTGATAAGAGACAAGAATTCCTTGTCTCCCCACATTTGCCACATAAGATAGAATTTAAGGGTGGATGTTTTTGCCCCGACGCCGTACACGTGCGACAAGGTTCAATAATTCTCCTTAAATTTCCCAAATTTCAACAACATAAATGCTTAAGTCAATATATGTAACATAACGAAACTCCTTTAAAATCATTTCCTTTATAAATATATACATTAATCTATCACAATATCACTTAACTACATACAACTCTACTTCATGCAATGTAACAACTCATTGGTCGACTATTGCGCCTTTAAGGATCCCATGGTTTTCTTTGGCATTTCTTCCTAAATTAATACCCAACTCAACTTAATCTAACCCAAGTGATCAACTTATAGTCAATTTACATTTCCTTAAAATTTCACTCTAAACAGTAGCATCAATCTCATGATGTCAACCTCAATTGTTATCTTTTCATATGAAATTGCTAGGTCAAGTTTAGAATTCCTAACCAAGATAATTGAGTCTTGAACCCTAACTTGTTAAAATCTTCCATGTTTTCCCCCTTTTCCTCTTTTCTCTTAACATTCTCTCTCTAACTCAATCTTTTCTCTCTTTGGTTTTTTTCGATTCCAAGAGTGTGTCGCACCCTGGAGTGGTGCGAGCATGTGGCGACTCTCGATTATATTTCAGTTTTTTTATTTATTGAATAAGGGAGTCATCACCTAGTATTTGGTCACTACGAACCCTAACCGGTCTTTCGGAGATTCTAAGGGCGGGTGTGGTTTGCGTAAAGAGAAGGTATTAGCACCCCTAGTACACCCTACCTAAGGTAAGCTGATTGGTGTTTGGTTTGCTTTATAATTGCTATGTTGTTGGTATTTTCTAATCCATCAGTTTTCCTAGGTTTGATTCAAACTAAATTTATTAAGATAGAAATCCAAGGAGGTTCCATGTGCTTTAAAAGCTCATTTTCCCCTTAGTATTTCAAGAGTTTTGGCTCGTAAATCGCAAGGAGGAGGGACAAAAATTTAGAAATCTAAGGCGCTTTAAAAGCCTAATTTTGCCTTAGTGTTTTATACTCTCACGGCTCATAAACCGTGGAGTAAAAAATTGAAATGTCCTCGATTATAATCAAGGTTTCTTTCAAGGATGTGTGATGACTTATTATTCTTAGAAAATTATTTTGGATATTTACCACCTAGGGTTTCTTTATCCAAATATTAATAGTGAATAATATTATAGAATGTATATCATGTATCTATCAGAATAGGAAATTAATATATGATGTTGTAGTCATTACAGTTACCGCAGTGTTCTGCTGCCTCTATATAAATATAAAGGTTGGCTAAGGCACAACCTAACACATTCCATTATTCTCAACTTGGTATCAGAGCCACAAAACCCTAAAATAAATTAAACCTACTTTTCTCACAACCTCCCAGCCTCTCTTCTTCAATGGAACAACCGCCACATACATCTTCAAATTTGCGGCACAGACCCGATCCGCCTTTCTTCTTTCGTGGTGCGGCCCTCTTTTCTTGCGGTACGCACGTTGCTTTCCTCTTGCATCACCGCTGGATTCTCCTCTACCATGGCTGGTGAACGCCTCCTCTTGCAGCCCGTCTCTTGCCTCTCTCGGCCCAAGCATTATCTCCCTTTCTCACACTCATCAAGTCATCTCCCTCAAATTAACAAACACCAATTATTTATATTGGCATATGCAGATGCTGCCTTATCTCCTAGGCCAAGGAGTTTTTGGTTTTGATGGCTCCAACACATGTCCATCAACACATGTTCTTGCCCACGATGGTATCTCTCTTCAGGTAAATCCGCTTTTTCAAACCTAGAAACAACAGGACCAACTCATTCTAAGTGCTCTTCTTTCCTCCCTATCTATGGAAGTTTTGCATCTTGTTGTTGGCTGTCAAAGTTCTTGCTCAACTTGGGGCACTCTTGAGCGAGCTCTCGCTTCTACCTCCAACTCTCGTATTATGCAACTTCACGGCTCTCTTCAGGATCTTCGACAGGGTGATGAATCAGTAACTCAATTTATGCAAAAAGCGAAGGCCTTATTTGATGAATTGGCCGCTGCTAGTCGGCCAGTTTCACTTGAAGATTTCAATTTATATGTGTTTCGTGGTCTTCGGGGAGAGTTTAAAGACTTAGTTACCAGTCTTATTACCAAGGCTGAACCTTTATCATATGCAGATCTTCACAGCCATCTCCTCACACATGAATTTCTTCATAAATCTTCTACTGCCATACATGCTCCTTTGCTGCCCACACCCAGCATTGCATCTTCCCCTCGTTGTTGCGGCGCGCAGGACTTTAAAGTAATTCCGGCGCAAGGCAAAGGCCGCTTCAATGGTGGCTGGCGTCCCAACCAGTCCAACAATAGAGGCAATCAATTTGCTGGCATCAGACCTGATCACCGCAGCTTCTAAAACTCCTCCTTCGGTGACAATAGGCAGGGCTCTTGGCAGTGCAATAGGGGGCACAATCCACACTGCCAACTGTGTTAGAATTTCGGCTATACAGCTCCCTATTGCCCTCAATTCCAGCAGCGAGGTTATGGCCAACAGCCTGCCAATCGCTAACTGCAGCGCAATCTCTCCTCAACTGGTTCTATTGATTGCTTTCCAGATACCGGTGCCAATCAACACGTCACACCTGATCTTGCCACCTTGACTGCTTCAGAATCGTATCTTGGTAATGATAATTTGCATGTTGGTGATGGTAAGGGCCTCCCTATATCTCATCTCGGTCATACAAAAATATATACACCACATCGTTCTTTCACCTTATCTAATGTTCTTCATGTTCCTGCAATTACGAAACCTTTGCTCTCTGTTCAGAAATTTTGTCTTGATAATAATGTTTATTTTGAATTTCACCCTCATGTGTTTTATGTCAAGGATCTCAACACCCATGAAATCCTTCTCTCATGTCAGAGTAAAGATGGTCTCTATGCCCTTACCAAGTCTTCCGTCACGTCACTTCCACCTCTTCCGATTTATGGCATCGTCGACTAGGTCATCCTACTACACGTATTTTTCAATTGTTAATCTCAAAAAATAAGATCATTTGTAACAACAAACGTCTTAATTTTCAATGTCAAAGTTGTCCTTTAGGAAAATCATCACGTTTGTCTTTAGGACCTACGGGTCACAAAACTTCTGCTCCGCTTGAATTAATTTTTAGTGATGTATAGGGCCCTACTCCTCTTTTTTCTTCAGATGGCTATCGTTATTTTGTTATCTTTGTTGATGCTTATACTAAATATGTATGGTATTATCCTCTCGTTGCCAAGTCTGATGTTTACTCTATTTTTCATCAATTTTCAGACTCTCGTTGAACGTCAATTTTCATTAAAAATAAAATCTATTCAAACTGATTGGGGCGGTGAATATCGCAAATTATCCATATTTTTTCAAACTGTTGGTATTCATCATCGTCTGATTTGTCCTCACACTCATGAACAAAATGGCACAATAGAGTGTCGTCATAGGCATATTGTGGAAACAGGTCTTACTCTTTTAGGGCAATGTAAAGCACCTTTTTGATTTTGGAATTATGCTTTTGAAACCTCTGTTTATCTTATAAATCGCATGCCTAATCATGTTCTTTCCCATTGCTCTCCGTTTGATTGTTTATTTCACCGGTCTCCTGATTATCATTTTCTGCGTACTTTTGGGTGTCTCTGTTTTCCTTTTCTGCGTCCATATAATAATCATATATTGGATTTTCGTTCCTCTCCATGTGTGTTTTTTGGATATAGTTCCTCCCATCTTAGTTATCGATGTTTTGACATTGCATCTCACCGTATTTATATTTCTCGTCATGTCCGTTTCCATGAACATGTGTTTCCTTTTGATAATTCTGAACAGATTGCAAAGGTTTCCACCACAACCCCCATCCCACCCGCTACTGTCACCCTTCCAAACTTGTTAAACCATCCACCACCACCCACTTCCATCAGCCACCCAAACAGCCCACAACACACAACTCTGCCACTCCAAACAGCCACCCGACCACAACTCCCGACCATCCCTTGGCCATCATCACTTGCTTGTTTATCTAACCCTTATGATGCAGGTTTAGGTCGTAAATTGATCTCCTCTCCTCATGGTCTTAGGGCACTCTCTAGCCCCTCCTCTGCTTTGCCCACCCTGGCCAGCATTCATGCAGATTCGGTCTTTGACCGACCTCTTTCCTCTGTTGGGCCCGGTCTTTGGAGGCTGTTTCTTCATCATCCTCTCCCGCAGGTCTGCAACTTATGATTGATTTATCTTCTTATCAACTGCCACAGGTCTCCTCACTGCCACCATCTTCCCCTACATCTCCACGCAAAGATGAGCCATCCTATGATTCTCGGACCCGGCGGTACGCGACAAAGAAACTCGGCCGCTTCCGCTGCCGCCACCTTTGCCTCCACACGGGTACTGCATTCTCCTTCTTCTGAGCCCTTTGCATTTTCTGATGCTGACCGGTATGCAGTTTGGCATAATGCTATGTGTGATGAGATCGCTACTTTGCGCTCAAATCGCACTTGGTCTTTGGTTCCGTTTCATTATTCTATGAATGTTGTTGGTAGTGGATGGGTATATCAGATCAAACGTTGTGTTGATGGTAGTATTGAGCGTTATAAAGCGCGCCTTGTTGCTAGAGGTTTTACCCAGCAGGAAGGTATTGATTATTCTGAAACCTTCAGTCCAGTTATTAAGGTGCCACCGCTCGATTGGTTTTCTCTATCGCGGTTTCGTGAAATTGGAAGATTCATTAGCTTGATATTCATAATGCCTTCCTCAATGGTGTTCTTACTGAAGAGGTCTACATGAAACAGCCTCCAAGTTTTGCTGACTCTTCTCTTCCATCTCATGTGTGCAGATTGCACAAATCATTGTATGGTTTGAAACAGGCACCGAGAGCATGGTACACTCGTCTAAGTGATTTTTTGCTCTCTATCGGTTTCCAAGCCTCCAAGGTTGACACCTCCCTGTTCATCTTATCTGATATATGTTGATGATATTGTGCTCACGGGTAGCAACTCTGCTATGCTCCATCATCTTATACAGTTACTTACTCTCTGAGTTCAAGCTTCGTGACTTAGGTGTTGTTCACTACTTTCTGGGTAGTGAACAACCAAGTCCTTAATAGGGCTTGATTTTTTCCAAATCTTAAAAGTTAGTCCTCAAACCTTTAATTCTTGCAAATCAATAAATTTAAATTTTTCTCAACATCCTTTTTTATAAGTAAACAAAACAATGCACCAAGCCCAAACCTATAGCATTGCAATGTCAAATAACCAATTTTCTTTTTTTTAAAAAAAAAAATTTAAGGACCGAACATAAAATACTAAATGACCAAAAAAAGAAGAAGAAATCACCACTATTAATTCAAAGAAGAGATTTAAGGTTTTTTGTACTTGTAATATGGTAATCATCTACATAAACATTTATTGGCCAAATAAAAAGATCATTAATTAATTTTTAGTATTTAACCTTATTTCAAAAACATTTTATGGATTTTTTGCAATATTACGTTTATATAATTTTTAAAAAATGATAACATTCTTAAAAGAATAAGTTTCATAACTTAATTCAGCTATGATCATTTATTTTTGGAGATATTATATATTTGGATTGTGAAATTGTTAATTTTTGTATTCTACTTTAAGTTTTCCCCTTTTGATATGAATTTATTTTTCTATTTTTTATAAAATACTTTTAAAATGCATACTATTGTAGTTTTAGTTCTTCTATTTAAATAACTACAAGGATTTATTAATTGAGTGCCTTCAATTTTCAAAGTTCAGAACGTGTGTAGAGTAACAAATGCAATTAAACAACAATCAATTCCTCAAAGTTAAGAAATATTCGTTTCAGGTCATATTTGACAAAGTTAATTAATATTTTTTTAAAAAAATCATTAAACAAAAATTTAATTATTCTAATTAAAAAAAATAAGAGTACAAGGAAATTTGTACAAAAAAAAAAGGGCATGGATCATAAGTAATAAATAAAAAAAAAAAAGGAAAAATCTTGTAGGGTTGCTATATGATTTATACTCTTTTTGCTCTTTTTTTTTATACATAAGATTGAAGATTTATTGAAATTAAATTGTAAAAGAAACCAAGCGATCTTGTATTTAAAATTAAAATAATAAAATTTTATTCATCTGTTTAAATTAATCAAAATTACAAGATGGACTTCTCCATCTAAAAACGAGCCTATGAATGACGAAACCAAAAGAATTTCAGATGGAAGTCCCTATCTTCAACATCCGGGTGCGCTCATTATCCCAGAAATTATGGGCTTAACGTTAGAGCACTGGGATTTTGCAGGGCCGTCTGGTCCGCTATATGCAACTTTAATGTCAGCAAGCTCCACCTTCTCACATGGGAAGCCACTGCTGCAAGCAATCTGCACAACAACCGGAGTTGCGGAAGTTCCCCTTATATTCTTAAAACTAACACCACTGATCTTCACTTTTGATGGAGCCTGCAAAAGAAAAAAAGAAAGAACATTAAGACCCCAATAGACTTTTAGTAATCTCCCTAGCACTAAGGAACATAAAAAAATTAATATGCTTGTGTAGGCGTTCTTCAGAATTGCATTATATATGGATCTAGCATGATGCAACCAATTATGGAATGCAGTGCACAATGTCAAAGAACCATCTCAACCTAATAGCTTAAGCTTTTAGGTGAGGTCCCAGGATATGATTTATATTATTCTCTAACACACCCCCTCAAGTGAAAGCCTTTTGGGCTTGAAACTTGCACATGCCCACAATACCATGTGCTTAATTTTTATCAAATAAATGGGGATAGTGAGATTCGAACTCGTGACCACTTGGTCATCAAGGCTCTGATACCATGTCAAAGAACCATCTCAACCTAATAGCTTAAGCTTTTAGGTGAGGTCCCAGGATATGATTTATATTATTCTCTAACACACAACATGTTTGCTTCGCAGTCAATACTATGAATTGCGTTGAAACATTTCTTTTCATAAGATGTAAAAAAGAATTTGATAAATTGTGGAGTGTTTGAGCCACGAATTGGGTAAAATATTGTCACAGTAATTTAATACTGTGAAAATATCCTTATGGTAACAGAAAAGGCAATACCTTTAGACTGCATTGGTTCCATGGGCAATACACTTGATCTATGATGACAGGGTTTTGGACATTGTTCATGACAATATCCTCAAAATGCATGTTAGATGCGACACCACCGTATAGAGCTGGCCAAGATTTTATTCTAACGCCATTTGTAGTATCTGAGATGGTGCAATTCTTGACAAATATTCCAGAAACAGGTTCCTCATTGGGGTATTTCCCTAAACTTCCAACACTGATGCCATGGCCAGGTCCACATGTTACTCCTGTGATATGTAGTTCTTCGGTGCCATCTCCCACGGAGATACAATCATCGCCTGTGCCAATTTTTGAATCGATAATGTAGATCCCATTAGATCGGCCGACATGGATTCCATCGGTGTTTACACTCTCACCAGGTGCACTCACGGTAAAATGCTGGAAGGTGAGGTTTTTGCACCCCAAGACGTTAACATGAAAGTTCTTGCTATCTCGAGTAGTTATATCTCGGACTAGTGCATTGGTGATGAAATCGAACCTTAAATTCTGATCCGTGTTAGAAGCAAACAAAAAGCAAATGATTAAAGAAACTTTGGTAGTGCCATAACATATAATTAAAAAATAAGGAAATTAGGCTTCATAATGGTGATTAGATTACCATTGGGAGGCTGTCACAATCTTTATCTTTCTGACATGTACTTTTGCTCCACGCAGCCTTTCCCTGCCCATCAAAAGTGCCGCTTCCCGACAACGTAAATTTATCAACGTGTTCGAAATTAACCCAGTGACCTCCTGAGAACTGGTTTGGGTCAACCGGTGCCTTCAACATGCCATCAACTTGGAGCTCAATCGCAGCCTTGCAAGGACCTGCTAGAGTCAATTTCCGTAACGAGTATGTCCCACTTGGAATAAGAACTTTGCTGGGGTTTGTTGAAGCACAAGCATCTTTCCAAGCATTGGTTAAAGCCTAAAAATGGAAAGAGAAGGGAAATATTTAGAGAGGATCAGTAGGTCTCAATCAAATTCGGGTGTTATAAGGAAACGTAAATAAGTTCTGACTCGAATACTATATATTCAGCTATTTAAAAATCAAACGCATGCATGCGAGAAAATATACAAGATACCTCTGTGATATCTTTATCGGCACCATATTTAGTCACATCGAAGACACCTTTTGATTGGGCTTTAGCAGTTGATGCTAACAATAAAAATAGTGAGAGTGATATTATTGCTGAGGAGACAACTTTCAGGCCCATCTTTTTGTCAGCTATGTTGCTTTCTTTCTTCAATACTCTAGGAAAACGAATGAATTTCTTAATCTTCCATGTCGATCCTTTATACGGCGAGAGGGGAATTCAACACCACTCGTAAATTTATCAAGCAGTTGATGAATTTTGTCCATGTTTGTGCAAGGTTGTAGCTTTGCCGTTCAATGCCATTGCTATTATTAGCTTCTCTTGCAATATAGCATATCAAAATGTTCTGAGAAAAATCTATATACATCGAGCCTAATTTCATGCAAAGATTTGTTTAATTTAATAAAAATTCTTCTATTTTTGAATATTAGCGTTCCATTATTGGCATATATACAATTAGAGTATGCAATACATACCTAATATGAGTCAAGCCCTATTGAGATTTCTAGGATTTAGTTTCTCCAAAACCTTCTTGTTGTTTTTATTACAATCATTTTCCGGAGAGAAGTGATTGACAATAATGGATATTCTGGAGATCCTGTTGTATTGACATATATATATATATATATATCAATCACCCTGTCCATAGAAGCCTGAATTTGATGGAAAGATTTGTTTAGTTTAATAAAAATTCCTTTATTTTTGAAGACTTTGTTATTGAAGATGCTGTTTCCATTTTATTTTATTTTTGCCCTTGATATAGTATATAATAAAACTTTAAATAACATCAGACTTTCTAAATTATCTCTCTAATCTTTGAAAAAAACATTAACAAGATTCTAAATATGCACACAAAAAAAACACTTGCTAAAAAAACAACAAAGTTCAATTATTTTTCAACTCAATGCGAAAGATGAAATTAAAAAAAAAAAACTAGAGTCAACTCTAGTTAGCATGTCAAACATACAACCACAATTATGAAGCTGAGATAACTCAGTAAAAAACAAATCAAAAGAATATCATGAAGCCTGATATATTCCCGACAAATCCCATGCAAAATGGTAGAAAAAAGCGATTAAAAAATAAGGCAAAAAAAAAACATGCAGACCCAGTTAAGCTCAACAAAACCCGCTACCTAGATCAAGCAAATGGAATAACCCAATTATAATATCAACTTAATCTTGAAAAATAAAACTAAAAATTGATTGAATTCAAAAAACGACTTGAGGCAATCTCATGGCTTAGACAATGAAATTAGGTTAACCTGGTAGAATTAAAGAAAATAGAAGAAAAAGCAAAGCCTAACTTCTTTTTTTATAAAAAAATCAATTGTTGAATGATGAAATTGAAAAAGAAAATCAATGGAAAAACATCTATACTAAAAAAAATAATCGATATCAACTCAAGTTAACTTTTCAAACCCTTGACCCGTCAAATCAAAATCACCGTATCGGGAAAAACACAAAACTTAATTCAAAACTAACCACTTGGTGAAGAATGAAAATGGAAAAAAAATTAATTTTACAAAATAACCTAAAAAATAGCAATCCGAAGAATGAGGACCAAATTTAAAATATAAAAAAAATTGAGAGGAGAACTAACAGTTTTGGATTGAATGATGAAATTAAAAAAAAATAGATGAATTTAACAAAAGGATCCAAAACAAAAAAAAAATAACAATCACAAGAATAATGATTAAATTTGAAAAAATTAATGAGAAAACAACTTAAAATTTTGGATTGAAAGGTGAAATTAAAAAAAATTACAAAACAACTCAGAAGAAAAATATTAAAAAAAGAATGAAAAACATATTTGAAATGACAATAAAATGAGAAGAAAATTGTTGCTACCCAATGTTTTACCCTAGTTTTCAAAATTTAAAATAAAAAATCTACTTTCAACGTGTAGTTTTTAACGCACTCATTGAGTCGATGTTGTTGTTGCATTTTTTTTCAAAAGTCAAAAACACGAAATAAATAAAAAAAAATGCATTTATATTTTAGTGATCTAATTCTAATTGTGGAAAGGAAAGAATTGATTTTCAAATTGGAAACCCTCTCACCAAGCAACCCAAATTTTAATCAAATGGTCCACAATCGATTTTGTTAATCCAAGGGTCCATATTTCCTTGCTTTGCCTCTCATTTGATTTAAATCTCTACCACTGGATTTCAAGAATTAATATCTACTACTTATTTTATATAAATCTCACATCAAGGACAACTACAATTAAACAAGCAACAAGGCATATAAATTTCTTGCAATTAGGCATACAAAATTCAGTTATTCCTTAACATGTTCTTCCAAACACATATAAAAAGTTCTAACAAAACTCAATAACAATGCTATCAACATCTATAGTTTTGCATTTTTATGATATATCATAGTCATACATGTATTATATCATGTAAACATTATCGCATTTACATTAATTTTTCGATGTATATTTCCTCTGCATGAGACGTCAAATACATATATAGTAACATTCAACTTTAGTTTCAATAATTCTCCTTAAATTTTCCAAATTTCAACAACATAAATGCTTAAGTCAATATACGTAACATAATACATAACGAAACTCCTTTAAAATCATTTTCTTTATAAATATATACATTAATCTATCACAATATCACTTAATTACATACAATTCTACTTCATGCAATGTAACCACTCATTGGTCGACCATTGCACCTTTAAGGATTCCATGGTTTTCTTCAGCATTTCTTCCTAAATTAATACCCAACTCAACTTAATCTAACCCAATTGATCAACTTAGGCCATGTTTGTTTCTCGGAATTCACTTTCCGGGAAACCACTTTCCAAACTTTCCTGTGTTTGTTTGCTATTAGAAAAGTTGGTCAACGGAAAACACTTTTCAGTCAAAGAAAAATTTGGCTTAGTTTTCAGGAAAGTGTTTTCCTGAAAAATTTGATCGGAAAACACTTTTCGGAAGTTGTGAAAAATTTAGAAATGTCATATTATTTGTTGATTATATAAAATTTGGTCCTCAAACTTTTGATTACTATATATATTTTGTCTTGAATATTTATTTTTCAATTTCATCTCTTAAAATTTAATTTTTATATTAACTTTGGTCCTCATTTTTATAATTGTTATTTGTTTTTCCCTTATCATTTTCTTATTGAAATTTTTTATCTATCAAATTTGGTTCTCATTCTTTTGATTGTTACTTATTTTCTTTGAAATAATTTATGAAATGTTAATTATTATTATTTTAATTTCTTCACCATTCATTTTTATTTTATTTTTTAGATTTGATTTCTATTATTTTGATTATTATTTATTTTATTTGAGATAATTTATGAAATTATATATTTTTTTAATTTCATCCTCATTCAACTTTTTAATTTGTAAGATTTGTTCCTCATTATTTTAATAAACTTGAGAAAATAAAACATTAACAAGTTATTTTCCAGCTTATTTTCCATTACACTACCAAACATCGGAAAATAATTCACTTTTCTGGAATTTACTTTCCCGGATTTCACTTTCCAAAAGGAAACTACTTTCCAGCAAACAAACGGGGCCTTATAGTCAATTTTCATTTCCCTAAAATTTCACTCTAAACCCAAGCATCAATCTCATGATGTCAACCTTAATTGTTATCTTTTCACATGAAATTGCTAGCTCAGGTGTAGAACTCCTAACCTAAGATAATTGAGTCTTCGAACCCTAACTTTTCAAAATCTTCCATATTTCCCCCTTTTTTCCTCTTTTCTCTTAACATTCTCTCTCTAACTCAATCTTTTCTCTTTGGTTTTTTACAATTCCAAGAGTGGATGTGTTTTTATCTCTTAAAACACTCTCTAGCCTTTAGAGGTGCAAGAATAGAAGAAAAACAAAAAGTGGTCTCCTTTCCTAAAACAACACCCTGCCAGTTTTATAAAGCCACTAATCAAAACGGTGTGACTATTTTGAGAAATGATCCGACAGGTTCAACAAATAGGTCTAGTTGTTTCTCAAAATAATTGGACCATTTTAGCTACTGGAAAATTTGAAATTTTAGCCAAAAACCCTTTCTTTTTCCATCTCTTAACACTTTTTTTCCCAATTTTATTCTTTTTATTTTTTTTTCATACCATTAAAGTATAATTCCAATGATTTTATTTTTTTATTTTATTTATCCTGGGGTTCACAAAAAGAATTTCGTTCTGGTTAAAGAGAATTGTCATATTGAGATTTTAGGTTAACTGAGCTATAAACAAAGATTTCTGTTCTAGTTAAAGGGGATCGACAAATTAAGATCTTAGGTTAGTCTAATAGAAAACAAAGATTTTAGGTTCTGGTTAAAGCGAATCACCAAATTAGGATTTCAAGTTAATCGATCTGTGAAACCAAAGTTCTAGTTAAAAGAAATCACTAAGATGCAAGATTTCAAGTCAACTGAGGTGAGAGCAAAAGTTGTCGAGAAGGCATTTCTTGACAAAAAGCAGTTGAATTATAGTTCTCGTTGAAAATGATTGTTGCGAAGATAGAGTTTTAAGTCAACCAAACTAAAACTTTGAGAAGATTAAGTTTTGAAGAACAATCTATGTGTCTTTACAAACTTACAATGAAAAGCACTTGATAAGTTTTTACTCTGTAAGAATTAGAAAGAGACGACATTTGTTACTATTATATTTTTGATCCACTTTTCAAAATGTTTTCAAAAAAAAAAATCCAGAAAATATGTTGACATAATTGCATCATTTTCAACGTCTTTCCAAATAATTTTAAATAAAAAATATACTATCCATGCATTTAGTTTTTAACACGCTTATTGTATAATTATTAATGTTGCTCTTTTTAAAAAAAGTCAAAACACAAAAATAAATCAACAAAGAAAAAAGAAATAAATGCATTTATATTCTAGTGATCTGATTATAATTTTGGAATGGAGAAGACAAATTTTAAATTTAAAAACCCTCTCACCAGCGACCCAACTTTTAATCAAATGGTCCACAATCAATTTTCTTAATCCAATGAAAGTCGTTGATTCTACCACCACCAGAATTGCCTACTTCACCTCTCTACTATCAATATCAACACCAGAAGCCTCCACCTCGAGTACCACCAGCAAATCTCTATAAAACCAAAACCAATGGCAGCCTAGCACCATGTCCACTAACAGCCCGTTTGGCTCTGCAATGGCTCAAGGCTGCGTTTTTTAAACACGTTTGTAGCCGTTTGGTTAAAGAAAAATGAGGTATCTCGTTTTCTTGGGTCCCACCTTTTTACTGCATTGTAAATGCAGTATTTGAAAAGCAAGAATTTCTTGCTTTTTTTGCACTGTTCACGTTAATTGCACTGTTCACTTAAAAAATAGTGAACAGTGCAATTCTCTTGCACTATTCACTTGCACTGCGTGGACTTTTTTTTTGTGTTAATTTTATTAATATATTTTTTTAAAAAAATAGTTTAGAGTGAATCAAATTTATTTGCACGCACCGTAATATCAATTTTATATCTGATAATATTTTATCTAATTTTACTACACGCTCAAAAAAATTTCAAAACTGTAGTTCTTATCAGATGAATTTTGTACGTAATAGAATTATAAATAGTTTAATGAAATAATAAAGAATATTTTATATAAAGTATTATTTATTTCATGATATAATAGGAGTAATTAATTCTACAATATTTAAATTTAAAACCATCAATATTAATATATATTTTTAAAAATTATTTTATAACCTCAATTTCAAAAACATTCTTAACCAAACACATTAAACTATTTTTTTTCAACCTCAATTTCAACTACAGTTTTAACCAAATACCTATTTTTTCAAACCAACCTCAACTAAAAGTACTTTTTTAAAACAGCTTTTTTCAAACCACAACCACAACAGCTACCACAATACCAAATACACTCTAAGTGAAACAAGTCCATGTTCCAGTCATTTATGACAGCTTTTTCACTATCGCTTTAGCTTTCCACCCGACATCACTCTCTCTCTCTCTCTCTTAAAACCCAACTCCACTAACATTGGGTCCCACACAATCCAATTTTGATCTGACCCCAATATGACAACCTGATCATATCCACGATTAGAACACAATACCAACAACCTACCCCTTTCATGGAAATGACAGGTGAAGTTGAAAACTAGTATAAAAGGAAATCATTTGGGAACAAAAGAAAAGAAAATAAAATGAACTGCCTTATGTGATTTTGTTCTTTTATACGTAATGGTGACACTCACCGCCAACACAAGGATAAGAAGAGTAAAAAACGTTCTAGAACCAACTTTTTTCTCTCCTCACGGGCGACAACACGTGGGTTCACGCACCACCATTCGCGTGGAGAGTGAGACTAGCGCGTTGCCATTGTTCCTCGACTCCCGAAAGCTTCCTAGCACTGTTCTTGGGTTTCCAACAGATTCTCTAGATTAATTTGTGAATTTTAGAAGGCCTGTTTTGTAGATTCTAAATGTTTAGTGTGTTTGTGTTTGAATTATTTTTAATTTTGGTGATTTGTAAAAATATAATTGCAGGATGTGTGAGTAAAAACTATAATAAAAATGAAGGATATGTGTGTGTTGCATTTTCTTTCTATTACCTTTTTATTTTGTGTTAAATAGACAAAACGAAAGAGTAAAAAGATGAAAAGATATATATTTTTTTATTTTTCTTAACCAAATGTTTTAATTGAATATGGTAAAAAATCCTTCAAAATATTTGAACATTTTTTTTTTAAATGTAAAATATTTTTGCATTTTAAAACAAAAATATATTGCATGGATTTAACAACGAGTTTGTAAAATGCCAAAACATTTTGGCCTCTATTTTAAAAAATATTAAAAATTTATTTTTCGCAAGAAGAATATATTATTCACTTGTAATATACGGACAACAAACCTAAAAGGAGTTAATATAAAAAAAATATTATAAGGGATAAAAATTTTATACTACTTACTTTAATATAAGAATCTCTAAAAGACTAGATAGGGTCCCTAGTAACCACGAGGAAGGCACGCCAACAACTTATAGAGATCAACGCAAATCCTGAGGGGATGAGAGATAAAATAGGAAAAGAAGAATAAAGTATCACCGAGGAATGCAGTGTTTAGCCATCGGAGGAAGCTGCACGCACAACCAGAGCGCTGCGACTTGCTTCACTTATTGCATGTGCATTGCACGCACAAACCAATCTTTACATGAACATTAACTTTACTCCTTTGTATTTGATTTAGCGTAAAATCTGCTTCTTCAACCCCTAATTACTTCAAATTAGTAGAATTTAGTTTTATTCTGACAAACCAAGCACCAAAACTTTTCCTAGATGCCTCTATATCTAGGCAATCAAAATAAACGATTAAGCTAATTCCTAAAAATAACAAATCTAAAGAATAAAATTAAAAACAATCTTATCACTCCTTAAAGCCTTGAGGATAACATGCTTTGCTTTTTACTATTGGATGCAAATTCTCATATTCATTTTTTTTATGTAATAAGATTGAAAATTATGGAAGGATTTTTAATTTGAGAAAAGAAATATGTAATTTGTTTTTTTACCCTTGTATAAAAATATCTTACAATGTCAAATGAAAAGGTAAATAAGAATATATTACTATGTCAAGGTTATTGGTGTCATGCTAGATTGGTAGCCCTACAACCAAGTCCTTAATAGGGCTTGAATTTTTCTAAATCTTAAAAGTTAGTCCTCAAACCTTTAATTCTTGCAAATCAATAAATTTAAATTTTTCTCAACATCCTTTTTTATAAGTAAACAAAACAATGCACCAAGCCCAAACCTATAGCATTGCAATGTCAGATAACCATTTTTTTTTTTGAAAAAAAATTGAAGGACCGAACATAAAATACTAAATGACCAAAAACAGAAGAAGAAATCACCACTATTAATTCATAGAAGAGATTTAAGGTTTTTTGTACTTGTAATATGGTAATCATCTACATAAATATTTATTGGCCAAATAAAAAGATCATTAATTAATTTTTAGTATTTAACCTTATTTCAAAAACATTGTATGGATTTTTTGCAATATGACGTTTATGTAATTTTTAAAAAATGATAACATTTTTAATAGAATAAGTTTCATAACTTAATTCAGCTATGATCATTTATTTTTGGAGATATTATATATTTGGATTGTGAAATTGTTAATTTTTGTATTCTACTTTAAGTTTTCCCCTTTTGATATGAATTTATTTTTCTATTTTTTATAAAATACTTTTAAAATGCATACTATTGTAGTTTTAGTTCTTCTATTTAAATAACTACAAGGATTTATTAATTGAGTGCCTTCAATTTTCAAAGTTCAGAACGTGTGTAGAGTGACAAATGCAATTAAACAACAATCAATTCCTCAAAGTTAAGAAATATTCGTTTCAGGTCATATTTGACAAAGTTAATTAATATTTTTTTTAAAAAAATCATTAAACAAAAATTTAATTATTCTAATTAAAAAAAATAAGAGTACAAGGAAATTTGTACAAAAAAAAAAAGGGCATGGATCATAAGTAATAAATAAAAAAAAAAAGGAAAAATCTTGTAGGGTTGCTATATGATTTATACTCTTTTTGCTTCTTTTTTTTATACATAAGATTGAAGATTTATTGAAATTAAATTGTAAAAGAAACCAAGCGATCTTGTATTTAAAATTAAAATAATAAAATTTTATTCATCTGTTTAAATTAATCAAAATTACAAGATGGACTTCTCCATCTAAAAACGAGCCTATGAATGACGAAACCAAAAGAATTTCAGATGGAAGTCCCTATCTTCAACATCCGGGTGCGCTCATTATCCCAGAAATTATGGGCTTAACGTTAGAGCACTGGGATTTTGCAGGGCCGTCTGGTCCGCTATATGCAACTTTAATGTCAGCAAGCTCCACCTTCTCACATGGGAAGCCACTGCTGCAAGCAATCTGCACAACAACCGGAGTTGCGGAAGTTCCCCTTATATTCTTAAAACTAACACCACTGATCTTCACTTTTGATGGAGCCTGCAAAAGAAAAAAAGAAAGAACATTAAGACCCCAATAGCCTTTTAGTAATCTCCCTAGCACTAAGGAACATAAAAAAATTAATATGGTTGTGTAGGCGTTCTTCAGAATTGCATTATATATGGATCTAGCATGATGCAACCAATTATGGAATGCAGTGCACAATGTCAAAGAACCATCTCAACCTAATAGCTTAAGCTTTTAGGTGAGGTCCCAGGATATGATTTATATTATTCTCTAACACACCCCCTCAAGTGAAAGCCTTTTGGGCTTGAAACTTGCACATGCCCACAATACCATGTGCTTAATTTTTATCAAATAAATGGGGATAGTGAGATTCGAACTCGTGACCACTTGGTCATCAAGGCTCTGATACCATGTCAAAGAACCATCTCAACCTAATAGCTTAAGCTTTTAGGTGAGGTCCTCCCGTCCAGGATATGATTTATATTATTCTCTAACACACAACATGTTTGCTTCCAGCAGTCAATACTATGAATTGCGTTGAAACATTTCTTTTCATAAGATGTAAAAAAGAATTTGATAAATTGTGGAGTGTTTGAGCCACGAATTGGGTAAAATATTGTCACAGTAATTTAATACTGTGAAAATATCCTTATGGTAACAGAAAAGGCAATACCTTTAGACTGCATTGGTTCCATGGGCAATACACTTGATCTATGATGACAGGGTTTTGGACATTGTTCATGACAATATCCTCAAAATGCATGTTAGATGCGACACCACCGTATAGAGCTGGCCAAGATTTTATTCTAACGCCATTTGTAGTATCTGAGATGGTGCAATTCTTGACATATATTCCAGAAACAGGTTCCTCATTGGGGTATTTCCCTAAACTTCCAACACTGATGCCATGGCCAGGTCCACATGTTACTCCTGTGATATGTAGTTCTTCGGTGCCATCTCCCACGGAGATACAATCATCGCCTGTGCCAATTTTTGAATCGATAATGTAGATCCCATTAGATCGGCCGACATGGATTCCATCGGTGTTTACACTCTCACCAGGTGCACTCACGGTAAAATGCTGGAAGGTGAGGTTTTTGCACCCCAAGACGTTAACATGAAAGTTCTTGCTATCTCGAGTAGTTATATCTCGGACTAGTGCATTGGTGATGAAATCGAACCTTAAATTCTGATCCGTGTTAGAAGCAAACAAAAAGCAAATGATTAAAGAAACTTTGGTAGTGCCATAACATATAATTAAAAAATAAGGAAATTAGGCTTCATAATGGTGATTAGATTACCATTGGGAGGCTGTCACAATCTTTATCTTTCTGACATGTACTTTTGCTCCACGCAGCCTTTCCCTGCCCATCAAAAGTGCCGCTTCCCGACAACGTAAATTTATCAACGTGTTCGAAATTAACCCAGTGACCTCCTGAGAACTGGTTTGGGTCAACCGGTGCCTTCAACATGCCCTCAACTTGGAGCTCAATCGCAGCCTTGCAAGGACCTGCTAGAGTCAATTTCCGTAACGAGTATGTCCCACTTGGAATAAGAACTTTGCTGGGGTTTGTTGAAGCACAAGCATCTTTCCAAGCATTGGTTAAAGCCTAAAAATGGAAAGAGAAGGGAAATATTTAGAGAGGATCAGTAGGTCTCAATCAAATTCGGGTGTTATAAGGAAACGTAAATAAGTTCTGACTCGAATACTATATATTCAGCTATTTAAAAATCAAACGCATGCATGCGAGAAAATATACAAGATACCTCTGTGATATCTTTATCGGCACCATATTTAGTCACATCGAAGACACCTTTTGATTGGGCTTTAGCAGTTGATGCTAACAATAAAAATAGTGAGAGTGATATTATTGCTGAGGAGACAACTTTCAGGCCCATCTTTTTTGTCAGCTATGTTGCTTTCTTTCTTCAATACTCTAGGAAAACGAATGAATTTCTTAATCTTCCATGTCGATCCTTTATACGGCGAGAGGGGAATTCAACACCACTCGTAAATTTATCAAGCAGTTGATGAATTTTGTCCATGTTTGTGCAAGGTTGTAGCTTTGCCGTTCAATGCCATTGCTATTATTAGCTTCTCTTGCAATATAGCATATCAAAATGTTCTGAGAAAAATCTATATACATCGAGCCTAATTTCATGCAAAGATTTGTTTAATTTAATAAAAATTCTTCTATTTTTGAATATTAGCGTTCCATTATTGGCATATATACAATTAGAGTATGCAATACATACCTAATATGAGTCAAGCCCTATTGAGATTTCTAGGATTTAGTTTCTCCAAAACCTTCTTGTTGTTTTTATTACAATCATTTTCCGGAGAGAAGTGATTGACAATAATGGATATTCTGGAGATCCTGTTGTATTGACATATATATATATATATATATATCAATCACCCTGTCCATAGAAGCCTGAATTTGATGGAAAGATTTGTTTAGTTTAATAAAAATTCCTTTATTTTTGAAGACTTTGTTATTGAAGATGCTGTTTCCATTTTATTTTATTTTTGCCCTTGATATAGTATATAATAAAACTTTAAATAACATCAGACTTTCTAAATTATCTCTCTAATCTTTGAAAAAAACATTAACAAGATTCTAAATATGCACACAAAAAAAACACTTGCTAAAAAAACAACAAAGTTCAATTATTTTTCAACTCAATGCGAAAGATGAAACTAAAAAAAAAAAACTAGAGTCAACTCTAGTTAGCATGTCAAACATACAACCACAATTAAGAAGCTGAGATAACTGTTGAGTGTAACCCTTTGCTACTAATCAGGCTTTATATTTGTCTACCTCCCCAAGCTCATTCAATTTAGTTTTGTAAAGCCATTTGACCCCAATTTTCTTGGCTCCGACTGGTAGGTCTGTAAGTGTCCAGGTCTGATTTTTCTCAATTGAATTGATCTCTGAATCCATTGCTTCTCTCCACCTTGAGCTTGCTACTGCATCTTCATAGTTTATAGGGTCTGCACCTTGCATTACAGCCATGTTGATCTCATTTTCTTCTTCATAACGTTGATGGCTGCAGACATAGTCTGACATCCATCTCGGTTTTTGTTGAAGTCTGCTACTACTTCTTGCTATGGATCCTTCTGCAATTGATGTGTCACTCACCATAATGCCCTCAGCTGCATTTGACGTGTCATTCATCAACTCAGCTTCTGCAGCTGTGACTACATCTTCATCCCCGATCACTGCTGCATCTGCAGCAGCTTCTGCTTCCCCTGTCACTGCAACTTCATTTCCTGTTATTGCATCATTGTTGGTGTCACTAGCCATCAAATCTTCATCCACTGCATCATTGTCAGTTGATCCACCATCACTGTCATTTGCTCCACTGTCTGAATTTTCTTCTTCATCAATTTCCACTTCATCAATGTCTCCCCACTCAAGGCTTTGCTGTATTTGATCCTCATAGCTTGCATCCCAATTCCACCTCCTTCCTTCTTCAAATATAACGTCCCTACTGATAATTATTTTCTGTGCAATTGGATCATAGAGCCTGTATCCCTTGGATTCTTCACTGACACCCAATAATACACACGTAAAGCTTCTGTTATCCAGCTTGATACGTTTGGCTTCAGGCACATGCACATGTGCCAAGCAACCGAAAATTCTGAAATGCTCCACAGAAGGTTTTGCACCTGTCCATGCTTGTTCTGGAGTGGTATCTTTGACTGCTAATGTGGGACATCGATTCAACACATAAACTGACCATTGCACTACCTCAAGCCAGAAAGATTTTGGGATTTTCTTTTCTGAGAGCATTGCCCGAACCATGTTCATCACCGTACGATTTTTCCTCTCAGCCACTCCATTTTGTTGTGGAGTGTATGCTGTGGTCAGTTGGCGTCTTATTCCATTATGTCTACAGAATTCTTTAAATTCATTTGAATTGAACTCTCCCCCTCTATTCGAACGTAGACATTTAATAAATTTCCCAGTATCCTTTTCTACCATCTTCTTAAAGCATTGAAAGACATATAATGATTCTGATTTTTCTGTCAGAAAATATACCTATGCTTTTCTACAGAAATCATCAATGAAGCATAGAAAATACCTCTTCTTGCTATTAGAAATGGGGGTCACTGGACCACAAATATCAGCATGCACAAGCTGTAATTTTTCAGTGGCTCTCCATGTGCTCTTCTTTGGGATCTTTGTTGCGATGTTGTTTTCCAATTAGGCGGTCAGTGCAAGTCTCTGTGGTAGGTGTGAGCTTTGGCATTCCTCGAACCATATTCTTGTTCTGTAAGATCTCCAGACCCCGATGGCTCAAATGGCCATACCTACCATGCCACAGCTGGGTGACATTTGATGTTGGTGAATTTGTGAGAAAACAGGCATCATTTCTCTCTTGCATGTTTGCCAACAGTATGAACATTTTATTTGCAGACATGCTGGTTTGAATGATCATGCCCCTCTTCGGGTGATAAATCTTGCACATCCCTGCGTGAAATAAAAATGCAAGTCCCTTCTCCTGCATTTGTCCCCCACTCAGCAGGTTAAAAAAAAATAAAAAATAAAAAAAATAAAAACGTAGCGACTTGTAAGGATTATGGACACCACCTATCTCCACATTGGTATGATATTCATCCCTTTGGGATTTCTTTATCCAAACATTAACGGTGAATAATAGATGAATTCCCTAAAAAATAAGATTTTTATATTTTTTGAAATATTGGCCAATACCCTTTGGAGTTTTACAAACATGTTGTAAAATCCAGTAATGCAAGAAAATAATTTTTTTAATTGTGTTTAAGAAATCCATGCAAAAACACATTTTCAAAACTTCGAATATTTGTTTTTTTTTAAGAGAAAATTCAAAATATGTTAGGGTATTAGCCGTATGCAACACACAAATTTTTTTTTATATATTTTCTTTATCAAAAACACAAACATTACATTTAATCACAATTAAAGTCATATTAGTCAAATTCTTAAGGCTTTAATAAATCAGCTATTAAATCCCAGAATATATGTAGAAACGTGTTCTTACATTTTCACGAGAAATACAACATGATTTTATTTGTCCTTCAGATACTTGACTATATACCAATTAAAACATTAAATTCGTTTTTTCTTCTTTTTGATTTTATAATTCAATAACATATTTAAAACACACACATCCCTCACTTTTTACCATGTTTACTCACACCCATAATTACATGTTTACAAAATATATGAACTCAAAATAAACCAAACAAAACACTAAACAATTTAATTATTTACAAATAAACCCAAAAACAGTCCTAGAATTGCAAGGAAGGCATTCTGGAGTTGCAGGAACAGGGCGGCGCGTCTTCTCCACGCGTGGCCGCCACTAGCGGCGCGTGGGTTCACATGTCGCCACAAGAAATAACAGGGGACGGGGGATCTGGCTTGGCTTCCTCCCTTATTCTCTTTCTCGCCGGCGGTGACCTGCAAAACAAAAGGAACGCAGCAAGCACACATGTTCTCGGTCTTCTTTCCTTTTAGATTTGTTTCACTACAGATCATTTTTTTGTTTCACCTTCTTCTCCTCTGCTTCAGATGGCTAGCGACAAAGAGGAGGGAAGGACGAGAGAGGGGCAAGCAGATCGGGGAGTGACTGCCCTCAGAAACCCACTGGAACGGATAGATTGCCGACCCCTCTTTCTTCTTTGGTCGGCGATGAAGCAAGCCAAGGTCTGCAGTTGAGAGGGAAATGGGGACCCCTCTACCCGTTTTCTTTCAGCCTTGACGAGCTGGCCCAAGATAGGGACTGAAGAAGAGCGGCTAAGGGTCTTGGCCAAGAGAGGGAGATTCTAATGAGGTCAAGACACGGGGCTGTGAGTGGGAAACGTGGGAAGGAGAAGGATGAGCCGGCTGTCTGTGGGGAGGGATCTGGCGATGGAGATAAGAGAGTGAAGGGGTTCTGTTCTGTCAAGAGAAGGGGGGGAAGCGACGGCTTCTCTTTGCTAGAGAGGATAGGTTTAGGTTTTTCTTTGTGTTTTATTTTTTTCTGAAAAATTACTCCCCTGTCAATATTTTTCTCCCCCCTTTTTATTATGGCCGGAGGTTACTTATATAGAAAATCTTTACATGTGTTATTGAAGGAAATATTGCAATAATTATTGCAGAGATTGTCTTCTATAACCAGCACCAACAAATCCTATATATATGGTATTTTATATTGCAGTGATTATTTTCCATAACCAGCAAAAATCAAATCATATATCTATGGTATGATTATTTTCCATAACCAGCACGAATCAAATCATATATCTATGGTATTTTATATTGCAATAATTATATTTGATTCAATAATTATCTCCTTGACATATTGCCTCCTTAATATTAGCTCTGATGTTTTATGTTATCGTCACATGTAAACCCTTATATTTTTTTAAAATTTATAAAAACATGGGTCAAAAATTGGGTAGTAACAATGCTTATAAGTTAGACTGTCGCTCTACTTCTTTTGTGTTTCTAGGTTATAGTTCATGTCATCTAGGCTATCGTTGTTTTGACTTGTCTTCTGATCGTATTTACATCTCCTGTCATGTCCGCTTCCATGAACATTCATTTTCATTTCTTGAGTCTGATCATGTTTCTACCACAACCAACTCTAACCCACAGTTGGCCCCTATCTCCCACCTTCTTACCTTAACATACTTCCCATCACACAACCCACCTCAAACAACAACACTCGCCACAAACCTCAATCTCCTTACCACTATTTGCAACTATGTCTCTTGATCATTTTACAGGTTTAGGTTTTACTGCTCCGAACATCACAACATATAATTCTCCTCTTTCTGCTGCGCCCCCAGCTTTCCTGTCAAGCCCTGTCTCTCCTTCATGGGTCCCTACACAGTCATCGCTGATCTTAGATCTCTGTATTGATCTTTTCAGCTACTCCATTCCACAGCAGCACACGTCCATCAGGTCTTTTGACTCTCCTGCTCCGGTGGTTTCCCGACAACACCACTTGGTGTTGCATCCCTTAACGCATAAATCTATCAACTTGAGCTCAATTTTTGCATCTCCACTACCCCCCAAATCATGGGTAACATATTCCTCTGCTCATGAACCTTTGACTTTCAAATAAGCTAACCATTTTCTATGCTGACATTATGCTATCAGATTTAAAATTACAGCTTTACATGCCAATGGTACTTAGTCCTTGGTTCCGTATGTGTTTTCTATGAATGTTGTTAGTTACCATTGGGTTTATAAAATCAAGCGTCGAGCTGATGGAACTGTTGAACGCAACAAGACGCGCTTGGTTGCACGAGGATTCACTTAATCGGAAGGTATCAACTACTCAGTAACCTTCAATCCTATTGTTAAATCGACCACTGTTTGCCTAGTCTTTGCCATTGCCGTATCTAACTGTTGACAGATTCGACAACTTGATGTTTATAGTGATTTTCTCAATGGTTCACTTCAGGAGGTTGATTATATGTAACAGCCCACGGGGTTTGTCGACCTTGTTCTGCCAACTCAAGTGTGTTGCCTTCACAAGTCTCTTTATGGTTTAAAACAAGCCCCGTGGGCTTGGTACAAATGACCGAGTGACTTTCTTCTCTCGGTTGGCTTTCGCATTTCCAAGGTTGATACTTCCTTATTCATTCTGAATGTGAATCATGATATATGTTATTTGGTTGTCCATGTGGAAGCCATTCTTCTCACTGGTAGTAACTCTACTTTGATTCAACGCCTTATTATCTTACCGAGTTCAAAATTCAAGCTCCGAGATCTAGGTAATGCTCACTATTTCTTGGGGATTGAGGTCACTCCCACCAGTATGAGTCTTATGCTTAGTCAACAGAAATATGCTCTTGATATCTTGAGTCGTGCTGGTATGTCATTGTGCAAGCCTGTTGATACAATGACTTCTGCCTCCAAGAGTGGCTTATAGACTAGTGAGCCATTCTCGGACTCCACTCGTTTTTAAAAAATTATTGGTGCTCTTTAGTATCTCACATTTATTAGACCCGATATATGCTATGCTATCAATAAGGTCTGTCAGTTTATGCATGCTCCTACTAAGAGTCATTGGGCTGCTGTCAAATGTATACTATGCTACTTGAAAGGTACGTCTTCCTTCGGTCTTCACCTTACTCGTGCCTCCTCGTTATCGCTTCATGGTTTTACTGAGATTTTTTTTCCCAGTTCTGTTACCACCATTTGGTGCGACAATGTGGGTGCTACGTATCTGTCTGCTAATCCTATCGTTCATGCACGTACAAAGCATGTTGAGGTTGATTATCACATTGTTCGAGATATATAGAGTGGCTGAAAAGAAGATACACATTCGCTTTAAATCCTCCGAAGATCAATTAGTTGATGTTCTTACTAAATCGCTTCCCCACACTGCTTTTGCTTATTTGCGGTCCAAGCTTCATGTGGTCAACCCACCTTCAGCTTGAGGGGGTGCATTATGAGCTGTATTGTAATATAAGAAATATTGCACTTTCCTTGTATATATTTATCACGCGTGAGTGCGCTATACAAGTAACCACTCTATGTTACACTAGTCATATATATAGAAAGATATGACTCTTGATTATTATGTAAGCCCTTTAATCAATAATTAGTTGTGCTTCAACTATAGATATATAAAATTAAATTGTAAGAGTAATCCAGCGATCATGTATTTGAAATTAAAATAATAAAACTTTATTCATCTGTTTAAACAAAATTACAAGATGGGACTCCTCCATCTAAAAACGAGCCTATGAATGAAGAAACCAAAAGAAGTTCAGATGGAAGTCCTCATCTTCAACATCCAGATGCGCTCATTATCCCAGAAATTATGGGCTTAACGTTAGAGCATTGGGATTTTGCAGGGCCTCCTGGTCCTCTATATGCAAGGTTAATGTTAGCAAGCTTCACCTTCTGACATGGGAAGCCACTACTGCAAGCAATCCGAACAACAACGGGAGTTGCAGAAGTTCCCCTTATGCTCTTAAAACTAACATCACTGATCTTCACTTTTGATGGAGCCTGCAAAAGAAAAAAAAAAAAAAAAGAACATTAAGACCCCAAAAGACTTTTAGTAATCTCCCTGGCTGGATGGAACATAAAAAAAATTAATATGCATGTGTATGCAATCTTCAGAATTGCGTTATTGATCTAGCATGATGTAAAAAAGATTTTGATAAATGGTGGAGTGTTTGAGCCACGAATTGGGTAAAATATTGTCACAGTAATTTAATATTGTGAAAATATTCTTATGGTAACAGAAAAGGCAATACCTTCAGACTGCATTGGTTCCATGGGCAATACCCTTGATCTATGATGACAGGGTTTTGGACATTGTTCATGACAATATCCTCAAAATGCATGTTAGATGCGACACCACCGTATAAAGCTGGCCAAGATTTTATTCTAACGCCATTTGTAGTATCTGAGATGGTGCAATTCTTGACAAATATTCCAGAAACAGGTTTCTCATTGGGGTATTTCCCTAAACTTCCAACACTGATGCCATGGCCAGGTCCACATGTTACTCCTGTGATATGTAGTTCTTCGGTGCCATCTCCCACGGAGATACAATCATCGCCTGTGCTAATTTTTGAATCGATAATGTAGATCCCAGTAGATCGGCCGATGTGGATTCCATCGGTGTTTACACTGTCACCAGGTGCTCTCACGGTAAAATGCTGGAAGGTGAGGTTTCTGCACCCCAAGACGTTAACATGGAAGTTCTTGCTATCTAGAGTAGTTATATCTCGGACTAATGCATTGGTGATGTAATCGAACCTTATATTCTGATACATATTTGAAGCAAACAAAAAGCAAATGATTACAGAAACTTTGTTAGTGCCATAACATATAATTAAAAAACTCTCAATAAATTTGTGACCCAAGAGAAGGAAATTAGGCTTCATAATGGTGAGTAGATTACCATTGGGAGGCCTTTACAATTTTTATCTATGTGACATGTACTTTTGCTCCACGCAACCTTTCCCTGCCCATCAAAAGTGCCCCTTCCCGACAATGTAAATTGATCTACGTATATGAAATTAACCCAATGACCTCCTGAGAGCTTGTTTGGGTCAACCGGTGCCTTCAATATGCCATCAACTTGGAGCTTGATCGCAGCCTTGCAAGGACCTGCTAGAGTTACTTTCCGTAACCAGTATGTTCCACTTGGAATAAGAACTTTACTGGGCTTCGTTGAAGCACAAGCAGATTTCCAAGCAGTGGTTAAAGCCTAAAAAAGGGAAAGAAAAGGGCAATTTTTAGAGAGGATCACTAGGTCTCAAACTCGGGTGTTACGCTGAAAATCTAAGGAAACATAAATAAGTTTTGACTCGAATATTACATATTCTGCTATTTAAAAATCATATGCATGCATGCGAGAAAATATTTAAGATACCTCCGTGATATCTTTACCGGCACCATATTTAGTCACATCGAAGACACCATTTGACTGGGCTTGAGTAGTTGATGCTAACAATAAGAATAGTGAGAATGATATCATTGCCGGTGAGACAACTTCCAAGCCCATCTTTTTGTTAGCTATGCTGCTTTCTTTCTTCACTACTCTAGGAAGACGGACACATTTCTTAACCTTCCATGTTGATCTTTTATAGGGCAAGGGAGGACTTCAACACCACTCGTAAATTTATCATGCAGTTGACGAATTTTGTCCTTGCTTGTGCAAGGATGTAGCTTTTCCATTCAATTTCTTTACTATTATTAGCTTCTCTTGCAATACAGCATATCAAAATATTATAAGAAAAATCTATATATATAACCCTGTCCATAGAAGCCTGAATTTCTTGGAAAGATTTGTTTAATTGAATAAAAATTCCTCTAGTTTTGAAGATTTTGTTATTGAAGACGCTAATTCCATTTTATTTTACTTTTTCCCTTGATATAGTATATAACAAAACATTAAATAACATCAAACTTTCTAAATTATCTTTAATCTATGAAAAAAAACTAGAATCAACTCAACGAGACAGGGGAAAACGTAATGGGTGGAGGAATATGTGCTCCTCCTCAACTTAGTGTTGTGGTCAGAATTTCAGAGGTAACAACAGCGGTTTCTAGCAGTAACAACGTGGGCATTGACAGCAGGATCGACTAGATTGGCAGCGGAGTAGAACATGTAATGCTGATCAGTTGCAGGGACATATTAAGTGTCAGCTTTGTAATACATTTGGGCACTCCGCACAACAATGCTCCCAACTTGTGCACCTTGGTAATCACGCACCTTGGTAATCACGCCTGGGCTAACCTCTCTTTTAGTGACGCTTCCACAACAAATTCTATCACTTGGTTTCCTGACACCGACGCAAATCAGCACGTTACTCCAGATATTGCCGGTATGACACTTGCAAAACCTTATCCCGGTAATGATCAATTGCATATTGGTGATGGTAAGGGACTTGTCATATCTAATACAACCCATAATATCTTACTTACACCTAAAAGAGTTTTTATGTAATGTCTTGCATGTTCCAAAAATTTAAAAAAGAGACTCTTATCTATTCAACAATTTTGCCATGAAAACTATGTCTTTTTTGAATTTCACTCTTCTGTTTTCTATGTTAAGGATGTTGTTACCCAATTTTTGACCCACCTATTTGATAAAATTTTTGAAAAATCCAAAAATAGCGAAAAAGAACAAAAATCCAAAAAATGCGTTTTTTTAAATATGTTTGCATCGTTTTTAGCAATTTTAGCATCGTCTCAAAAGAATTTAAATTTTCAAAGATCTTTGGAATGCGTTCGACTTTTAACGCGTCATTTTTAAAATTATTGATTTTCCTCATTGAGTCGATGTTGATATTGCTCGTTTTCAAAAAATGCAAAAAAAACAAAATCAAAATTTACCAAAAAAAAGTTGAGGGACCAAGTTTGAGACCTGGCAACATTTTTGCCTATAAATAGGAGTTTCAAACACACACAAAAGGGGGGGCAATTTTGCATAATTGAGGGGAATCACCAAAAAACCCTAAACACAAAAGAAAAACCCTAACAACCATACCCCTTTCCTATCCCTAACCGAAGCTGCCGCTCAAGTCCCCTTTGCCAAAAGGAAACCGCCCGCCCCCCGGCCATCTAACCTTTCACTATTCACCAGCCCCTTCATCTCCTCCCGCTAACCCGCAACACCAACATCTCCCCTCTATCACCGTTTTCTCCCATCGTCTCCAGTAGCCCCATACACCATCCCATCTCCCTCTCATCAACACAAAACCAGCGCCTCTCAAGCCTCCCCTCTCGCTAGCCAAAGCTTTTCCTCCCTCTCAACCACCACATCTCTCTCAGCCTCCTAGAACACCACAAACGCCTTCGCCTGAACTGGCCCCTCGAACCAGCCGCCAGCTCGCCAAGATCAAAAGGAGGGCAGAGCCGTCCCCCTCACTCTCTCCTTTTGCTGTCCATTTACACGTTTTCCTCTCCATTGCCGACCGAATCAGGCCTCCCTTACACTCAGCCACCAAGAGCACCACCTTCCAGCTCGAAGCCAGCCCCATCTGCTTGCACCGTGAACCGCCACCGACAGATTTGCCCGCCTTCTTCCTCCAGCAGCAAGCCCAACCGCCGCGGCAACAAACGGGAGTGAAGATCATCAACGTCGCCGCCGCCTCTACAACCCCCAAACCTGCCACCCGAAGCAGAGGAGGAGAAGACGAAACCCATAACAAACCGACCCGCCGTGAAGTAGATCCGAAGAAGGAGAAGGCTGTGAACCGATCTGGACCAAAAAGAAAGAAAAATTAAAATCAACTGCCTGTTGTGTTTTCGGTTGTTTTGCAGGTCACCGCCAGCGTAAGGACACGTTCCCGATCCACCGGTTTTGTCACTTTCATAAGAGGCGGCGCGTGGAACAACACGCCGCCACTATTTCCGTGACCTAGAAGCCTTCCACCACTGTTCCCGGGGCTCCACTGTTCCTGATTCTATTTTGGGGTTATTTTTGTAATTTTAAAATTGTTTAATGTATTTTTTGTTTAGTTTTGAATTTTTTATAATTTGTATTGTGCAAATGTGGATGTAAAAAAGGAAAAGAGGAAAAAGAAAAAAAATATTGTGAAAGTGAATGTGTAGTTTGTTTTTTTTTATGAATGTTTTTTATGATAAAATTGCAAAGAATAAAGAAGAATTTAATATTTTGATTTGCTCATGGTCAAGAATTATGAACTTACACGTATGTCGTATTTCTAATATCCAATGAAAAGACAAAATTTTTATAACTTCTTTAACACATCAAAGCCGCGAAGCAGCTTACCTCAGGTAGGGTGCGTTAGGGGTGCTAATACCTTCCCTAACCACAACCAGTCCCTTACCCGTGAATCTCTGACAAGACCAGTACATCTGGGTTTCCTAGTAACCCTCAATGAAATACTAGGTGGGACTCCCAACGAATCAACCAAACTAAAATGAAAAATCGCCAACTAACACCGCGCGGGTGACGGGCGACAAAGGATCTCATAACCACGGAGGTTCTGCTTTTCGATCAGAGCAAAGATGGCCTTTATGTCCTTTCAGAGTCTTCTGCCACATTATGCCCCTAAGCTTTTCTGCCTGCTAGTTTATGCACCTCTGCTGATGTTTGGTATCGTCGACTCGGTTACCCAAGCTCCTAGATTCTGAGTTTCTTAGCTTCAAATAAAAAGGTCGCTTATACGTGTCAAGCATGTCCATTAGGAAAATCATTGCTTCTATCATTAGGACCTACGAGTCACAAAACATCTGCTCCTCTTGAACTATTTTTTAGTGATGTTTGGGGCCTTGCCCCTGTTTTATCTTCTAATGGTTTCTGTTATTTTGTGATCTTTGTGGATGCGCACACAAAGTTTATTTGGTTTTACCCTCTTAGTGTAAAATCTAATGTGTTTCATCAGTTTTAAGTTTTCATTGAATGATAGTTCTCTCGCAAAATAAAATCGGTTCAAACTGACTGGGGTGGTGAATATCGTAAATTAAATTCCTTCTTCAAAACTGTTGGTATTCATCATCACATCATATGTCCATATACACATGAACAAAATAGTACTGTCGAGCGTCATCACCGTCATATTGTTGAAAGTGGTCTTACCCTGCTTGGTCGTTGTAAGGCACCTCTAAAATTATGGAATTATGCATTTAAAACCTCTGTCTATTGATTAGTACTTAAAAGTGCATTTTTATCAAGGTTTTATATCATCATTTTGCACTTGAAGTATCAATAACTCCTTAACTAAAGCATGTTTTATAATAACATATCTAATAATATAAGATACCTTTAATTTATGGTAAATGTTCATCTTAAATGCAGGCCTATCACATAAATGAAAGAATTGATTGATGAGTTGAAGTACTTAAATTGAAAGGACAAAGAGATGGCCAAACTTAGAAAAGAGATGATTGGTGTAGTCCAAACTTGAACACTGTTCGGTAATCGGGTGATATCTGGAGCTGCAGATCTTGAATTTAGGTCCATTTTATATGGATGGAAAGATAAGACATAGGCCTACAACTTTCATGTGGAGCCCAAGATTTAAAAAGGCCGTTTTCAAGTCCAAATTGCAGCAACAACAAAGAAGTCCGAATCTGTCCTGCAGCCCAGACACTGTTTAGTGTTCAGCCCATATCTCGAGTTCTAGACGTCCAAATGATCTCAAATTTTTACCCTGGAAAGATGAGACAATTCTCTAGAACTTTCATGATTTAAGTTTGTTCAAATTATGACGTCATCAATGACGTTTTTGGCAGACAAGAAGATAAGGATTGTCACCAAGTCAAGATGTGGCCACCCACTCATCAATTAGTCAACAAATCAATAGTTCCGAATTTTGGCCTATAAAAGGAGGCATTTGCCATGTATTTAGGCATCTTGGTATTCAGATCAAGATCATGCTCTTGCTCTCTCTTTATGTTTTGTAATGCTTAAGTTTTGCTTAAATTAATTTCTTGCTTATGCTTTTCATTTCCTTCCCTTGTTTATTTATGTTTCTTTCTTTCATTATGTGTTGCTAAGTTAATTATGTCAAGGTAAAAAGGATACACTAATGGTGTAAGAATAAGTATAATATAAACTTAACATGGACCTTAATGTTGGATACTAACATGCTTTATATTTGTTATCTTGTTCACTTTTAATACTTTGCTTGTGAAATGGTTAATCTAGATTTATGTTGTATAACACTTGGTACAACATATACTTGGCACTTTCATAGCCCATACTGTATGGTATAACCGACACCTGAGCTATGAAAGGAACTTGATTTGTTGTTAACATAAGTTATAATCATGAATGTCTGACAACATTTACAAGTATTAGCATTATTCGAATAAGATAACTAATGTAATCATGTTAACAATTTATAATTCGATTGGAACCTCCTTTGTGTGTGGTTTCCAATTGAATAAAAAAGGTTTATACTATACTTATTTGACGTACCATTAGTGGATCCTCTAACCTTGACATTTGTTGTTATCATTGTTTAATCCTTACGTTAATCTTGCAACTCAAAGTTCTCATCAACTTCTTCTCCTTCTTTATTATTATTATTATTATTATTACTACTATTATTGTTGTTGTTATTGTATTGTTGTTAACTATAATTTATACAATAAACCTCCCTGTGGTTCGACCTCGGTCTTGCCGGGTTATTTATTACTTCGACACTCCTGCACTTGGGAGAAGACATCAATCTTTTGGTCGTGTCATCTATCTTATTAATCGTATGCCGACATCGTTCTTACGAAACAAATCTTCGTTTGAATGTCTGTTTCATCAACAACCTGATTATAGTTTCCTGCATACTTTTCGATGTCTATGCTTTCCGTTTCTTCGACCATATAAGGCTTATAAGTTAGACTATCGCTCCACTTCTTTTGTGTTTCTAGGTTATAGTTCATGTCATCTAGGCTATCGTTGTCTTGACTTGTCTTCTGATCGTATTTACATCTCCTGTCATGTCCGCTTCTATGAACATTCCTTTTCATTTCTTGAGTCTGATCATGTTTCTGCCACAACCAACTTTAACCCACAGTTGGCCCCTATCTCCCACCTTCTTCCTTAACCTTAACATACTTCCCATCACACAACCCACCTCAAACAACAACACTCCCCACACACACCTCGATCTCCTTACCACTATTTGCAACTGTGTCTCTTGATCATTTTACAGGTTTAGGTTCTACTGCTCCGAACATCACAACGTATAATTCTCCTCTTTCTGCTGCCTTTGACTTTCCCGTCAGGCCCTGTCTCTCCTTCATGGGTCCTTACACAGTCATCACTGGTCTTAGATCTCTGTAATGGATCTTTCCAGCTATTCCATTCCACAGCAGCACACGTCCATCAGGTCTTTTGACTCTCCTGCTCCGGTGGTTTCCTGACAGCACCACATGGTGCTGCATCCCTTACAGCACAAGTCTGTCAACTTGAGCTCAATTTCTGCATCTCCACTACCTCCCAAATCATGGGTAACATATTCCTCTACTCATGAACCTTTGACTTTCAAATAAGCTAACCATTTTCTATGCTGACATTATGCTATGAGATTTGAAATTACAGCTTTACATGCCAATGGTACGTAGTCCTTGGTTCCGTATGTGTTTTCTATGAATGTTGTTAGTTACCGTTGGGTTTATAAAATCAAGCGTCGAGCTGATGGCACTGTTGAACGCTATAAGGCGTGCTTGGTTGCACGAGGATTCACTCAACAGGAAGGTATCAACTACTCAGAAACCTTCAATCCTGTTGTTAAACCGACCACTGTTTGCCTAGTCTTCGCCATTGCCGTATCTAACCGTTGAAAGATTCGACAACTTGATGTTTATAGTGATTTCCTCAATGGTTCACTTCAGGAGGTTGTTTATATGGAACAGCCCACGGGGTTTGTCGACCCTGTCCTGCCAACTCATGTGTGCTGCCTTCACAAGTCTCTTTATGGTTTAAAACAAGCCCCGTGGGCTTGATACAAATGACCGAGTGACTTTCTTCTCTCTGTTGGCTTCCGCACTTCCAAGGTCGATACTTCCTTATTCATTCTGAATGTGAATCATGATATATGTTATTTGGTTGTCTATGTGGATGTCATTCTTCTCACTGGTAGTAACTCTACTTTGATTCAACGCCTTATTATCCTACAGAGTTCAAAATTCAAGCTCCAAGATCTAGGTAATGCTCACTATTTCTTGAGGATTGAGGTCACTCCCACCAGTATGAGTCTCATGCTTAGTCAACACAAATATGCTCTTGATATCTTGAGTCGTGCTGGTATGTCATTGTGCAAGCCTGTTGATACAATGACTTCTGCCTCCAAGAGTGGCTTATAGACTAGTGAGCCATTCTCGGACCCCACTCGTTTTTGAAAAAGTATTGGTGCTCTTTAGTATCTCATATTTATTACACCCGATATATGCTATGCTGTCAATAAGGTCTCTCAGTTTATGCATGCTCCTACTGAGAGTCATTGGGCTGCTGTTAAATGTATACTATGCTACTTGAAAGGTACGTCTTCCTTCGGTCTTCACCTTACTCGTGGCTCCTCGTTATCACTTCATGTTTTTATTGATGCTGATTGGGCGGGGAGCCTCGATGATCGGAAGTCTACGGGTGGCTATATTGTCTTTCTCGGCAATACTCCCATTTCATGGAAATCTGGCAAGCAATGCACTGCACTGTTGCTCGCTCCTCGACTGAAGTAGAATATAAGGCATTAACTGATGGTACTGCTGAGGTTCTTTGGTTTTGTTATCTTCTAAAATATTTTTTTTTCCCAGTTCTGTTACTACCATTTGGTGCGACAATGTGGGTGCTACGTATCTGTCTGCTAATCCTATCTTTCATGCACGTACAAAGCATGTTGAGGTTGATTATCACATTGTTCGAGATATATAGAGTGGCTGAAAAGAAGATACACATTCGCTTTAAATCCTCCGAAGATCAATTAGTTGATGTTCTTACTAAGTCGCTTCCCCACACTGCTTTTGCTTATTTGCGGTCCAAGCTTCATGTGGTCAACCCACCTTCAGCTTGAGGGGGTGCATTATGAGCTGTATTGTAATATAAGAAATATTGCACTTTCCTTGTATATATTTATCACGCGTCGTGCGCTATACAGTAACCACTCTATGTTACACTAGTCATATATATAGAAAGATATGACTCTTGATTATTATGTAAGCCCTTTAATCAATAATTAGTTGTGCTTCAACTATAGATATATAAAATTAAATTGTAAGAGTAATCCAGCGATCATGTATTTGAAATTAAAATAATAAAACTTTATTCATCTGTTTAAACAAAATTACAAGATGGGACTCCTCCATCTAAAAACGAGCCTATGAATGAAGAAACCAAAAGAAGTTCAGATGGAAGTCCTCATCTTCAACATCCAGATGCGCTCATTATCCCAGAAATTATGGGCTTAACGTTAGAGCATTGGGATTTTGCAGGGCCTCCTGGTCCTCTATATGCAAGGTTAATGTTAGCAAGCTTCACCTTCTGACATGGGAAGCCACTACTGCAAGCAATCCGAACAACAACGGGAGTTGCAGAAGTTCCCCTTATGCTCTTAAAACTAACATCACTGATCTTTACTTTTGATGGAGCCTGCAAAAGAAAAAAAAAAAAAAAAGAACATTAAGACCCCAAAAGACTTTTAGTAATCTCCCTGGCTGGATGGAACATAAAAAAAATTAATATGCATGTGTATGCAATCTTCAGAATTGCGTTATTGATCTAGCATGATGTAAAAAAGATTTTGATAAATGGTGGAGTGTTTGAGCCACGAATTGGGTAAAATATTGTCACAGTAATTTAATATTGTGAAAATATTCTTATGGTAACAGAAAAGGCAATACCTTCAGACTGCATTGGTTCCATGGGCAATACCCTTGATCTATGATGACAGGGTTTTGGACATTGTTCATGACAATATCCTCAAAATGCATGTTAGATGCGACACCACCGTATAAAGCTGGCCAAGATTTTATTCTAACGCCATTTGTAGTATCTGAGATGGTGCAATTCTTGACAAATATTCCAGAAACAGGTTTCTCATTGGGGTATTTCCCTAAACTTCCAACACTGATGCCATGGCCAGGTCCACATGTTACTCCTGTGATATGTAGTTCTTCGGTGCCATCTCCCACGGAGATACAATCATCGCCTGTGCTAATTTTTGAATCGATAATGTAGATCCCAGTAGATCGGCCGATGTGGATTCCATCGGTGTTTACACTGTCACCAGGTGCTCTCACGGTAAAATGCTGGAAGGTGAGGTTTCTGCACCCCAAGACGTTAACATGAAAGTTCTTGCTATCTAGAGTAGTTATATCTCGGACTAATGCATTGGTGATGTAATCGAACCTTATATTCTGATACATATTTGAAGCAAACAAAAAGCAAATGATTAAAGAAACTTTGTTAGTGCCATAACATATAATTAAAAAACTCTCAATAAATTTGTGACCCAAGAGAAGGAAATTAGGCTTCATAATGGTGAGTAGATTACCATTGGGAGGCCTTTACAATTTTTATCTATGTGACATGTACTTTTGCTCCACGCAACCTTTCCCTGCCCATCAAAAGTGCCCCTTCCCGACAATGTAAATTGATCTACGTATATGAAATTAACCCAATGACCTCCTGAGAGCTTGTTTGGGTCAACCGGTGCCTTCAATATGCCATCAACTTGGAGCTTGATCGCAGCCTTGCAAGGACCTGCTAGAGTTACTTTCCGTAACCAGTATGTTCCACTTGGAATAAGAACTTTACTGGGCTTCGTTGAAGCACAAGCAGATTTCCAAGCAGTGGTTAAAGCCTAAAAAGGGAAAGAAAAGGGCAATTTTTAGAGAGGATCACTAGGTCTCAAACTCGGGTGTTACGCTGAAAATCTAAGGAAACATAAATAAGTTTTGACTCGAATATTACATATTCTGCTATTTAAAAATCATATGCATGCATGCGAGAAAATATTTAAGATACCTCCGTGATATCTTTACCGGCACCATATTTAGTCACATCGAAGACACCATTTGACTGGGCTTGAGTAGTTGATGCTATCAATAAGAATAGTGAGAATGATATCATTGCCGGTGAGATAACTTCCAAGCCCATCTTTTTGTTAGCTATGCTGCTTTCTTTCTTCACTACTCTAGGAAGACGGACACATTTCTTAACCTTCCATGTTGATCTTTTATAGGGCAAGGGAGGACTTCAACACCACTCGTAAATTTATCATGCAGTTGACGAATTTTGTCCTTGCTTGTGCAAGGATGTAGCTTTTCCATTCAATTTCTTTACTATTATTAGCTTCTCTTGCAATACAGCATATCAAAAAATTATAAGAAAAATCTATATATATAACCCTGTCCATCGAAGCCTGAATTTCTTTGAAAGATTTGTTTAATTGAATAAAAATTCCTCTAGTTTTGAAGATTTTGTTATTCAAGATGCTAATTCCATTTTATTTTACTTTTTCCCTTGATATAGTATATAACAAAACTTTATATAACATCAAACTTTCTAAATTATCTCTAATCTATGAAAAAAACTTTAACAAGATTCTAAATATGCACACAAAAAAACACTTGCTAAAAAAACGACAGAGTTCAATTCGTAGTCAACTCAATGTGAAAAGATGAAATTGAAAAAAAAAATAGATTCAATCATAGTTACCATGTCAAATCTACAACGACAGTCATGAGGCTGAGATAAATCAGTAAAAAAGAAATCAAAAGAATATTATCAAGCCTAATTCCAAACAAATCCCATGTAAAAGGATAAAATAAAGCAATTAAAAAAGAAGACATAAAAAACATGCAGACGTGGTTAAGCTCACCAAACCCCACTACCTAGATCAAGCAAATGGAATAACCCCATTATAATATCAACTTAGTCTTGAAAATGAAACTAAAAAATGATTAAATTAAAAAAACACTTGAGTCAATCTCATGGCCTAGACAATAAGATCAGGTTAATCTCGTCGAAAGAAATTAGAAGAAAAAACAAAGCCTAACTTCCTTTAAAAAAAATCAAATATTGATTGATGAAATTGAAAAAAAAATAATGAAAAAAAATCTCCTCTAAAAAAATAATCGATATTAACTCGAGTTAACTTTTTGAACGCTTGACCCGTCAAATCAAAATCACCCCATCGGGAAAAACAACAAAGCTTAATTCAAAACTAATAACTTAGTGAAGAATGGAAATGAAAAAAAAATTCAATTTTACAAAATAACGTAAAAAAATAGCAATCCAAAGAATGAGGATCAAATTTAAAATATAAAAAAATTGAGAGGACAACTAACAGTTTTGGATTGAATGATGAAATTAAAAAAAAATCAATTTAACAAAAGGATCCAAAACAAAAAACATAGCACTCAAAAGAGTAAGGATCAAATTTGAAAAAATTACTGAGAGAAAAACTTATAATTTTGGATTGAGGGGTAAAATTTTTTTTTTTTTACACAACTCAAAAGAAAAGGAACAAACAAAAAAATAAAAATCAAATTTGAAATGACAATAAAATGAGAGGACAATTGTTGCTACCCAATTTTTTACTTCAGTTTTCAAAATTTAAAATAAAAAATATACTTTCTTCGCGTAGTTTTTAACATGCTCATTAAGTCGATGTTAATGTTGTATTTTTTTTTCAAAAGTCGAAAAACACAAAATAAATCAAAAAAGAAAATAGAAAAAATGCATTTATATTTGAGTGATCTAATTGTAATTGTGGAAAGGAGATAACTGATTTTCAAATTGAAAAGCCTCTCACTAAGCAACCCAAGTTTTAATCAAATGGTCCACAATCGATTTTCTTAATCCAAAGGTCTATATTTCCTTGCTTTGCCTCTCATTTGATTTAAATCTCTACTACTAGATTTCAAGAATTAATATCTACCACTCATTTTATATAAATCTCACATCATGAACAACTATAATTAAACAAGCAACTAGGCACATAAATTTCTTCCAATTAGGCATACAAAATTCAGTTATTCCTTAACATGTTCTTCCAAACATGTATAAAAAGTTTAACAAAACTCAATAACAATGTTATCAACATCTATACTTTTGCATTTTTATGATCATGGTCATACATGTATTATATCACATAAACATTATCATATTTACATTAATTTTTTGATGTATCCTTACTTTGCATTAGAAGTCAAATACATTGATAGTAACATTCATCTTTAGGTTAATTGTTACCCATTTTTGGGTTCCCACAAAAAAAAAAGAAAAAATACAAAAAACAATATATCAAAAAAAAATATTCAGAAGAAATCTAAAAAAAAAGAGTGAGAAAAGGATGATGGATTGTCGAAAAAAGGCCAAAATTGGTTTTGGAGGTTCAAAAATGCAAAAGGTTGAAATTTGACAGTATATTTTTGACCGATGAGAGCCTTGTTGACAAGGAAAATTCAATTTGAGGAAGAAAAGTCCAAAATCAGATGTTTATGGACTCAATTAAATCTTATCTAAGGTTTAATTGAATTTATGGAGTGTTTGATTATAAGAAAAATTGATCTTTAAGTCAATTTCGGCTTTTATTGGATGAAATTAAAGTTTTGGGGTCTAATTATAATTTTAAAGAGTTAATTTGATCAAATCAGGGGTTTAATTGCATAATTATTGAAGTTTGATGACCGATTAGAGACTTAATTGAAACAATCCAAAACCAAGGACCAAACTGGAAAATGCGCTAAAATCAAGGGATCTAATTACAATTGTTCCAGGGGCTTAATTACAAAATTGCATAAACATTCAATGACCAAATCGAGAATATCATTTAAAGTTGCAAAACGGTGCCGTTTTATTCAACACTTTCCACTGTCTTCTTTAGAAGACATTACGTGAGCTGGCCAAGAAAAGTTTGCAGTGGCAAAGGCGCGATTCACTTTAATCAAGGGGGCATGTTTCACAGGTACCATGATGCACGCCGGCTGTTACTCTGTCCCTGCAACAACAACAGGAAAACGCATGCATCCTTTGGCTATAAAAGCTAGAGGATGCACTGCACTAAAGGAAGAGGAGATAAAAGGAATGAGAGAGGAGAAGAAGAGAAAATAGGAGGGGGACAGAAAGGAAAAGAGAGAACAAAGGGAGAACGAGAAAACAGAGGGTGGGAAATCTTTTGAAAAGAATGAAAGAAACAGAGAGACAGGGAAAGAAAGTTACAGAGGAAGAAGGAAGGAAAAAGGAGAACCGCCATTGGTCTTCCTCTCCACCGTTGCCACAACGCTACCACTAAGAAGGGAGTATCGATCAACAGGAAAAAAAGAAAACAGAGGCTCACGCATCTGCATAGAGAGGAGAAGAGCCACCGTCGCCCCCCACGACAATTCCACCGGCCAGCAACCTCCACCGAACCGTCTGAAAGCCAATAGCAGCTCCACCCCCACCAGAGACCAAAAGGAGAAGAACTAAACAGAAGCAGACGAGGAAGGCAAAAAAAAAAAAAAAAACAAGAACAGAGGCTGATGTTTTTGCACGGGGAAGAAGAAGAAAAGCTGCAGCAAACACTACCCGCCACCGTCATAACCATCATAAACCATCATCGACTTCCTCTCCACCGCCACCAGCATCACTGTGAGCGTCAGTAGGTAAGCCTTCCTCCCCTTCCCCTTTCCCTTCTTCTTCTTCTTCTTCATTGCACCATCTCCACTTTTCTGCGTGAACAGTAGAGAGTGCTTGTGAAGCCTAAGAATAAAGTATGCAAAAAAAGGGGGGAGTTTATAATAATTTTAAAAAAATGTGGTTATATATATATATATATAGAAGGGGCTAAAATAAGAAAAAGGGAGAAAGATGGGACCAAAATGAATTAAGAAGAGATGGGACTATAAATACCCATCCCTTCTCTCATTCATGACCGGGGAGGTAACAAAAGGAAAAGGGGAGGGAAAATTTTCAGATTTTCCTTCACCAAGCCTAAGAGAAAACACCTAAATTTCTATCTACACAAACCTTAGATTTTCTACGTGGGGAGACAAACTGAGGCAGGAGATTTGCAAGAAGAAAAAGTGATAGAATTTCTAAGAGAAGAGGGAGTGGGAGGCCAGCTGCTTGTAGAGAAGAAAGGGGTTAGGAAAGTTTAATCAAATCAGAAATCAAACCTAAATTTTCCTCCAGGTATGAAGTTCTAAACCAATTAGGAAAGCCAAATTAAATTCATGCAAGAATTGTGCATTAATTTGAAGTTTGAAAGATTAGGGTCCTTGAGTAAAATTTGGGGAAATGTGGAATTGATTGGAACTAAATGAGTTGAGCAGCATAGGTTGCCTAAAAAGGATGGAATTATGCAAAGAAGATTTCAACAAAACCAAAGACCATGGGGAAATAGTGGTCGGCCATGGGATTGTTAGGAAAGAAAGGAAATTGTGATACTTTGCGTTGTTTTCCTTATTGCAAAATTAAAACAAGGTTCAGGAGGTGAACAATAAGGAAATGTGGTGATTGAGTGTATATATAAAAAAAAAGAGAAGGAACTGATTTAAGGACCGGCCACTGGAGGGGAAGAAAAAAAAACAGAGGAGAACATATGACTCCCCTGTTAATTAATTAGGTGTGCTATTGTAGTGTAGTTACAAATTGTAACTTATAAGGGAGAGGAACCTACATTCCAGGTAAGGTGAAAATATGGCTGAAATTGATGGGGAAGTAGGATTGGAAATAAAAATTGTAGGTACCTTCTCCATTGACAAAACAGGGCAGATTCATTGCCCTGGTTCCTGAGGGAATTTGGACCTGAAGATGATAGAATCCAGGGAGGGTCCATTCATAGAAGTTGTAGCTGGGAGTGTTAGCTTTCCAACGAGTCCGACCCCGCCTAATTTGGAGTCCTAGAACTCCAGATACAAATGAAAATCTGAGGAGAGGTCAAGCTGCCACCCCTGTTGGCAGTTTCGGCCAAGTCGATAAAACGGTGAAATTTAGCCGTATTAAGGGTAGAATTTGTCTTCTCACCCTTCATAAAGTGTGTCTTGATCTTAAAAAGAAAAAAAAAGAATAAACTGTGATCAAAATTGAATTCATGATGTCCACTTGGACTATAAATGGGCCGAAAATGTGAAAGGATAATAATGAGGAATGTAAGTGAGAAGAAAAGATTGGTAAAAGAGAAATGAGTATTATTGCCATTGTTGTTGTTGTGTTGTGATATGTGGACTAATATGGAATAATGATGGGTGTTTGTGGTTTCAGGAGGAACTGCGGGAGGAGTACAACAACAACAGGGGAACGCAAGTTGAGCGTCTACAGCAGGCATGTACTCGGTACCTATATCTCCTCTTGTTAATAATTATTTTATCTAACTATTGAACTATAAAAATTTGGTGCGTATTGAGGAGGAAAAGAAAGGGGGAAAGGAAAGGTGAAATGGTGGGAAAATAGAAATGGAGGACTAAATTTAAATTATAGGTCCTTTTGGAGGAAATGAACAGTAACAACGAATTTTGATAATGATTGTTTCTCGAATTTGATTAGCCTGTCCCTGATATGGGAGGCTAATGATGTTAGCCAAGCTGGTTAACATCGGCATTACCGGTACATGGGAGGAGAAATATATAAAACTTGATTAACTATTCAGGTTCAGAATAGTTAATGATATCGGCAGGTGACGTCAATATCGGCAAAATTTATAAACTTGATTAACTATTTGGATTCAGAATAGTTAATGATATCGGCGGGTGACGTCGATATCAGCAAAATTTGTAAACTTGATTAACTATTCGGATTTAGAATAGTTAATGATATCGGCGGGTGACGTCGATATCGGCAAAACTTATAGACTTGATTAGCTTTCCGAGGTGAAAGCTAATGATGTCAAGAATCCTTGACATCGGCATACCCGAGGACCTCCCAAGGTAGCATAGAACAGTGATTAACTATTTCGGTTAAAAAAAAATATTTAATGACACCAACGGTCGTGTTAGTGTCGGCATTTTCATGAATCTGATTAGTTGACCCCAGGATGGACAACTAAAGACACTAATGGAGGTCGTTAGTGCCAGTATAGTCTTCCTAATGCGGGGAGAAGTAGTTAAAGGAAATAAACTGGATAATCCTCAAAAGGGATGGTGGTGGTGTATTGAAATTGCATATGACTTAAGTAGGTGGACGTGCTGTATAAATTTTCTTCCGTGAATTGTTTGTATTTTAGTTATTTTTAATTGTATGGAAAATTTATGTTTTGCAGGTCCCTCCCATTCACGTCAGGAGTAGAATTTAGGTTCCTTATCCCTTTTGTATAAGATAGGAACTTAGGGATTTTCATGTAATTTTGTTATGCAACAAACATGTAACATGAACAGAATAGTATACTCCTTATATTATTTTGTTTTTGGAATATTAATGTATTAATCTATACTTGGAAAAATTATAGCGTAATATCTTATGTTCAGAATGCTAAACTGTGTTGTGCTTATATATGAAATTTCAGTGCTTGGATGGTTCTCTTAATTAATAATTTATGCATGTGATGTGAGATGGAGATTGAGAATGAAGATTTGTCCTAGGTATATTCTCGAATGAAGAAAATGATTGAATGTACCAATCATGGATGTGATTATGGGTGGGATGTGATTATAATTGTGTGCAGGAAAAATTGTCGATAACTTGGGATCTCCCAGTATAGGGGAGACTCTGCTGAAATTTCGTTAGAAATTTCAGTGAATTTAACCAAAAAAAATTGCTCCATTTGCCCTTTATGTAGGAGTTAAACGAATATATATATTGATTGAAATTTTTTTTGAGGTTGTTACAGTGCTCCACTGTTCACTGGGCCGGACAAGTCGGGCCCATTAAAAAAAATAAAAATATTTTTGAAAGTTTGTGATTTTTCCGCGTATAATTTTATTAAATTTTGCTAATATTGGTTTGCATTTTTATACCGTAAAGATGCAAATTCAATATTAAAATACCTGGTTTTCGTCGAAAAATTAGAAAAAATATATATATTTTGTTTTCATGCATACGACCAAGTCTCTCAAAAATAAATAAAAAAATCATCATATTGTATTTTCTTACAACAAAGAAAATTTCAAAAAATATGTATTAGTATGCATTTTGGCTTTAATAACCAGTTTATTAAACCACGAGAATTAGGCCAATATTTCAAAAATTCCAAAAACAATTATTTTGTTTTTTTTCTTTTAATATCTGGGGTTACAACCTTATACGTAATACGTATTCCGGATATTAAATTCTTTTGTTGACGTCAGAACAATTAGGTTTTACATGATAGGATAAGGATCTCTTTACCGATGAGGACTTTTCTTAAACCATAGACGGACCAACAACTAAAAAGCATGACAAGACCTTAGATTTTATCAGACAATAAAACAATGCATCTTACCTTAGGTAGGGCGTATTTGGGGTGCTAAAACCTTCCCTTTACGCAACCAGTCCCCGTACCCGATCTTTGAGACCAGTTAAGGTTCCTAGTGACCACAATACTAGGTGGCGACTCCCATTCTAATTTTTCATTGATAAGAGACAAGAATTCCTAGTCTCCCCACATTTGCCACATAAGATAGAATTTAAGGGTGGATGTTTTTGCCCCGACGCCGTACACGTGCGACAAGGTTCAATAATTCTCCTTAAATTTCCCAAATTTCAACAACATAAATGCTTAAGTCAATATATGTAACATAACGAAACTCCTTTAAAATCATTTCCTTTATAAATATATACATTAATCTATCACAATATCACTTAACTACATACAACTCTACTTCATGCAATGTAACAACTCATTGGTCGACTATTACGCCTTTAAGGATCCCATGGTTTTCTTTGGAATTTCTTCCTAAATTAATACCCAACTCAACTTAATCTAACCCAAGTGATCAACTTATAGTCAATTTACATTTCCTTAAAATTTCACTCTAAACAGTAGCATCAATCTCATGATGTCAACCTCAATTGTTATCTTTTCATATGAAATTGCTAGGTCAAGTTTAGAATTCCTAACCGAAGATAATTGAGTCTTCGAACCCTAACTTGTTAAAATCTTCCATGTTTTCCCCCCTTTTCCTCTTTTCTCTTAACATTCTCTCTCTAACTCAATCTTTTCTCTCTTTGGTTTTTTTCGATTCCAAGAGTGTGTCGCACCCTCGAGTCGGAGTGCGGCATCGCGGCGACTCTCGATTATATTTCAGTTTTTTATTTATTGAATAAGGGAGTCGTCACCTAGTATTTGGTCACTAAGAACCCTAACTGGTCTTTCAGAGATTCTAAGGCAGGGGACTGGTTGCGTAAAGAGAAGGTATTAGCACCCCTAGTACACCCTACCTAAGGTAAGCTGATTGGTGTTTGGTTTGCTTTATAATTGCTATGTTGTTGGTATTTTCTAATCCATCAGTTTTCCTAGGTTTGATTCAAACTAAATTTATTAAGATAGAAATCCAAAGAGGTTCCATGTGCTTTAAAAGCTCATTTTCCCCTTAGTATTTCAAGAGTTTGCGGCTCGTAAATCGCAAGGAGGAGGGACAAAAATTTAGAAATCTAAGGCGCTTTAAAAGCCTAATTTTGCCTTAGTGTTTTATACTCTCATGGCTCGTAAACCGTGGACTAAAAAATTGAAATGTCCTCGATTATAATCAAGGTTTCTTTCAAGGATGTGTGATGACTTATTATTCCTAGAAATTTATTTTGGATATTTACCACCTAGGGTTTCTTTATCCAAATATTAATAGTGAATAATATTATAGAATGTATATCATGTATCTATCAGAATAGGAAATTAATATATGATGTTGTAATCATTACAGTTACTGCAGTGTTTTGCTGCCTCTATATAAATATAAAGGTTGGCTAAGGCACAACCTAACACATTCCATTATTCTCAACTTGGTATCAGAGCCACAAAACCCTAAAATAAATTAAACCTACTTTTCTCACAGCCTCCCAGCCTCCCTTCTTCAATGGAACAGCCGCCACATACATCTTCAAATTTTGCAGCACCTGCAGTCCAGCTTTCTTCTTCTCTCCGTGATGCGGCCCTCTTTTCTTGCGGTAATTTCAGTGCTTTCCTCTACTGCGTCACCGCCTGGATTCTCCTCTACCATGGCTGGTGAACGCCTCCTCTTGCAGCCCACGTTCTGCTCTCCTCTCGCCCAAGCATTATCTCCCTTTCTCACACTCATCAAGTCATCTCCCTCAAATTAACAAACACCAATTATTTATATTGGCATACGCAGATCTTTGCCTGATCTCCTAGGCCAAGGAGTTTTTGGTTTTGATGGCTCCAACACATGTCCATCAACACATGTTCTTGCCCACGATGGTATCTCTCTTCAGGTAAATCCGCTTTTTCAAACCTAGAAACAACAGGACTAACTCATTCTAAGTGCTCTTCTTTCCTCCCTATCTATGGAAGTTTTGCATCTTGTTGTTGGCTGTCAAAGTTCTTGCTCAAGTTGGGGCACTCTTGAGCGAGCTCTCGCTTCTACCTCCAACTCTCGTATTATGCAACTTCGCGGCTCTCTTCAAGATCTTCGATAGGGTGATGAATCAGTAACTCAATTTATGCAAAAAGTGAAGGCCTTATTTGATGAATTGGCCGCTGCTAGTCGGCCAGTTTCACTTGAAGATTTCAATTTATATGTGTTTCGTGGTCTTCGGGGAGAGTTTAAAGACTTAGTTACCAGTCTTATTACCAAGGCTGAACCTTTATCATATGCAGATCTTCACAGCCATCTCCTCACACATGAATTTGTTCACAAATCTTCTACTACCATACATGCTCCTCTGCTGCCCACACCCAGCATTCCATCTTCTGCTTGTTGTGCGGCGCGGACTTTTGGTAATAAATTCGCAAGGCAAAGGCCGCTTCAATGGTGGTCAAGGCGTCCCAACGATCCAACAATAGAGGCAATCAATTTCTCGGCATCGGACACGATCACCGCAACTTCTAAAACTCCTCCTTCGGTGACAATAGGCAGGGCTCTTGGCAGTGCAATAGGGGGCACAATCCACACTGCCAACTGTGTTAGAATTTCGGCTATACAGCTCCCTATTGCCCTCAATTCCAGCAGCGAGGTTATGGCCAACAGCCTACTGCCAATCTGGTGCAGCGCAATCTCTCCTCAACTGGTTCTATTGATTGCTTTCCAGATACCGGTGCCAATCAACACGTCACACCTGATCTTGCCACCTTGATCGCCTGTAATCGTATCTTGGTAATGATAATTTGCATGTTGGTGATGGTAAGGGCCTCCCTATATCTCATCTCGGTCATACAAAAATATATACACCACATCGTTCTTTCACCTTATCTAATGTTCTTCATGTTCCTACAATTACGAAACCTTTGCTCTCTGTTCAGAAATTTTGTCTTGATAATAATGTTTATTTTGAATTTCACCCTCATGTGTTTTATGTCAAGGATCTCAACACCCATGAAATCCTTCTCTCAGGTTAGAGTAAAGATGGTCTCTATGCCCTTACCAAGTCTTCCGTCACGTCAGTTCCTCAAGCCTATTGGTCTCCCTGCACTTCCACCTCTACCGATTTATGGCATCGTTGACTAGGTCATCCTACTACACGTATTTTTCAATTGTTAATCTCGAAAAATAAGATCATTTGTAACAACAAACGTCTTAATTTTCAATGTCAAAGTTGTCCTTTAGAAAAATCATCACGTTTATCTTTAGGACCTACGGGTCACAAAACTTCTGCTCCGCTTGAATTAATTTTTAGTGATGTATAGGGCCCTACTCCTCTTTCTTCTTCAGATGGCTATTGTTATTTTGTTATCTTTGTTGATGCTTATACTAAATATGTATGGTATTATCCTCTCGTTGCGAAGTCTGATGTTTACTCTATTTTTCATCAATTTCAGACTCTCGTTGAACGTCAATTTTCATTAAAAATAAAATCTATTCAAACTGATTGGGGCGGTGAATATCGCAAATTATCCATATTTTTTCAAACTGTTGGTATTCATCATCGTCTGATTTGTCCTCACACTCATGAACAAAATGGCACAATAGAGTGTCATCATAGGTATATTGTGGAAACAGGTCTTACTCTTTTAGGGCAATGTAAAGCACCTTTTTGATTTTGGAATTATGCTTTTGAAACCTCTGTTTATCTTATAAATCGCATGCCTAATCATGTTCTTTCCCATTGCTCTCCGTTTGATTGTTTATTTCACCGGTCTCCTGATTATCATTTTCTGCGTACTTTTGGGTGTCTCTGTTTTCCTTTTCTGCGTCCATATAATAATCATATATTGGATTTTTGTTCCTCTCCATGTGTGTTTTTTGGATATAGTTCCTCCCATCTTGGTTATCGATGTTTTGACATTGCATCTCACCGTATTTATATTTCTCGTCATGTCCGTTTCCATGAACATGTGTTTCCTTTTGATAATTTCGACAGATTGCAAAGGTTTCCACCACAACCCCCATCCCACCCGCTACTGTCACCCTTCCAAACTTGTTAAACCATCCACCACCACCCACTTCCATCAGCCACCCAAACAGCCCACAACACACAACTCTGCCACTCCAAACAGCCACCCGACCACAACTCCCGACCATCCCTTGGCCATCATCACTTGCTTGTTTATCTAACCCTTATGATGCAGGTTTAGGTCGTAAATTGATCTCCTCTCCTCATGGTCTTAGGGCACTCTCTAGCCCCTCCTCTGCTTTGCCCACCCTGGCCAGCATTCATGCAGATTCGGTCTTTACCGACAGCCTTTCCTCTGTTGACAGTCCTGTGCTGGAGGCTGTTTCTTCATCATCCTCTCCCGCAGGTCTGCAACTTATGGTTGATTTATCTTCTTATCAACTGCCACAGGTCTCCTCACTGCCACCATCTTCCCCTACATCTCCACCAGCATGCAGCAGCCATCCTATGATTCTCGGCCAGGCGGCCAAGACAACAAACTGGCCGCTTCGCGCCGCCACCTTTGCCTCCACACGGGTACTGCATTCTCCTTCTTCTGAGCCCTTTGCATTTTTCCGATCTGACCGGTATCGCGGTTTGGCATAATGCTATGTGTGATGAGATCGCTGCTTTGCGCTCAAATCGCACTTGGTCTTTGGTTCCGTTTCATTCTTCTATGAATGTTGTTGGCAGTGGATGGGTATATCAGATCAAACGTTGTGTTGATGGTAGTATTGAGCGTTATAAAGCGCGCCTTGTTGCTAGAGGTTTTACCCAGCAGGCAGGTATTGATTATTCTGAAACCTTCAGTCCAGTTATTAAGCAGGCCACTGTCTGATATGTTTTCTCTATCGCGGTTTCGTGAAATTGGAAGATTCATCAGCTTGATATTCATAATGCCTTCCTCAATGGTGTTCTTACTGAAGAGGTCTATATGAAACAGCCTCCAAGTTTTGTTGACTCTTCTCTTCCATCTCATGTGTGTAAATTGCACAAATCATTGTATGGTTTGAAACAGGCACCGAGAGCATGGTACACTCGTCTAAGTGATTTTTTGCTCTCTATCGGTTTCCAAGCCTCCAAGGTTGACACCTCCCTGTTTATCTTATCTGATGTATGTTGATGATATTCTGCTCACGGGTAGTAAATCTGCTATGCTCCATCACCTTATACAGTTACTCACCTCTGAGTTCAAGCTTCGTGACTTAGGTGTTGTTCACTACTTTCTGGGTAGTGAACAACCAAGTCCTTAATAGGGCTTGATTTTTTCCAAATCTTAAAAGTTAGTCCTCAAACCTTTAATTCTTGCAAATCAATAAATTTAAATTTTTCTCAACATCCTTTTTTTATAAGTAAACAAAACAAAGCACCAAGCCCAAACCTATAGTATTGCAATGTCACATAACCAATTTTTCTTTTTTAAAAAAAAAGAAATTGAAGGACCGAACATAAAATACTAAATGACCAAAAAAAGAAGAAGAAATCACCACTATTAATTCAAAGAAGAGATTTAAGGTTTTTTGTACTTGTAATATGGTAATCATCTACATAAATATTTATTGGCCAAATAAAAAAATCATTAATTAATTTTTAGTATTTAACCTTATTTCAAAAACATTGTATGGATTTTTTGCAATATGACGTTTATATAATTTTTAAAAAATGATAACATTCTTAAAAGAATAAGTTTCATAACTTAATTCAGCTATGATCATTTATTTTTGGAGATATTATATATTTGGATTGTGAAATTGTTAATTTTTGTATTCTACTTTAAGTTTTCCCCTTTTGATATGAATTTATTTTTCTATTTTTTATAAAATACTTTTAAAATGCATACTATTGTAGTTTTAGTTCTTCTATTTAAATAACTACAAGGATTTATTAATTGAGTGCCTTCAATTTTCAAAGTTCAGAACGTGTGTAGAGTAACAAATGCAATTAAACAACAATCAATTCCTCAAAGTTAAGAAATATTCGTTTCAGGTCATATTTGACAAAGTTAATTCATATTTTTTTTAAATCATTAAACAAAAATTTAATTATTCTAATTAAAAAAAAATAAGAGTACAAGGAAATTTGTACAAAAAAAAAGGGCATGGATCATAAGTAATAAATAAAAAAAAATAAAGGAAAAATCTTGTAGGGTTGCTATATGATTTATACTCTTTTTGCTTTTTTTTTTATACATAAGATTGAAGATTTATTGAAATTAAATTGTAAAAGAAACCAAGCGATCTTGTATTTAAAATTAAAATAATAAAATTTTATTCATCTGTTTAAATTAATCAAAATTACAAGATGGACTTCTCCATCTAAAAACGAGCCTATGAATGACGAAACCAAAAGAATTTCAGATGGAAGTCCCTATCTTCAACATCCGGGTGCGCTCATTATCCCAGAAATTATGGGCTTAACGTTAGAGCACTGGGATTTTGCAGGGCCGTCTGGTCCGCTATATGCAACTTTAATGTCAGCAAGCTCCACCTTCTCACATGGGAAGCCACTGCTGCAAGCAATCTGCACAACAACCGGAGTTGCGGAAGTTCCCCTTATATTCTTAAAACTAACACCACTGATCTTCACTTTTGATGGAGCCTGCAAAAGAAAAAAAAGAAAGAACATTAAGACCCCAATAGACTTTTAGTAATCTCCCTAGCACTAAGGAACATAAAAAAATTAATATGCTTGTGTAGGCGTTCTTCAGAATTGCATTATATATGGATCTAGCATGATGCAACCAATTATGGAATGCAGTGCACAACATGTTTGCTTCGCAGTCAATACTATGAATTGCGTTGAAACATTTCTTTTCATAAGATGTAAAAAGAATTTGATAAATTGTGAGTTTGATAAATTGTGAGTGTTTGAGCCACGAATTGGGTAAAATATTGTCACAGTAATTTAATACTGTGAAAATATCCTTATGGTAACAGAAAAGGCACTACCTTTAGACTGCATTGGTTCCATGGGCAATACACTTGATCTATGATGACAGGGTTTTGGACATTGTTCATGACAATATCCTCAAAATGCATGTTAGATGCGACACCACCGTATAGAGCTGGCCAAGATTTTATTCTAACGCCATTTGTAGTATCTGAGATGGTGCAGTTCTTGACAAATATTCCAGAAACAGGTTCCTCATTGGGGTATTTCCCTAAACTTCCAACACTGATGCCATGGCCAGGTCCACATGTTACTCCTGTGATATGTAGTTCTTCGGTGCCATCTCCCACGGAGATACAATCATCGCCTGTGCCAATTTTTGAATCGATAATGTAGATCCCATTAGATCGGCCGACATGGATTCCATCGGTGTTTACACTCTCACCAGGTGCACTCACGGTAAAATGCTGGAAGGTGAGGTTTTTGCACCCCAAGACGTTAACATGAAAGTTCTTGCTATCTCGAGTAGTTATATCTCGGACTAGTGCATTGGTGATGAAATCGAACCTTAAATTCTGATCCGTGTTAGAAGCAAACAAAAAGCAAATGATTAAAGAAACTTTGGTAGTGCCATAACATCTAATTAAAAAATAAGGAAATTAGGCTTCATAATGGTGATTAGATTACCATTGGGAGGCTGTCACAATCTTTATCTTTCTGACATGTACTTTTGCTCCACGCAGCCTTTCCCTGCCCATCAAAAGTGCCGCTTCCCGACAACGTAAATTTATCAACGTGTTCGAAATTAACCCAGTGACCTCCTGAGAACTGGTTTGGGTCAACCGGTGCCTTCAACATGCCATCAACTTGGAGCTCAATCGCAGCCTTGCAAGGACCTGCTAGAGTCAATTTCCGTAACGAGTATGTCCCACTTGGAATAAGAACTTTGCTGGGGTTTGTTGAAGCACAAGCATCTTTCCAAGCATTGGTTAAAGCCTAAAAATGGAAAGAGAAGGGAAATATTTAGAGAGGATCAGTAGGTCTCAATCAAATTCGGGTGTTATAAGGAAACGTAAATAAGTTCTGACTCGAATACTATATATTCAGCTATTTAAAAATCAAACGCATGCATGCGAGAAAATATACAAGATACCTCTGTGATATCTTTATCGGCACCATATTTAGTCACATCGAAGACACCTTTTGATTGGGCTTTAGCAGTTGATGCTAACAATAAAAATAGTGAGAGTGATATTATTGCTGAGGAGACAACTTTCAGGCCCATCTTTTTTGTCAGCTATGTTGCTTTCTTTCTTCAATACTCTAGGAAAACGAATGAATTTCTTAATCTTCCATGTCGATCCTTTATACGGCGAGAGGGGAATTCAACACCACTCGTAAATTTATCAAGCAGTTGATGAATTTTGTCCATGTTTGTGCAAGGTTGTAGCTTTGCCGTTCAATGCCATTGCTATTATTAGCTTCTCTTGCAATATAGCATATCAAAATGTTCTGAGAAAAATCTATATACATCGAGCCTAATTTCATGCAAAGATTTGTTTAATTTAATAAAAATTCTTCTATTTTTGAATATTAGCGTTCCATTATTGGCATATATACAATTAGAGTATGCAATACATACCTAATATGAGTCAAGCCCTATTGAGATTTCTAGGATTTAGTTTCTCCAAAACCTTCTTGTTGTTTTTATTACAATCATTTTCCGGAGAGAAGTGATTGACAATAATGGATATTCTGGAGATCCTGTTGTATTGACATATATATATATATATCAATCACCCTGTCCATAGAAGCCTGAATTTGATGGAAAGATTTGTTTAGTTTAATAAAAATTCCTTTATTTTTGAAGACTTTGTTATTGAAGATGCTGTTTCCATTTTATTTTATTTTTGCCCTTGATATAGTATATAATAAAACTTTAAATAACATCAGACTTTCTAAATTATCTCTCTAATCTTTGAAAAAAACATTAACAAGATTCTAAATATGCACACAAAAAAAACACTTGCTAAAAAAACAATAAAGTTCAATTATTTTTCAACTCAATGCGAAAGATGATACTAAAAAAAAAAAACTAGAGTCAACTCTAGTTAGCATGTCAAACATACAACCACAATTAAGAAGCTAAGATAATGTCGAGTGTAACCCTTTGCTACTAATCGGGCTTTATATTTGTCTACCTCCCCAAGCTCATTCAATTTAGTTTTGTAAAGCCATTTGACCCCAATTTTCTTGGCTCCAGCTGGTAGGTCTGTAAGTGTCCAGGTCTGATTTTTCTCAATTGAATTGATCTTTGAATCCATTGCTTCTCTCCACCTTGAGCTTGCACCGCATCTTCATAGTTTATAGGTTCTGCACCTTGCATTACAGCCATGTTGATCTCATTTTTCTTCTTCATAACGTTGATGCTCGAGGACAAAGTCCGACATCCATCTCGGTTTTGTTTGCTACTACTTCTTGCTATGGATCATACGCAATTGATGTGTCACTCACCATAATGCCCTCTACTGCATTTGGACGTGTCATTCATCAACTCGCAACTCGCATTGTGACTACATCTTCATCCCCGATCAATCGCATCTGCGCAGAGCCTTCGGACCCCCACAACTTGCAACTTCATTTCTGTTATTGCATCATTGTTGGTGTCACTAGTCATCAAATCTTCATCACTTTGCATCACATGTTACAAAATGATCCACCATCACCGCCATTTGCTCCCAATTCTGAATTTTCTTCTTCATCAATTTCCACTTCACCAATGTCTCCCCCCTCAAGGCTTTGCCGTATTGTATCCTCATAGCTTGCATCCCAATTCCACCTCCTTCCTTCTTCAAATAAAACCGACGCACCCAATAATTATTTTCCGTACAATTGGATCATAGGGCCAGATCCCCTTGGATTCTCTAACGACACCCAATAATACACACGTAAAGCTTCCTTTACCCGACAATCGTTTGGCAAAGCAGTGCACATGCACATGCCAAACAATTCCGAAATGCTAAATGCCCCCGAAGGTTTTGCACCTGTCCATGCTTGTTCTGGAGTGGTATCTTTGACTGCTAATGTGGGACATCGATTCAGCACATAAACTGACCATTGCATTGCCTCAGGCCAGAAAGATTTTGGGATTTCTCTTTCAAGAGCATTGCCCGAACCATGTTCATACAAATGCGATTTTCTCCTTTCGTCCCACTCCATTTTGTTGTGGAGTGTAGCATTGGGTCAGTTGGCGTCTTATTCCATTATGTCTACAGAATTCTTTAAATTCATTTGAATTGAACTCCCCCCCTCTATCCGTACGTAGACATTTAATAAATTTCCCAGTATCCTTTTCTACCATCTTCTTAAAGAATTGAAAGACATATAATGATTCTGATTTTTTCCGTGGAAAATATACCCATGCTTTTCCACAGAAATCATCAATGAAGCATAGAAAATACCTCTTCTTGCTATTAGAAATGGGGGTCACTGGACCACAAATATCAGCATGCACAAGCTGTAATTTTTCAGTGGCTCTCCATGTGCTCTTCTTTGGGATGCTGTTGCGATGTTGTTTTCCAATTAGGCGATCAGTGCAATTCTCTGTGGTAGGTGTGAGCTTTGGCATTCCTCGAACCATATTCTTGTTCTGTAAGATCTCCAGACCCCGATAGCTTAAATGGCCATACCTACGATGCCACAGCTAGGTGACATTTGATGTTGGTGAATTTGTGAGAAAACAGACATCATTTCTCTCTTGCGTGTTTGCCAACAGTATGAACATTTTATTTGCAGACATGCTGGTTTGAATGATCGTGCCCCTCTTCGGGTGATAAATCTTGCACATCCCTGCGTGAAATAAAAATGCAAGTCCCTTCTCCTGCATTTGTCCCCCACTCAGCAGGTTAAAAAAAATAAAAAATAAAAAAAATAAAAACGTAGCGACTTGTAAGGATTATGGACACCACCTATCTCCACATTGGTATGATATTGTCCACTTTGGGCCTAAGCCCTCATGGATTTGCTCTTGAGCTATACCCAAAAGGCCTCCTACCAATGAAGATATTTGTCCATCCTTATATACCCATAATCCTCCCCATTTCTAGCCAATGTGGGACTTTGATCGTATACTCAACAATAACTCAGTAAAAAACAAATCAAAAGAATATCATGAAGCCTGATATATTCCCAACAAATCCCATGCAAAATGGTAGAAAAAAGCGATTAAAAAATAAGACAAAAAAAAACATGCAGACCCAGTTAAGCTCAACAAAACCCGCTACCTAGATCAAGCAAATGGAATAACCCAATTATAATATCAACTTAATCTTGAAAAATAAAACTAAAAAATGATTGAATTCAAAAAAAGACTTGAGGCAATCTCATGGCTTAGACAATGAAATTAGGTTAACCTGGTAGAATTAAAGAAAATAGAAGAAAAAACAAAGGCTAACTTCTTTTTTTATAAAAAAATCAATTGTCGAATGATGAAATTGAAAAAGAAAATCAATGGAAAAACATCTACCCTAAAAAAAATAATCGATATCAACTCAAGTTAACTTTTCAAACCCTTGACCCGTCAAATCAAAATCACCGTATCCGGAAAAACACAAAACTCAATTCAAAACTAACCACTTGGTGAAGAATGAAAATGGAAAAAAAATTAATTTTACAAAATAACCTAAAAAATAGCAATCCGAAGAATGAGGACCAAATTTAAAATATAAAAAAAAAATTGAGAGGAGAACTAACAGTTTTGGATTGAATGATGAAATTAAAAAAAATAGATGAATTTAACAAAAGGATCCAAAACAAAAAAAAATAACAATCACAAGAATAATGATTAAATTTGAAAAAATTAATGAGAAAACAACTTAAAATTTTGGATTGAAGGGTGAAATTAAAAAAAAATACAAAACAACTCAGAAGAAAAATAGCAAAAAAAGAATGAAAAACATATTTGAAATGACAATAAAATGAGAAGAAAATTATTGCTACCCAATGTTTTACCCTAGTTTTCAAAATTTAAAATAAAAAATCTACTTTCAACGCGTAGTTTTTAATGCACTCATTGAGTCGATGTTGTTGTTGCATTTTTTTTCAAAAGTCAAAAACACGAAATAAATAGAAAAAATGCATTTATATTTTAGTGATCTAATTCTAATTGTGGAAAGGAAAGAATTGATTTTCAAATTGGAAACCCTCTCACCAAGCAACTCAAATTTTAATCAAATGGTCCACAATCGATTTTGTTAATCCAAGGGTCCATATTTCCTTGCTTTGCCTCTCATTTGATTTAAATCTCTACCACTGGATTTCAAGAATTAATATCTACTACTTATTTTATATAAATCTCACATCAAGGACAACTACAATTAAACAAGCAACAAGGCATATAAATTTCTTCCAATTAGACATACAAAATTCAGTTATTCCTTAACATGTTCTTCCAAACACATATAAAAAGTTCTAACAAAACTCAATAACAATGCTCTCAACATCTATAGTTTTGCATTTTTATGATATATCATAGTCATACATGTATTATATCATGTAAACATTATCGCATTTACATTAATTTTTCGATGTATATTTCCTCTGCATGAGACGTCAAATACATTCACAGTAACATTCAACTTTAGTTTCAATAATTCTCCTTAAATTTTCCAAATTTCAACAACTTCAATAATTCTCCTTAAATTTTCTAAATTTCAACAACATAAATGCTTAAGTTAATATACGTAACATAATACATAACGAAACTCCTTTAAAATCATTTTCTTTATCAATATATACATTAATCTATCACAATATCACTTAACTACATACAATTCTACTTCATGCAATGTAACCACTCATTGGTCGACCATTGCACCTTTAAGGATTCCATGGTTTTCTTCAGCATTTCTTCCTAAATTAATACCCAACTCAACTTAATCTAACCCAATTGATCAACTTAGGCCATGTTTGTTTTCCGGAATTCACTTTCCGGGAAACCACTTTCCAAACTTTCCTGTGTTTGTTTGCTATTGAAAAGTTGGTCAACGGAAAACACTTTTCAGTCAGAAAAATTTGGCTTAGTTTTCAGGAAAGTGTTTTCGTGAAAAATTTGATCGGAAAACACTTTTCGGAAGTTGTGAAAAATTTAGAAATGTCATATTATTTGTTGATTATATAAAATTTGGTCCTCAAACTTTTGATTACTATATATATTTTGTCTTGAATATTTATTTTTCAATTTCATCTCTTAAAATTTAATTTTTATATTAACTTTGGTCCTCATTTTTATAATTGTTATTTGTTTTTCCCTTATCATTTTCTTATTGAAATTTTTTATCTATCAAATTTGGTTCTCATTCTTTTGATTGTTACTTATTTTCTTTGAAATAATTTATGAAATGTTAATTATTATTATTTTAATTTCTTCACCATTCATTTTTATTTTATTTTTTTAGATTTGATTTCTATTATTTTGATTATTATTTATTTTATTTGAGATAATTTATGAAATTATATATTTTTTTAATTTCATCCTCATTCAACTTTTTAATTTGTAAGATTTGTTCCTCATTATTTTAATAAACTTGAGAAAATAAAACATTAATAAGTTATTTTCCAGCTTATTTTCCATTACACTACCAAACATCGGAAAATAATTCACTTTTTCGGAATTTACTTTCCCGGATTTCACTTTCCAAAAGGAAACTACTTTCCAGCAAACAAACGGGGCCTTATAGTCAATTTTCATTTCCCTAAAATTTCACTCTAAACCCAAGCATCAATCTCATGTTGTCAACCTTAATTGTTATCTTTTCACATGAAATTGCTAGCTCAGGTGTAGAACTCCTAACCTAAGATAATTGAGTCTTCGAACCCTAACTTTTCAAAATCTTCCATATTTCCCCCTTTTTTCCTCTTTTCTCTTAACATTCTCTCTCTAACTCAATCTTTTCTCTTTGGTTTTTTACAATTCCAAGAGTGGATGTGTTTTTATCTCTTAAAACACTCTCTAGCTTTTAAAGGTGCAAGAATAGAAGAAAAACAAAAAGTGGTCTCCTTTCCTAAAACAACACCCCGTCAGTTTTATAAAGCCACTAATCAAAACGGTGTGACTATTTTGAGAAATGATCCGACAGGTTCAGCAAATAGGTCTAGTTGTTTCTCAAAATAATTGGATCATTTTAGCTACTGGAAAATTTGAAATTTTAGCCAAAAACCCTTTCTTTTTCCATCTCTTAACACTTTTTTTCCCAATTTATTCTTTTTATTTTTTTTTCATACCATTAAAGTATAATTCCAATGATTTTATTTTTTTATTTTATTTATCCTGGGGTTCACAAAAAGAATTTCGTTCTGGTTAAAGAGAATTGTCATATTGAGATTTTAGGTTAACTGAGCTATAAACAAAGATTTCTGTTCTAGTTAAAGGGGATCGACAAATTAAGATCTTAGGTTAGTCTAATAGAAAACAAAGATTTTAGGTTCTGGTTAAAGCGAATCACCAAATTAGGATTTCAAGTTAATCGATCTGTGAAACCAAAGTTCTAGTTAAAAGAAATCACTAAGATGCAAGATTTCAAGTCAACTGAGGTGAGAGCAAAAGTTGTCGAGAAGGCATTTCTTGACAAAAATAGTTGAATTATAGTTCTCGTTGAAAATGATTGTTGCGAAGATAGAGTTTTAGGTCAACCAAACTCAAACTTTGAGAAGATTAAGTTTTGAAGAACAATCTATGTGTCTTTACAAACTTACAATGAAAAGCACTTGATAAGTTTTTACTCTGTAAGAATTAGAAAGAGACGACATTTGTTACTATTATATTTTTGATCCACTTTTCAAAATGTTTTCGAAAAAAAAAATCCATAAAATATGTTGACATAATTGCATCATTTTCAACGTCTTTCCAAATAATTTTAAATAAAAAATATACTATCCATGCATTTAGTTTTTAACACGCTTATTGTATAATTATTAATGTTGCTCTTTTTAAAAAAAGTCAAAACACAAAAATAAATCAACAAAGAAAAAAGAAATAAATGCATTTATATTCTAGTGATCTGATTATAATTTTGGAATGGAGAAGACAAATTTTAAATTTGAAAACCCTCTCACCAGCAACCCAACTTTTAATCAAATGGTCCACAATCAATTTTCTTAATCCAATGAAAGTCGTTGATTCTACCACCACCAGAATTGCCTACTTCACCTCTCTACTATCAATATCAACACCAGAAGCCTCCACCTCGAGTACCACCAGCAAATCTCTATAAAACCAAAACCAATGGCAGCCTAGCACCATGTCCACTAACAGCCCGTTTGGCTCTGCAGCTGCGGCTGTGTTTTTTTTTAAACACAGTTGTAGCTGTTTGGTTAAAGAAAAATGAGGTATACTGTTTACTGGGTCCCACCTTTTTACTGCATTGTAAATGCAGTATTTGAAAAGCAAGAATTTCTTGCTTTTTTTGCACTGTTCACGTTAATTGCACTGTTCAATGAATAGTGCAATTCTCTTGCACTATTCACTTGCACTGCGTCGACTTTTTTTTGTGTTAATTTTATTAATATTTTTTTTAAAAAATTAGTTTAGAGTGAATTAAATTTATTTGCACGCACCGTAATATCAATTTTATATCTGATAATATTTTATCTAATTTTACTACACGCTCAAAAAAATTTCAAAACTGTAGTTCTTATCAGATGAATTTTGTACGTAATAGAATTATAAATAGTTTAATGAAATAATAAAAAATATTTTATATAAAGTATTATTTATTTCATGATATAATAGGAGTAATTAATTCTACAATAGTTAAATTTAAAACCATCAATATTAATATATATTTTTAAAAATTATTTTATAACCTCAATTTCAAAAACATTCTTAACCAAACACATTAAACTACTTTTTTTCAACCTCAATTTCAACTACAGTTTTAACCAAATACCTATTTTTTCAAACCAACCTCAACTAAAAGTACTTTTTTAAAACAACTTTTTTCAAACCACAACCACAACAGCTACCACAATACCAAATACACTCTAAGTGAAACAAGTCCATGTTCCAGTCATTTATGTGACCTTTTCACTATCGCTTTAGCTTTCCACCCGACATCACTCTCTCTCTCTCTCTCTTAAAACCCAACTCCACTAACATTGGGTCCCACACAATCCAATTTTGATTTGACCCCAATATGACAACCTGATCATATCCACGATTAGAACACAATACCAACAACCTACCCCTTTCATGGAAATGACAGGTGAAGTTGAAAACTAGTATAAAAGGAAATCATTTGGGAACAAAAGAAAAGAAAATAAAATGAACTGCCTTATGTGATTTTGTTCTTTTATACGTAATGGTGACACTCACCGCCAACACAAGGATAAGAAGAGTAAAAAACGTTCTAGAACCAACTTTTTTCTCTCCTCACGGGCGACAACACGTGGGTTCACGCACCACCATTCGCGTGGAGAGTGAGACTAGCGCGTTGCCATTGTTCCTCGACTCCCGAAAGCTTCTTAGCACTGTTCTTGGGTTTCCAACAGATTCTCTAGATTAATTTGTGAATTTTAGAAGGCCTGTTTTGTAGATTCTAAATGTTTAGTGTGTGTGTGTTTGAATTATTTTTAATTTTGGTGATTTGTAAAAATATAATTGCAGGATGTGTGAGTAAAAACTATAATAAAAATGAAGGATATGTGTGTGTTGCATTTTCTTTCTATTACCTTTTTTATTTTGTGTTAAATAGACAAAACAAAAGAGTAAAAAAGATTAAAAGATATATATTTTTTTATTTTTCTTAACCAAATGTTTTAATTGAATATGGTAAAAAATCCTTCAAAATATTTGAACATTTTTTTTTAAAAATGTAAAATATTTTTGCATTTTAAAACAAAAATATATTGCACGGATTTAACAACGAGTTTGTAAAATGCCAAAACATTTTGGCCTGTATTTTAAAAAATATTAAAAATTTATTTTTCGCAAGAAGAATATATTATTCACTTGTAATATACGGACAACAAACCTAAAAGGAGTTAATATAAAAAAAATATTATAAGGGATAATAATTTTATACTACTTACTTTAATATAAGAATCTCTAAAAGACTAGATAGGGTCCCTAGTAACCACGAGGAAGGCACGCCAACAACTTATAGAGATCAACACAAATCCTGAGGGGATGAGAGATAAAATAGGAAAAGAAGAATAAAGTATCACCGAGGAATGCAGTGTTTAGCCATCGGAGGAAGCTGCACGCACAACCAGAGCGCTGCGACTTGCTTCACTTATTGCATGTGCAATGCACGCACAAACCAATCTTTACATGAACATTAACTTTACTCCTTTGTATTTGATTTAGCGTAAAATCTGCTTCTTCAACCCCTAATTACTTCAAATTAGTAGAATTTAGTTTTATTCTGACAAACCAAGCACCAAAACTTTTCCTAGATGTCTCTATATCTAGGCAATCAAAATAAACGATTAAGCTAATTCCTAAAAATAACAAATCTAAAGAATAAAATTAAAAACAATCTTATCACTCCTTAAAGCCTTGAGGATAACATGCTTTGTTTTTTTACTATTGGATGCAAATTCTCATATTCATTTTTTTTATGTAATAAGATTGAAAATTATGGAAGGATTTTTAATTTGAGAAAAGAAATATGTAATTTGTTTTTTTACCCTTGTATAAAAATATCTTACAATGTCAAATGAAAAGGTAAATAAGAATATATTACTATGTCAAGGTTATTGGTGTCATGCTAGATTGGTAGCCCTACAACCAAGTCCTTAATAGGGCTTGAATTTTTCTAAATCTTAAAAGTTAGTCCTCAAACCTTTAATTGTTGCAAATCAATAAATTTAAATTTTTCTCAACATCCTTTTTTATAAGTAAACAAAACAATGCACCAAGCCCAAACCTATAGTATTGCAATGTCAGATAACCATTTTTTTTTTTGAAAAAAAAATTGAAGGACCGAACATAAAATACTAAATGACCAAAAACAGAAGAAGAAATCACCACTATTAATTCATAGAAGAGATTTAAGGTTTTTTGTACTTGTAATATGGTAATCATCTACATAAATATTTATTGGCCAAATAAAAAAGATCATTAATTAATTTTTAGTATTTAACCTTATTTCAAAAACATTTTATGGATTTTTTGCAATATTACGTTTATATAATTTTTAAAAAATGATAACATTCTTAAAAGAATAAGTTTCATAACTTAATTCAGCTATGATCATTTATTTTTGGAGATATTATATATTTGGATTGTGAAATTGTTAATTTTTGTATTCTACTTTAAGTTTTCCCCTTTTGATATGAATTTATTTTTCTATTTTTTATAAAATACTTTTAAAATGCATACTATTGTAGTTTTAGTTCTTCTATTTAAATAACTACAAGGATTTATTAATTGAGTGCCTTCAATTTTCAAAGTTCAGAACGTGTGTAGAGTAACAAATGCAATTAAACAACAATCAATTCCTCAAAGTTAAGAAATATTCGTTTCAGGTCATATTTGACAAAGTTAATTCATATTTTTTTTAAAAAAATCATTAAACAAAAATTTAATTATTCTAATTAAAAAAAATAAGAGTACAAGGAAATTAATTAGTCTAATTAAAAAAAAATAAGAGTACAATGAAATTTGTACAAAAAAAAAGGGCATGGATCATAGGTAATAAATAAAAAAAAAATAAAGGAAAAATCTTGTAGGTGTGCTATATGATTTATACTCTTTTTGCTTCTTTTTTTTATACATAAGATTGAAGATTTATTGAAATTAAATTGTAAAAGAAACCAAGCGATCTTGTATTTAAAATTAAAATAAAAAATTTTATTCATCTGTTTAAATTAATCAAAATTACAAGATGGACTTCTCCATCTAAAAACGAGCCTATGAATGACGAAACCAAAAGAATTTCAGATGGAAGTCCCTATCTTCAACATCCGGGTGCGCTCATTATCCCAGAAATTATGGGCTTAACGTTAGAGCACTGGGATTTTGCAGGGCCGTCTGGTCCGCTATATGCAACTTTAATGTCAGCAAGCTCCACCTTCTCACATGGGAAGCCACTGCTGCAAGCAATCTGCACAACAACCGGAGTTGCGGAAGTTCCCCTTATATTCTTAAAACTAACACCACTGATCTTCACTTTTGATGGAGCCTGCAAAAGAAAAAAAAGAAAGAACATTAAGACCCCAATAGACTTTTAGTAATCTCCCTAGCACTAAGGAACATAAAAAAATTAATATGCTTGTGTAGGCGTTCTTCAGAATTGCATTATATATGGATCTAGCATGATGCAACCAATTATGGAATGCAGTGCACAACATGTTTGCTTCTGCAGTCAATACTATGAATTGCGTTGAAACATTTCTTTTCATAAGATGTAAAAAAGAATTTGATAAATTGTGGAGTGTTTGAGCCACGAATTGGGTAAAATATTGTCACAGTAATTTAATACTGTGAAAATATCCTTATGGTAACAGAAAAGGCACTACCTTTAGACTGCATTGGTTCCATGGGCAATACACTTGATCTATGATGACAGGGTTTTGGACATTGTTCATGACAATATCCTCAAAATGCATGTTAGATGCGACACCACCGTATAGAGCTGGCCAAGATTTTATTCTAACGCCATTTGTAGTATCTGAGATGGTGCAGTTCTTGACAAATATTCCAGAAACAGGTTCCTCATTGGGGTATTTCCCTAAACTTCCAACACTGATGCCATGGCCAGGTCCACATGTTACTCCTGTGATATGTAGTTCTTCGGTGCCATCTCCCACGGAGATACAATCATCGCCTGTGCCAATTTTTGAATCGATAATGTAGATCCCAGTAGATCGGCCGACATGGATTCCATCGGTGTTTACACTCTCACCAGGTGCACTCACGGTAAAATGCTGGAAGGTGAGGTTTTTGCACCCCAAGACGTTAACATGAAAGTTCTTGCTATCTCGAGTAGTTATATCTCGGACTAGTGCATTGGTGATGAAATCGAACCTTAAATTCTGATCCGTGTTAGAAGCAAACAAAAAGCAAATGATTAAAGAAACTTTGGTAGTGCCATAACATATAATTAAAAAATAAGGAAATTAGGCTTCATAATGGTGATTAGATTACCATTGGGAGGCTGTCACAATCTTTATCTTTCTGACATGTACTTTTGCTCCACGCAGCCTTTCCCTGCCCATCAAAAGTGCCGCTTCCCGACAACGTAAATTTATCAACGTGTTCGAAATTAACCCAGTGACCTCCTGAGAACTGGTTTGGGTCAACCGGTGCCTTCAACATGCCGTCAACTTGGAGCTCAATCGCAGCCTTGCAAGGACCTGCTAGAGTCAATTTCCGTAACGAGTATGTCCCACTTGGAATAAGAACTTTGCTGGGGTTTGTTGAAGCACAAGCATCTTTCCAAGCATTGGTTAAAGCCTAAAAATGGAAAGAGAAGGGAAATATTTAGAGAGGATCAGTAGGTCTCAATCAAATTCGGGTGTTATAAGGAAACGTAAATAAGTTCTGACTCGAATACTATATATTCAGCTATTTAAAAATCAAACGCATGCATGCGAGAAAATATACAAGATACCTCTGTGATATCTTTATCGGCACCATATTTAGTCACATCGAAGACACCTTTTGATTGGGCTTTAGCAGTTGATGCTAACAATAAAAATAGTGAGAGTGATATTATTGCTGAGGAGACAACTTTCAGGCCCATCTTTTTGTCAGCTATGTTGCTTTCTTTCTTCAATACTCTAGGAAAACGAATGAATTTCTTAATCTTCCATGTCGATCCTTTATACGGCGAGAGGGGAATTCAACACCACTCGTAAATTTATCAAGCAGTTGATGAATTTTGTCCATGTTTGTGCAAGGTTGTAGCTTTGCCGTTCAATGCCATTGCTATTATTAGCTTCTCTTGCAATATAGCATATCAAAATGTTCTGAGAAAAATCTATATACATCGAGCCTAATTTCATGCAAAGATTTGTTTAATTTAATAAAAATTCTTCTATTTTTGAATATTAGCGTTCCATTATTGGCATATATACAATTAGAGTATGCAATACATACCTAATATGAGTCAAGCCCTATTGAGATTTCTAGGATTTAGTTTCTCCAAAACCTTCTTGTTGTTTTTATTACAATCATTTTCCGGAGAGAAGTGATTGACAATAATGGATATTCTGGAGATCCTGTTGTATTGACATATATATATATATATCAATCACCCTGTCCATAGAAGCCTGAATTTGATGGAAAGATTTGTTTAGTTTAATAAAAATTCCTTTATTTTTGAAGACTTTGTTATTGAAGATGCTGTTTCCATTTTATTTTATTTTTGCCCTTGATATAGTATATAATAAAACTTTAAATAACATCAGACTTTCTAAATTATCTCTCTAATCTTTGAAAAAAACATTAACAAGATTCTAAATATGCACACAAAAAAAACACTTGCTAAAAAAACAACAAAGTTCAATTATTTTTCAACTTAATGCGAAAGATGAAATTAAAAAAAAAAACTAGAGTCAACTCTAGTTAGCATGTCAAACATACAACCACAATTATGAAGCTGAGATAACTCAGTAAAAAACAAATCAAAAGAATATCATGAAGCCTGATATATTCCCAACAAATCCCATGCAAAATGGTAGAAAAAAGCGATTAAAAAATAAGACAAAAAAAAACATGCAGACCCAGTTAAGCTCAACAAAACCCGCTACCTAGATCAAGCAAATGGAATAACCCAATTATAATATCAACTTAATCTTGAAAAATAAAACTAAAAAAATGATTGAATTCAAAAAAAGACTTGAGGCAATCTCATGGCTTAGACAATGAAATTAGGTTAACCTGGTAGAATTAAAGAAAATAGAAGAAAAAACAAAGGCTAACTTCTTTTTTTATAAAAAAATCAATTGTCGAATGATGAAATTGAAAAAAAAAATAAATGAAAAAGCATCTACCCTAAAAAAAATAATCGATATCAACTCAAGTTAACTTTTCAAACCCTTGACCCGTCAAATCAAAATCACCGTATCCCGAAAAACACAAAACTCAATTCAAAACTAACCACTTGGTGAAGAATGAAAATGGAAAAAAAAATTAATTTTACAAAATAACCTATAAAATAGCAATCCGAAGAATGAGGACCAAATTTAAAATATAAAAAAAAATTGAGAGGAGAACTAACAGTTTTGGATTGAATGATGAAATTAAAAAAACAGATGAATTTAACAAAAGGATCCAAAACAAAAAAAAAATTAACAATCACAAGAATAATGATTAAATTTGAAAAAATTAATGAGAAAACAACTTAAAATTTTGGATTGAAGGGTAAAATTAAAAAAAAAAATTACAAAACAACTCAGAAGAAAAATAGCAAATAAAAGAATGAAAAACATATTTGAAATGACAATAAAATGAGAAGAAAATTGTTGCTACCCAATGTTTTACCCCAGTTTTCAAAATTTAAAATAAAAAATCTACTTTCAACGCGTAGTTTTTAACGCACTCATTGAGTCGATGTTGTTGTTGCATTTTTTTTCAAAAGTCAAAAACACGAAATAAATAGAAAAAATGCATTTATATTTTAGTGATCTAATTCTAATTGTGGAAAGGAAAGAATTGATTTTCAAATTGGAAACCCTCTCACCAAGCAACCCAAATTTTAATCAAATGGTCCACAATCGATTTTGTTAATCCAAGGGTTCATATTTCCTTGCTTTGCCTCTCATTTGATTTAAATCTCTACCACTGGATTTCAAGAATTAATATCTACTACTTATTTTATATAAATCTCACATCAAGGACAACTACAATTAAACAAGCAACAAGGCATATAAATTTCTTCCAATTAGACATACAAAATTCAGTTATTCCTTAACATGTTCTTCCAAACACATATAAAAAGTTCTAACAAAACTCAATAACAATGCTATCAACATCTATAGTTTTGCATTTTTATGATATATCATAGTCATACATGTATTATATCACATAAACATTATTGCATTTACATTAATTTTTCGATGTATACTTCCTCTGCATGAGACGTCAAATACATTCACAGTAACATTCAACTTTAGTTTCAATATTTCTCTCTAAATTTTCCTAATTTCAACAACATAAATGCTTAAGTCAATATACGTAGCATAATCCATAACGAAACTCCTTTAAAATCATTTTCTTTATAAATATATACATTAATCTATCACAATATCACTTAACTACATACAATTCTACTTCATGCAATGTAACCACTCATTGGTCGACCATTGCGCCTTTAAGGATTCCATGGTTTTCTTCAGCATTTCTTCCTAAATTAATACCCAACTCAACTTAATCCGACCCAATTGATCAACTTAGGCCATGTTTGTTTTTCAGAATTCACTTTTCGGGAAATCACTTTCCAAACTTTTCTGTGTTTGTTTGCCATTAGGAAAGTTGGTCAACGGAAAACACTTTTCAATCAAAGAAAAATTTGGCTTAGTTTTTAAGAAAGTGTTTTCCTGAAAAATTTGGTCGGAAAACACTTTTCGGAAGTTGTGAAAAATTTAGAAATGTCATATTATTTGTTGATTATATCAAATTTGGTCCTCAAACTTTTGATTACTATATATATTTTGTCTTGAATATTTATTTTTCAATTTCATCTCTTAAATTTAATTTTTATATTTACTTTGGTCCTCATTTTTATAATTGTTAGTTGTTTTTCCCTTATCATTTTCTTATTGAAATTTTTTATCTATCAAATTTGGTTCTCATTCTTTTGATTGTTACTTATTTCCTTTGAAATAATTTATGAAATGTTAATTATTATTATTTTAATTTCTTCACCATTCATTTTTATTTTATTTTTTAGATTTGATTTCTATTATTTTGATTATTATTTATTTTATTTGAGATAATTTATGAAATTATATATTTTTTTAATTTCATCCTCATTCAACTTTTTAATTTGTAAGATTTGTTCCTCATTATTTTAATAAACTTGAGAAAATAAAACATTAATAAGTTATTTTCCAGCTCATTTCCATTACACTACCAAACATCGGAAAATAATTCACTTTTCTGGAATTTACTTTCCCAGAATTCACTTTCCAAAAGGAAATTACTTTCCAGCAAACAAACGGGGCCTTATAGTCAACTTTCATTTCCCCAAAATTTTACTCTAAACCCAAGCATCAATCTTATGATGTCAACCTTAATTGTTATCTTTTCACGTGAAATTGCTAGCTCAGGTGTAGAACTCCTAGTCGAAGATAATTGAGTCTTCGAACCCTAACTTTTCAAAATCTTCAATATTTCTCCCTAAATTTTCCAAATTTCAACAACATAAATGCTTAAGTCAATATACATAACATAATACATAACGAAACTCCTTTAAAATCAATTTCTTTATAAATATATACATTAATCTATCACAATATCACTTAACTACATACAATTCTACTTCATGCAATGTAACCGCTCATTGGTCGACCATTGCGCCTTTAAGGATGCCATGGTTTTCTTCAGCTTTTCTTCCTAAATTAATACACAACTCAACTTAATCTAACCCAATTGATCAACTTCTAGTCAATTTAAATTTCCCTAAAATTTCACTCTAAACCCAAGCATCAATCTCATGATGTCAACCTCAATTGTTATCTTTTCACATGAAATTGCTAGCTCAGGTGTAGAACTCCTAACCGAAGATAATTGAGTCTTCGAACCCTAACTTTTCAAAATCTTCCATATTTCCCCCCTTTTTTCCCTCTTTTCTCTTAACATTCTCTCTCTAACTCAATCTTTTCTCTTTTTGGTTTTTTACAATTCCAAGAGTGGATGTGTTTTTATCTCTTAAAACACTCTCTAGCCTTTAGAGGTGCAAGAATAGAAGAAAAACGAAAAGTGTTCTCCTTTCCCAAAACAACACCCCGTCAGTTTTATAAAGCCACTAATCAAAACGGTGTGACTTTTTTGAGAAATGGTCCGACAGGTTTAGCAAATAGGTCTAGTTGTTTCTCAAAATGATTGGACCATTTTAACTACTGGAAAATTTGACATTTTGGCCAAAAACCCTTTCTTTTTCCATCTTCTTAACACTTTTTTCCCAATTTATTCTTTTATTTTTTTTTCATACCATTAAAGTATAATTCCAATGATTTTATTTTTTTATTTTATTTATCCCGGGGTTTACACAAAGAATTTCGTTCTGGTTAAAGAGAATTGTCATATTGAGATTTTAGGTTAACTGAGCTATAAACAAAGATTTCCGTTCTAGTTAAAGGGGATCGACAAATTGAGATCTTAGGTTAGTCTAATAGAAAAACAAAGATTTTAGGTTTTGGTTAAAGGGAATCACCAAATTAGTAATCTAATTGTAATTGTGGAAAGGATAGAATTGATTTTCAAATTGGAAACCCTCTCACCAAGCAACCCAAATTTTAATCAAATGGTCCACAATAGATTTTCTTAATCCAAGGGTCCATATTTCCATTCTTTGCCACTCATTTGATTTAAATCTCTACCACTGGATTTCAAGAATTAATATCTACTACTCATTTTATATAAATCTCACATCAAGGACAACTACAATTAAACAAGCAACTAGGCATATAAATTTCTTCCAATTAGACATACAAAATTTAGTTATTCCTTAACATGTTCTTCCAAACACATGTAAAAAGTTCTAACAAAACTCAATAACAATGCTATCAACATCTATAGTTTTGCATTTTTATGATATATCATAGTCATACATGTATTATATCACATAAACATTATCGTATTTACATTAATTTTTTTATTTATAGTTCCTTTGCATGAGATGTCAAATACATTCACAGTAACGTTCAACTTTAGGTTCAATAATTCTCCTTAAATTTCCCAAATTTCAACAACATAAATGCTTAAGTCAATATACATAACATAATACATAACGAAACTCCTTTAAAATCATTTTCTTTATAAATATATACATTAATCTATCACAATATCACTTAACTACATACAATTCTACTTCATGCAATGTAATCGCTCATTGGTCGACCATTGCGCCTTTAAGGATGCCATAGTTTTCTTCAACATTTCTTCCTAAATTAATACCCAACTAAACTTAATCCGACCCAATTAATCAACTTAGGCCATGTTTGTTTCCTGAAATTCACTTTGTAAAATGGTAGAAAAAAGCAAAAAAAAAAAATAAAGCAAAAAAAAAACATGCAGACCCAGTTAAGCTCAACAAAACCCGCTACCTAGATCAAGCAAATGGAATAACCCAATTATAATATCAACTTAATCTTGAAAAATAAAACTAAAAAATGATTGAATTCACAAATAGACTTGAGGCAATCTCATGGCTTAGACAATGAAATTAGGTTAACTTGGTAGAAAGAAAATAGAAGAAAAAACAAAGCCTAAATTCTTTTTTTATAAAAAAATCAATTGTCGAATGATGAAATTGAAAAAGAAAATCAATGAAAAAACATCTACCCTATAAAAAAGAATATGTGTGTGTTACATTTTCTTTCTATTACCTTTTATTTTGTATTAAATAGACAAAACAAAAGAGAAAAAAGATGAAAAGATATATATATTTTTATTTTTCTTAACCAAAGGTTTTCAATGAATATGGTAAAAAAGTCCTTAAAATTGTTTGAGCAATTTTTTAAAAAATGTAAAATATTTTTTCATTTTAAAAAAAGAATATATTGCACGGATTTAACAAGTTTGTAAAATGCCAAAAGATTTTGACCTGTATTTTTAAAAAATTTAAAAATTTATTTTTTGTAAGAAGATTATATTATTCACTTGTAATATAAGGATAAAAAACCTAAAAGGAGTTAATATAATAAATATTATAAGGGATAATAATTTTATATTACTTACTTTAATATAAGAATCTCTAAAAGACTAGATAGGGTCCCTAGTAACCACGAGGAGGGCACCCCAACAACTTATAGAGATCCACGCAAATCCTAAGGAGATGAGAGACAAAATAGGAAAAGAAGAATAAAATATCATCGAGGAATGCAGTGTTTGGCCATCATAGAAAGCTACACGCACCACCAGAGCGCTGCAACTTGCTTCACTTATTGCATGTGCATTGCACGCACCAACCAATCTTTACATGAACATTAACTTTACTCCTCTGTATTTGATTTAGCATAAAATCTGCTTCTTCAACCCCTAATTACTTCAAATTAGTAGAATTCAGTTTTATTCTGACAAACCAAGCACCAAAACTTTTCTTGGATATTACAAGGTCTCTATATCTAGGCAATCAAAATAAACGATATATTAAACCAATTCCTAAAAATACCAAATCTAAAGGATAAAATTAAAAACAATCTTATCACTCTTTAAAGCCTTGACAATAACATGCTTTGTTTTTTACTATTGGATGCAAATTCTCATATTCAATTTTTTATGTAATAAGATTGAAAATTATGGAAGGATTTTTAATTTGAGAAAAGAAATATGTGATTTGTTTTTTTACCCTTGTATAAAAATATCTTACAATGTCAAATGAAGAGGTACATAAGAATATATTACTATGTCAAGGTTATTGGTATCATACTAGATTGGTAGCCCTACAACCAAGTCCTTAATAGGGCTTGATTTTTTTCAAATCTTCACATCTTTCACCTGGGTAAGTCACCCATTACAGTGAGACTATTTTTCATATATTTTTTCCACCTGGGTAAGTCACCCATAACAATGAGACCACTTTTTACTTTTCATATTTTTTCCACTTGGATAAGTCACCCATTATAATGAAACCACACACATATTTTATTTGGTTCTGGTTAAAGGAGGTCACCATAAGGGATCTTGGGTTAACCTAACCACATGGAGATTTTAGCTTTGGTTTAAGGGAATCGCTAGATGGGATTTCAGGTTAACTGAGCTACACACTGACTTTGGTTTTATTTAAATGAAGTCGCTAGATGGGATCTCAAGTTAACCCAACCACACATAGAATTTAGCTTTGGTTAAAAGGAGTCACCAGATGGAATTTCAGGTTGACCAAGCTACATATAGACATAATTTTGGTTATGGTTAAAAGAGATCGCTATATGGGATCTTAGGTTAACCCAATTGCAAACACAGAGATTTCAGTTTTGGTTAAAGGGGGTCACCAGAAGGGATTTCAAATTGACCGAGCTAAACACATAATTTTGGTTCTAGTTAAAAGGGATCACCAGATGGGATCTCAGGTTGACCTAATCACACACAGAGATTTGAGCTTTGGTTAAAGGGAGTTGTCATAAGGGATTTCAAGTTGACTGAGCTGCATAAAGACTTTGGTTTTGATTAAAGGAGATCATCATATGGGATTTCAAGTTGACCGAGCCACTAACATTATCTTAACATTAGAGGAAAAATGACAAAAACCCTACCATTAGAAAATTCTCAAGAAAAAAAAAGAAAGAAAGTTCAAACCCTGCCATTAGGAAGAATATTTTTTGGTTCTGGTTAAAGGGAATCGTCAAATAGGATTTCAGGTTAACCCAACCAAAGACAGAATTTAGAGGATCGCCAGATCAGGATCTTAGAATAACCAAGTTGTACACAATTTTAACCATGTAAAAACAGAGTTTCAGATCAACCAAGCTTTGAGAAGATCAGTTTCAGAACTTCAGTTTTGTTTATTTTTACAAAACTTACTATGCAAAGCACTCAACTAGTCTTTGCTCCATAATCATTGTAAAGAGGGGGCAATTGTCATAGCCCATTTTTGGGTTATTCCCCAAATTCAGTTTTTCTCTTCCAAAAATTAAAAAAAAAATATTTTGAATAAAAACAAAAAATCCAAAAAATAATAATAGTGAGAAGAGGATGCCAGAGCGTCTAGAAAATGGCTAGAAATTGGTTAAGGAGTTTCAAAAATACAAAGATTGAATTTTGACAATATATTTTTGACTGATGAGAGCCCTGTTAACAAATAAAATTCAATTTAAGGAAGAAAATTTCAAAATCATATGTTTATAGACTCAATTAAATTTTATTGAAGGTTTAATTGAATTAATGAAGGGTTTGATTGCAAGAAAAAATGATTTCTTAAGTCAATTTAGGCTTTAATTCGAATAAATTAAAGTTCAGGGGTCAAATTATAATATTTCAGAGTTGATTTAGCTAAATCAGGGGCTTAATTGCATAAATATTGAACTTTGATGGTCAATTAGGGACTTGATTGAAGAAATATGAAATCAAGGACCAAACTTAAAAACACGTGTAAATAGAGGGGCTGGAATTGACTAAATCAGGGGCTAAATTGAAGAAAATAAAACTTTATTATCAATTGAGGCTCAAAATGCACAAATTCAAAACCAAGGACTAAAGTGAAAAAGGCAGCCAACTTCAAGGCTGACGATTGAATTTGGTAAGGATGCAATTGAATTGATTCTTAAAATCAAAATTAAACTTGAGGACTTAATTGAACAAAACACAAATTAAGGACTGATTAATGAAATAACGCATTTTTAGAAAAACAGTGTTGTTTCATCCATTGTTAAAAAAAAAAGAGAAGAAGCCATAACGGTGCCATTTTGAATGACACTGTGGGTCTTCTTCTTCCCTTGGACGCACAAAAGCAGGGGAAAATGAAGTTTGTTCCCCTACATTTGTCTCTCTCCCTCTCTCTCCCGAAAACCCAAAAACTAACAAGACTCACACTCGTGGCCTACCACTAGATGAAAAAACAAAAGGGACAAGCCCTGCGGGCAGCTGCACAATGGCTGTCGGCGAACCTACCCCTGTGCCATGATTGGACAGGGGTAATAGCCCTCCCTCCCTTTTTTCTCCTTATAAATACCAGGGGGAAGAAAGGAGCTAAAGTAGGGATGAAGATGACATTTTATAGAGTTTTGAGAGGTAAAACATAGGGGGGAGAAGAAAAAAACAAAGGGACATTATAGAGAAAAGAGAACGAGACTGAAATAGAAGAGAAACGAAAGGGGAGAAAAACAGGGGAGAACAGAGGAAGGGAAAGGAATAAGAAAGAAAGAGAGAAAAAAAAGACAGAGAGTAGGAAGTAGATAGAGAAAAACAGAGAGACTGGTGTCTCTACATAGAGAAGAAGAAGAATTGTTCCTCGCCGCAAACCATTACTTGCCGCCACAATACTGCCATCGTGAATGACTACACCGCCAACGCCACCACTAGGTCAGCCTCTCTCTCTACTTCCCTCCTCCTCCTCCTCCTCCTCCTCTTCTTCTTCTTTTTCTTCATTTTCATTGCCTCCACTGTTCTACAAGTGAACAATGGAGAGTATCTCCATTGTTTACTGGGTCGAACAACACCGGCCCAAATTAAAATAGTTGGCTCGGGTCTGGTCCAGTAAAAAAAAATTCCAAAAATCCTTTTAAAAAAATGTAATTTTCCCGCGTAGTTTTCTATCAATCTTGCTTAATATTGATTTGTATTTTTATACGGTAAAGATACAAATCCGGTATTAAAATACCTGGTTTTCATTGAAACATTGCAAAAAATTATAAAACAAAAAAAATGTCTTGTTTTCATACATATAACCAAGTCTCTCAAAGAAAAAAAAAATTAGATCATATTTTCACACAACAAAAATTCAAAAAATATATGTTTTACCTTGTATTTTGGCTTTAATAACCAATTTGTAAGAACTAGACCAATATTTCAAAAATACCCAAAAACTATTTGTATGTAAAATGTATTTTCGATATTAAAAAGGTAGTTCTTTTTATTGAATGGTTAGGTTTTACTCGATGAGATAAGAATCTCTTTACTGAGGAGAACTTTTCTTCAACCTTAGACAGACCAACAACTAGAAAACACAGCTATACCTTAGCTTTTATCAGACAATCAAACAATGCAGCTTACCTTGGCTAGGGTGTATTTGGGGTGCTAATACCTTTCTTTGACGCAACCAGTCCCTGTACCCAATCTTTGAGACCACTTAGGGTTCCTAGTGACCAAAATACTTGGTGGTGACTCGCATTCCCTTTTTTCACTAATAAAAGACAAGAATTCCTTGTCTTCCCATATTTGCCAAATATAGACAAGAGCAAATGATCTTCGCAACGTCGCACACGTGTGACAAGACTTGTGGAGGTGACAAACATGAGTTGGCAAGGTAGGGCAGGGTCGACAAACCCCGTTGACTGTTGCATATAAACAACCTCATGAAGTGAGCCATTTAGAAAGGCATTATGGACTTCAAGTTGCCGAATCTACTAATGGTTAGATACATCAATGGTGAGGACTTGCCAAACAATGGTTGGTTTAGCAGCAAGACTGAAGGTTTCTGAGTAGTCGATACTTTCTTGTTGAGTGAATCCTCGTGCAACCAAGCATGTTTTGTAGCATTCAACAGTACCATCAACTCGGCATTTGATTTTATAAACTCAATGGCAACCAACAACATTCATATACGGCTCAAACGTAACCAAAGACCAAGTACCATTGGCATGTAAAACTGTAATTTCAGATCGTATAGTAGAATTCCAGCACAGAAAACAATTAGCTTCTTTGAAAGTTAAAGGTTCTTGATCAGAGGGACATGTTACTCGTGAGTTGGGAGGCAATGGAGAGGCATAAATCGAGATTAAGTTGACAAACTTGTGCTGTCGGGGATGCAGCACCATGGGGTGCTATCGGGAAACCACTAGAGTAGAAGAGTAGGAGACCTGATGGACATGTGTTGTTGTGGCAGAGAGTAGCTAGAAAGATCAATACAAAGATCTAAACCTAGTAGTGACTGAGCAAGGACCCGTGAAGGAGAGACAAGTCCTAACGGTGAAGCTAGGGACGCAACAGAAGGAGGAGAATTAGATGTTGTGATGTCCAGAGTAGCAGACCCTGAACCTGTAAAATGATCAATAGGCATAGTTACTGTTACACCCGAACATTGCGATGGACCGATTAAAATTAATCACTTGAGTGGAAAAGGAACAAATATCTGACATCTTGTTCTTTTAGGGGAAAAGGTCTTGTTCAAGGAGTCGCCACCTAGTATTATGGTCACTAGGAACCCTTAACTGGTCAACAGAGATTCTATGGAACGGAATTGGTTACGCAAAAGGGAAGATGCTATCACCCCTTAAGCATCCTCCTAAAGGCAGTTGCATTGCTGGTTTTGTCTAAAATTGCTAAGAATTTGTTCTCCTTTTTCTCTTTTTTTATTCTTCCTTTCATGTTCTAGACTCTGGCGCCAATGAACAATTCCTACAAATATTTCCAACTCTGCATTGGTAAATATCGCACAAATTCAAAAAATATGATACTTTTAACTCTGGCGTCAATGAATATTTTCGCAAAAAATGAATTTGAAGAAGAAATTTTCTGTGTCATTTTTTCTTGTTTATCCTTTATTATTATTTGCCCTTTTTAGATGGAAATAAATAAATAAAAAAACCTTGCACGACTTATTTGCATTCAACAATAATAATCCATAGATTGAGCACATAGCTAAAAAAATACAAGCACAGAGAAAAAAAAAAAAATAAAGTGCGAGGGCCCATAAATAAATCAACGAAGAACCTCAAATATTTTTGGAATTTTTTGATATAAAAAAGGGGCTCGTTTGGCCAAATGTGAAACTAGAATGGGCATAAAAACTATGGCCAAGGTATAAGGGTGTGTTTTGCCAAACACACTTTTGGGCTGGCTGGGCCTAAAACCCAAACCCGGTCTACTCCTTTTTTTTTAGGGGTTGAGTCCAACCCAGCCAACATGTACCGGGCTAGACCCAGGCGGCCCGGCCCGATTATTGGCTCAGGCCAATAACTAGGCCAAACAACAGGCACGCGTGAACTGGTTCCCGTGTGCCCTACATAGTGCGAAGGTAATTAATTTACCTTTGCACTGTTTTGAACAGCATTCTAAGGAATCAAATTTGCAGAGCTTGAGGAAGAGAGTTTACCTGGGTGAAGACAGCGATGAGGAAGCAGATGGGGTGATGATTTTAGCTCCAGCCGATGAACGTCCTTGTCCTCCCTTTTATTTTCAAACCCACTCTCCTCTGTTTTCTTGTTCTTTTTGGTTTGCCTATTCTGCTTGAATCCGGAGACAAAGACAAAGCTGGGTTTTGCTTTATTTTATGCCTTCCACTCTTTTGCTCTATTTTTGCCCCCTTCCTCTCTTCCTTTCTGCTGGGGTATTTATAGGGAGCAATCTTCCTCTCCCTCCACCTGACGTCTCTCCTCCTGATGAGCATGGTTTGAGAGATAAGCATGGTTTGAGGGAGTCGGTTTCTGCTGGGACTCGGACGTGAAGTCCAGTCCTTATCATTCTGGATTGTGATTATCATGAAGAATAGGATTGCTGCTCTGTGTTTGGATGGGATTAGGATGCCAACAGTCCTGCCATTGTTGGGCTGTTTGTGGTGGTTTTCTTCACGTTGTTGGCATGTCATGGCGGCGATGGACACGGGGGTGAGTTGATGAGCTAGTGATAGAAGTTGTGGGTGTTGCCGTGTGTTTGGTGACCGGTGTTTCATTTTTGCAGCGAGCTTCCTCTGTTTTTCGAAGGAAGAAGACAGTGAACAGTAATGAAGAACGGTGTTGTTTTGGACTGGAAATGGCAATCTCTTAATTTGGTCCTCCAAGTTTCAACATTTTTAATTGAGCCTCTGGACAGAATTTCAGCCCCTTTTACAAAATGATCATTGGACCTTAATCACTTGTAATTTTGTCCTTAATTAACTCAAAAATTTAATATTTATTCAATTATGCACCTGATTTCATTAATTAACTAATTCTAAGCCTAATTAAGTCCTCAAACTTATCCATTCTTCAATCAAATTCTTGATATCATTAATTAAACCTACTCAAAGTTTAATTGGAACCCCATACCAGTTAATTCTTTCAATTTCTTTCAAAACTAACATCCAAAGTCATGAGTCCAACATGATTAACCTCTCAAATCTTTCAATTTGTGTTGTTTTGAGTCAAAACCTCAATTTTTCATTCATTTCATTTTTTTTCATTTATGTTGTCCAAAATTGGGTTATGATAGTTACAATTGGTGATAAGGGGACCGAGGGTTGTGTGGGGAGGTTTGTGTGTCGGATGGGTGTTGCGATGGAAAGTATATTAAGGACGGAAGGTGTGAGATAGGGGTCGGCGGTGGGTTAGTACGTTGGAAACTATAATCAGGTGGCTGATGAAAAGAACATTGAAATGGAGATTTGTTTTGTAAGACCGATGTTAGCATACAATTAATAAGATAAACATATATTTTAAATGCACAATTCCATAATTTTAGAGGTGCCTTACAGTGACAAAGTAGTGTGAGACCAATTTCAACAATATGACGGTGACGACGCTTAACAGTACCATTTTGTTCTTGTGTATATGGACATTTTATGTGATGATGAATACCAATAGTTTTGAAGAAGGAATTTAATTTACAATATTCACCACCCCAGTCAGTTTGAACCGATTTTATTTTATGAGAGAACTGTCGTACAACCAAGACTTGAAATTGATGAAACACATCAGATTTACACTAAGAGGATAACACCAAATAAATTTTGTGTGTGCATCTATAAAGATCATAAAATAATAGAAATCATTAGAAGATCAAAAAGGGGCAGGGCCCCAAACATCAATATGGTGGACACTGAAAATTTAAAGGACGAGACGTAAAAGTGACCTTTTTGTTTGATGCTAAGAAACTCAGAACCCGGGAGCTTGGGTGACCAAGTTGACAATGCCAAACATCAGCGCAAGTGGATAAACTAGCAGCAAAAAAGCTTAGGGCATAAACATGGCAAAAGACTCCAAAAGGATGTAAAGGTCATCTTTACTCTGACCAAAAAGCAAAACTTCCTTGGTTATGAGATCCTTAACATAGAAAATAGAAGAGTGAAATTAAAAAAAAAACACAGTTTTCATGGCAGAATTGTTGAATAGACAAGTCTTCTTTTAATTTTTGTAACATGCAAGACATTAGATAACTTAAAATTCATTTAGGGGTACATAAGATATTATGGGTTGTATTAGATAATGACAAGTCCCTTACCATCACGAACATGCAATTGATCATTATCAGGATAGGTTTTTGCATGTGTCATACCAACAATATTTAGATTAACATGCTGATTCGTGTCAGTGTCAGGAAACCAAGTGACAAAATTTGCTATTGAAATGTCACTAAATGAGTGGTTAGTCGAGGCTTGATTACCATGGTGCACAAGTTGGGAGCATTGCTGTGCGGAGTGCCCAAATATGTTACAAAGCTGACACTTAATCTGTCATTGCCACTAACCAACATTACTTGTTTTGTTCTGCTGCTAATAAAGTCGATTTTGCTATCAATTTCCACGTTGTGGCTACTAGAAACCACTGTTGTTACCTCTGAAATTCTAACCACAATAGTGATTTCAGGAAGGGCATATATTTCTCCACCCATTATGTTTTCCCCTATCCCATTATGAAGAAGACTTGTTATCATTAAACACAAAAGAAGCACGTTGAGCAGTGAAGACAGAGGGGGGTTGCACAAGTGTTGGCAGCAACGATCAGCTGTGGGAAGAGGGTGAATGGAGCTCCTATGTAAAAATTCATGAGTAGATAAGTGACTATGAAGCTCACAATATGGCAAAGGATCAGATTTCATTGATAAACTTGTAACTAAATCATGAAATTCACCGCGAAGGCCCCAGAACATGTATCGATTGAAATCCGTGAGAAAGATGGGGCAGCATACTACAACGAGTTCATCAAATAACCCCTTAGCCTTCTAAAGATAGGTGGTGACGGTATCATCACTTTGATGAAGGTCTTAAAGGCAGTCATGCAATTACATGATTCAAGAGTTCAAAGGAGACACAAGGGCACGTTCTAACGTGCTCTGTACACTGGCAGAGGTTGGATAATCCACCACAAGGTAGAGGACATTTATGGATAGAGAAGAGAGGGGAGTGTTAATGATGAGTTAGTCTTGCTATTTCCATGTCAAAAAGCTTGTGAAAAACCAAAACTTAAGACATGTGAGGTGGTAGAAACATCACTATTCAAAGAAGAACATATCGTCAAGACATCGACAAAAGAAAAAACACATTGACCAATCAGATATGGCTTCATCTGCATGCGCCAAAATAAATAATTGGTGTTGGTCATCTTGAGATTGATGACTTGTTGTGTGTTGGAAAGAGGAATAATGGGTGGTGGTGCAGTAGAAACCGATGAAGCAGTTAGAGTTGTATTGTGTGCAGAGACAGGCACACTAGCCGAAGCAAGGGCCACAAGGGAGGAGGAGGTAGGGGAGTGACATGACCAAAAGATTGATGTCTTCTCCCAAGTGCAGGAGTGTCGAAGTAATAAATAACCCGGCAAGACCGGGGTCGAACCACAGGGAGGTTTATTGTATAAATTATAGTTAACAACAACACAATAACAACAACAATAGTAGTAATAATAATAATAATAATAATAAAGAAGAAGAAGAAGTTGATGAGAACTTTGAGTTGCAAGATTAACGTAAGGATTAAACAATGATAACAACAAATGTCAAGGTTAGAGGATCCACTAATGGTACGTCAAACAAGTATAGTATAAACCTTTTTTATTCAATTGGAAACCACACACAAAGGAGGTTCCAATCGGATTATAAATTGTTAACATGATTACATTAGTTATCTTATTCGAATAATGCTAATACTTGTAAATGTTGTCAGGCATTCATGATTATAACTTATGTTAACAACAAATCAAGTTCCTTTCATAGCTCGGTGTCGGTTATACCATACAGTATGGGCTATGAAAGTGCCTAGTATTTGTTGTACCAAGTGTTATACAACATAAATCTAGATTAACCATTTCACAAGCAAGTATTAAAAGTGAACAAGATAACAAATATAAAGCATGTTAGTATCCAACATTAAGGTCCATGTTAAGTTTATATTATACTTATTCTTACACCATTAGTGTACCCTTTTCACCTTGACATAATTAACTTAGCAACACATAATGAAAGAGAGAAACATAAATAAACAAGGGAAGGAAATGAAAAGCATAAGCAAGAAATTAATATAAGCAAAACTTAAGCATTACAAAACATAAAGAGAGAGCAAGAGCATGATCTTGATCTGAACACCAAGATGCCTAAATACATGGCAAATGCCTCCTTTTATAGGCCAAAATTCGGAACTATTGATTTGTTGACTAATTGATGAGTGGGTGGCCACATCTTGACTTGGTGACAATCCTTATCTTCTTGTCTGCCAAAAACGTCATTGATGACGTCATAATTTGAACAAACTTCAATCATGAAAGTTCTAGAGAATTGTCTCATCTATCCAGGGTAAACATTTGAGATCATTTGGACTTCTAGAACTCGAGATATGGGCTGAACACTAAACAGTTATGCGGGCTGCAGGACAGATTCGGACTTCTTTATTGTTGCTGCAATTTGGACTTGAAAACGGCCTTTTTAAATCTTGGGCTTCACATGAAAGTTGTAGGCCTATATCTTATCTTTCCATCCATATAAAATGGACCTAAATCCAAGATCTACAGCTCCAGATATGACCCGATTACCGAACAGTGTTCCAATTTGGACTGCACCAGCATCTCTTTTCTAAGTTTGGCCATCTCTTTGTCCTTTCAATTTAAGTACTTCAACTCATCAATCAATTCTTTCATTTATGTGATAGGCCTGCATTTAAGATGAACATTTACCATAAATTAAAGGTATCTTAATATATTAGATACGTTATTATAAAACATGCTTTAGTTAAAGAGTTATTGATACTTCAAGTGCAAAATGATGATATAAAACCTTGATAAAAATGCACTTTTAAGTACTAATCACACCCCCCAACCAGCTTATTACTAGTCCCTAGTAATCAAAGCGTTAAAAAAAAAAACAATTTGCAAAGTCCACAAAGCAAGGCATTCATCATTCAACTTCCATTAATCTATCCAGATAAACAAACTCTCATTAAATTTATATATCTGCTCAATACCTCTTAAACAAAATATTAATAAACCTTCCTTTTTATGTGCTCAATGTATGAAAACATAGATGATGGGGCTTTGATTGGAAGAAAACAATATTCTGTTCTAATGTTTAAGGTTAACTTCCTTGGGTTGGGATTATTATCTTTTTTTTTTCTTTTCTTTTTTTTTTCTTTTTCAATATATATACATATACTTAAAACACAATGCATCTTTAACCCATGTAACGAGCTTTGGCTAATGACTCCCGGACCGGTTGGTCTTAGGGCATTAGGTGTTGAGACACCCCTACGAGCTTAGTAACTTTCGGGTTGCAGAATCTTGATCGTAGATAGTGCAATGTTTGATTCCCTTAAGCTTTTCTCCTTAACCCATGTAACAAGCTTTGGGCCAATAGCTCCCAAGTCAGTTGACTTTAGGGTATTAGGTGTTAAAACACCCCTTCGGGCTTAATTGCTTAGGTTAGGGAGGCTACGAAATCAAACTTATCTACATTTTTATTATCATCATTTTTTTTTTTTTTTTTTTTATTTTTTTTTTTTTTTTTTTTGCAAATTATAGACTATCCCTATCCCTTAGTTGTTACCTTTAACAAAAGAACATAAATAATGTAATAATCCAATGTGCAACCCACAATCATATGTTAAAGTGTGTGTGTGAAAATGAAGGTCTAAGAATACTTGTTAAATGAGTCTATGAGCAGAATCATGAGATAAGAATCCGAGAGTTTGTAAACTGAATATTTCAAGAAGTATTCTAATAGGCCTTGTTATGAATATTGCAAATGACCATTAGAAAATGTTTACTAAGATGCGTCTCAAGAGTCAATAAAATTACTCCTTACTCTGCCATCTTAATAATAATGGTTTTGTCAAATGGCTTTAAAAACAAAAAAGCAGTTAGTTGGTTAGTTTTTTTTTTTTTTTTTTTTTTTAATGTCAACTACTACCCTCTCCCCCAACCAAAAGCGAGACATTGTCCTCAATGTCCTAAGGTAGAAAGATAGAGTATAGAAGACATCACTTGAAACAACGAACACTGATAAACCTGAAACACACTTAAACAAATATAAGAAATAACAAAACAAAATAATATGCTAATAATAAAACTAAAAAAAACACAAGGATTCACAAGCGAAGGCTCAAATCCAATCTAAGCTTTTTACGGCTTTCTGTAGTTAACCAATTGATGCGACTCATGGAAGGATCAATTACAGGGGAGAAAGATTGTAGTTTGTCGATCAATTGCTCAACGAGTAGCAGAGATTATGATTTGTCGTGCGAAGATGTTAGAAATTCTGTTCCACGACTTGATCAAGAAAAGACAATAAATTATCATAAAAACCATTAACATTGAGCAAACCTATAGGTTTATGGTGAATGTGAAGTTGGGCCCAAGAGGAAATATGAAAGATCTCTTCCAATGTGCCCAAACCACTTGGTAAGGCAATGAAGGCATCAGCATGGTTAAACATTGTATTCATTCGATCAAACATTGTGGAGACCTGTAGTTCCTCTCCAATTGTTCTTCCAATGATGTCCCCTTTTGTTAAAGCTTGGGGACGACCCCCAAAACTTGACTACCTCCTAAAAATGCAGCTATTGCCACACCCCCCATTAACCCAAGGCTGCCTCCCCCATACACTAAATGAATCTTTTTTCTCGGCTAGTACGACCAAGATGATTTCTTTGCTTCAAAAAAGCTATTTCCTTCCGGAGTTTGGATCCACCAGAAAACACAAATATTTTTTATGTGATAACTTGAGGGTCCTGCCATTTCTACACACTTCTATATCTGTCTAATGTAAGGGTTGAGTAGAAATGAGGGGAAGGAAGAGAAGATTTATAGATGAGGATTTGAAAATGCAATCATATCACCTAGATATAGGCCAAATTGGAGTCTCACACACTCTCTCTCTCTTTATGGATTTATTTATTTATTTATTTTGAAAAGCAGGTGTATGTACAGGTAGTTGTGATTGTGGCTCACATCTTCCCTTGGTTTTACGTCCAAGAACGGCTTAAACGCCCTCTATGGGTCGGGGATAGGCTTCCCATCCGGTTTTCTTAAAAGCGGCAAACAGGGTCTTTTTTAGTCAGATTCCCAAGACTAAGTCGATCATGTTCTTTATGGAATTGTGGCCATAAATCATGAATAGCACGATGAACATCTCCACTAGGATGCGTCTCAAGGGTTAATAGAAGATTATCTAAAGACCCCTTACTCGGGCCATCCTTAATGAATTGTATTTTGTCTTCACGATTTATAGATACCATTCCTAAAGAACGACATGTTGCATTACAAGTCCATCTGGCACATCTGTGACAGACTTTTAGTCGTTTTGCACGGCGTTTCTTTGCAAAAGTGCTTTTACCTGTTCCAGGCATGTGTGAAATGAAAGAATTAGAGGACTCACGATAATCGGACCTTTGCTTCAATCGACCAACGAATATCTTCGGGAATTCCATGATTCATTAACAACCTCAATCTTGCACAACTAGCACGGTAAATTTTTGTAATCGCATTCGAGGCGAGAGCGGGAAAGTACTTTTTCAATTTTTCAAGAGTGGTGTCCATTTTCAAATGAGAATTAGAGAAGAGATTCAAAGAAGAGAGAAAGAGCAAAGAATTGCACAATGTTTACAAATATCGGTTATTATGGGAAAGCGAAAGAACCGTTTGAAGTCACAGTACCGTTATCCGCCATTTGGCCGGGGGGTGAGAGAGACTAGCAAAACAAAATTCACACCAAAACAAAACACAAAATAATGTGAGAAAAAGAATCATTCCTTATATACGGGATCACTCAATTCAATAGAGTCATTTTCAAGCTGAAAAATTGTCAAAGTAAACTTTCAAGCGATGTCCATTTACCTTGAAAACATTGCCATTCTTTGGATTCTCGATATCCACGGGCCCCATATGGATACACATGTTTCACAATAAAAGGACCGCTCCATCTTGATCTTAGCTTTCCGGGAAATAAATGGAGTCGAGAATTATAAAGCAAAACTTTTTGACCAACATCAAATGTTTTTCTCAAGATTCTCTTGTCATGAAATTCTTTGATTCTTGCTTTATGAATTTTTGAATTTTCATATGCATCATTTCTTATTTCCTCAAGCTCATTTATTTGTAACTTACGCATGGTGCCGGCATCATCAAGGTTTGAATTGAAAGCTTTAATAGCCCAATAAGCTTTATGTTCAAGTTCCACGGGCAAGTGACAAGGTTTTCCATAGACTAGTCTATAAGGTGACATACCTAATGATGTTTTATAAGCGGTTCGATAAGCCCAAAGTGCATCATTAAGTCTTAAAGACCAGTCTTTCCTATTAGGGTTCCTTTGTTTTCTCCAAGATTTGTTTGATCTCCCTATTAGCAAGCTCTACTTGTCCACTTGTCTGAGGGTGATAAGGGGTGGCAACTTTGTGTGTGATTCCATATTTCTTCATTAAAGACTCAAATGGCTTGTTGCAGAAATGTGTTCCACCATCACTTATCATGGCTCGAGGGATTCCAAATCGACTCAAAATATTTTCTTTCAAGAACTTTATTCTTGTTTTGTGGTCATTGTTTCGACTTGGAATTGCCTCTATCCATTTTGAAACATAATCTGCGACTAATATGTACAAAAAACCAAATGATGGAGGAAATGGACCCATGAAATCTATACCCCAACAGTCAAAGATCTCAATGATAAGAATAGGATTTAAGGGCATCATATGGCGTTTTGAAATAGATCCCAACTTTTGACAATTTTCACAAGTCTTGCGGAATGCATGTGAGTCCTTGAACATGGTGGGCGATAAAATCCACTTTGTAGGATTTTTGCAGTGGTCTTTCTTGATGAGAAATGACCCCCACATGCCTCAGAATGACAAAATTTAATGACACTACTTACCTCATTGTCGGGGAATGCATCTTGAAATATTTGATCGGGACAATATTTGAATAAATAAGGGTCATCCCAATAAAAGTTCTTTACTTCATTCAAGAACTTTCTTTTGTCTTGGGTACTCCAATGAGCCGGCAATTGTCCTGAAACAAGAAAATTAACAATATTAGCATACCAAGGCATTGTAGAGATGGAAAATAAAGATTCGTCAGGAAAGTAGTCATCGATTGGTGTGATGTCGGATCTCGAATCCGTTGTCAATCTTGACAAGTGATCTGCGACAACATTTTTGTTGCCTTTCTTGTCTTTGATCGTGATATCAAATTCTTGAAGTAACAAAATCCACCGAACCAATCTAACCTTAGAATCTTTCTTAGAAAGAAGATATTTCAATCTTTGCATGATCACTAAAAACAATAACTGGTGAGCCAACAAGATAAGACTGAATTTTTCACATGCAAATACTATTGCAAGTAATTCTTTTTTTAGTGGTGGTGTAATTCATTTGAGCACTATTCAAAGTTTTACTTGCATAGTAAATCACATAGGGTTTCTTATCTTTTCTTTGTCCCAAGACAGCACCTATGGCATAATCACTAGCGTCACACATTATTTCAAAAGGTAATGACCAATCAGGAGGTTGAATGGCGGGGGAGCAGAAGTAAGCAGGTTTTTAAGTTTAACAAAGGCTTCTTCACAATGTTCAGTCCATTCAAAAATATTATCCTTTGTTAGAAGGTTACTCAAGGGCTTAGATATCACACTAAAATCTTTGATGAACCTTCTATAAAAACCAGCATGTCCTAAGAATGATCTAACATCTTTAACAGATTTTGGTGTTGGCAAGTTAGCAATTAACTTCGATTTTAGATTTATCAACCTCAATTCCTTTGGATGAAACAATGTGACCAAGTACAATGCCGTTTGTTACCATAAAGTGACATTTTTCCCAATTCAATACAAGATTCTTCTCTTCACACCTGCTCAAAACCTTTTCTAAGTTAGTCAAACAATCATCAAATGAATCGCCAAAAAGCAGAAAAATCATCCATAAAAATTTCAAGAAAGCGTTCAACCATATCACTAAATATACCGAGCATGCATCTTTGAAGCGTAGCTGGTGCATTACATAATCCAAAAGGCATCCTTCGATATGCAAAAGTACCAAATGGACATGTGAAAGTAGTCTTCTCTTGATCTTCCAATGCAATTTCAATTTGGTTGTAACTTGAATAGCCATCTAGGAAACAATAAAATTCATGACTGCAACTCTTTCTAGAATTTGATCCATGAAAGGTAAAGGAAAATGATCTTTTCTAGTCATTGAATTTAGTTTCCTATAGTCAATGCACATGCGCCAACTAGTAATAGTCCTAGTTGGAATTAACTCATTTTTCTCATTTGTTATCCCAGTGACTCCAAACTTTTTTGGTACAATTTGGGTAGGACTTACCCATTTCTTTGTCGAAATAGGATAAATGATTCCATTATCTAGAAACTTAATGACTTCATTTTTCACTACTTCTTTCATATTAGGATTAAGCCTTCGCTGCATTTATCTAGAGGGTTTAGCATTTTCCTCCAAATAGATCTTATGTGCAAATCAAAGTACTAATTCCTTTTATGTCAGCAATGGTCCATCCAATGCATTTTTGTGATTTTTGAGTTTGTAATAACTTACCTTCTTGATGTGCATTAAGTTTGGAAGAGATTATTTAGGAAAAGTTTCATTTTCTCCCAAAAATGAGTATTTGAGATGGAATGGTAATGGCTTCAAATCCGGTTTTGGTGGTTGAACACTTGAAGGTATGGACTCAATTGATCGTGGTGGCAATTCCTCAATTTTCGGTCTCCAACTATTTGCCTTTGATTCTTCCTGAAAATAAACCATTTGCAAATCTTGATTCATTAATCTCAATTTCACTAGAAGTGGTTTGAAATTGGTCATGAACTAATTTTTGATAAAGTCCACTTCCCGTAAATCATTATCATCTCCGGGTTGCTTGCAAATGTTGAAAATATTCATCTCCAATGTCATGTTTCCAAAAGATAGCTTCATTAGTCCATTCCTACAATTAATCAATGCATTAGAAGTTGCAAGAAACGGACGTCCTAAAATAACAGGAAATGAATTACATGCTTCAACAAGGTTGTGTATCCAAGACAATAAAATCCACGGGGTAAATGAATTTATCGACTTGTACTAGTACATCTTCAATTATTCCTCTAGGCACTTTTACGGATCTATCGGCAAGTAAAAGAGTTCTGAAGTTGGTTTTAACTCACCTAGATTGAGACTTTGAAAAAGCGAATATGGAAGTAAATTCACACTAGCTCCAAGATCAAGTAAAGCTCTTTCAATTTTATGTTCTCCAATAAAGCATGAAATTGTAGGACAACCGGGGTCTTTATATTTCAAAGCATTATTGTTTTGAAGAATAGCACTTACTTGTTCGGCTAAAAAGGCTTTCTTTTTCACATTGGGTTTTCTCTTCACGGTGCAGATCTTTCAAAAATTTAGCGTAAGAAGGAACCGTTTAATAGCATCCAACAAAGGTATATTGATCCTTACTGTTTGAAAGTTTCAAGGATTTGAGTTGTGATTGACTTTCCTTTGTTTGGTCATGGCATGAGGAAATGGAAGTCTTTGGCGGAGAATCGGTCTTTTCTTTTGCAATGATCAGATTCAACCCCTTCCTTACCCTTAGAGATTGACTCATCATCATTCTCACAAGGTTCAAGAATGGGTTTTTCAATAACCTTACCACGCGAAGAGTGATAATCGATTTGGCTTGATCCATGTCTGGCTTCCCGAACTACTTGCATTCGCATTGTATTGCCCCTTTGGATTTTCTTGAGGTTGAGATGGAAACTTACCTTTCTCTTGGAAACTAAGAGCGGTTGTGAACTTTGCAAGAGTATCTTTAAGATCTGTCATGCTTTGAGCAAGTTGAGTGTTAATTGTCTCTTGCTTTTCCATGAATGCATGCAATGTTTCCTCAAGATTTCTTCTAGGAGGTGGAGCATAAGGAGGTGCATATCCATGAGAATTTTGGAAGTTATGGTATGCTTGAAAGCGGTGGTTGTGAAGTTTGTGCATTATTGTTATCACTCTTCCAATTGAAATTTGGGTGATTTCTCCAACCGGGGGTTGTATGTTTGCAGTATATGGGTTATGATTGGGCCTTTGGAAACTGTTTAATGCATGGGCTTGTTCATGGAGACATTCCCTAAAAGAGGGCAAAGTTGGGACGGTCATGGGTTGAATGTTCATTGGTTTCCCTGATTTGACACACAATGTCTTGAGCAGATTTTAGTTGACCACTCTTTTTTAATTCTAATGCCTCGACTTTTTTAGCTAAAGATGCAAACTTGGCTTGGAGGTCATGATCTTCCCTAAGGTTGTACATACCTCCACTAGATGTATGAGGTTGGGTTTTACTTGGTGCCTCATAAGTTCCTGTAGTGTCCCAATTTTGTGCATTTTCAGCTAGCAAGTCTAGGTATTCCATGGCTTCATTGGGGTCTTTATCCTCAAAAGTTCCATTGCACATTAATTCAACCATTTGCCTATCTCTAGGAGTTAACCCTTCATAAAAATGTGAAACTAATCTCCATGTTTCAAAACCATGATGGGGGCAAGTATTAAGCAAGTCTCGATATCTATCCCAACATTGGTAAAATGTTTCTCCCGGTTTTTGAGAGAAAGTGATTATTTGTCTTTTGAAAGAGTTTGTCTGTGAGATGGAAAAAACTTCTTTAAAAATTGTTGTTGCATATCATCCCACGCACGAATGGATCCTGGTCTCAAATTTTGTAGCCATGTTTTAGCTTTATCTTTTAATGAAAAAGGAAAAAGCTTTAACCTAATGGTGTTCATGCTACAATTTGAGTCATTATAGGTGTTCTGAGACCTCCTCAAATTCCCTTAAATGCAAGTATGGATTTTCTAAATCTAAACCATGAAAAGAAGGTAAAAGTTGAATAATGCCTGGCTTAAAATTAAAATGAGATGCATCAGGGGGAAAAACTATACATGAGGGTGCACTTGTTCTTGTGGGATTCATGTGGTCTCTAAGTGTTCTAACCCGAATATTCTCATTATTCTCATTATGAAGCGATTGGTTATCTTCTTGGCCATATTTTTGAAAATGATGAGGATACTCTACAAAGTCTACCACTTAATGTACGTGACCACACTCTCATGCACGTGCAGGAAGAGAATAAAAGAAAGAAAAGAAAAACAATAGAAAAAAAAACAAAGTTAGATACAAGAAAAGAGAAAAGAGAAAATAAAATAAATACTATAATTTGTACAAGAATTTACCTCCCCGGCAACGGCGCCAAAAACTTGACATGACCAAAAGATTGATGTCTTCTCCCAAGTGCGGGAGTGTCGAAGTAATAAATAACCGGCAAGACCGGGGTCGAACCTGGGGAGATTTATTGTATAAATTATAGTTAACAACAACAACAACAACAATAGTAGTAATAATAATAATAATAATAATAAAGAAGAAGAAGAAGTTGATGATAACTTTGAGTTGCAAGATTAACGTAAGGATTAAACAATGATAACAACAAATGTCAAGGTTAGAGGATCCACTAATGGTACGTCAAACAAGTATAGTATAAACCTTTTTTTATTCAATTGGAAACCACACACAAAGGAGGTTCCAATCGGATTATAAATTGTTAACATGATTACATTAGTTATCTTATTCGAATAATGCTAATACTTGTAAATGTTGTGGGCATTCATGATTATAACTTATGTTAACAACAAATCAAGTTCCTTTCATAGCTCGGTGTCGGTTATACCATACGGTATGGGCTATGAAAGTGCCAAGTATTTGTTGTACCAAGTGTTATACAACATAAATCTAGATTAACCATTTCACAAGCAAAGTATTAAAAGTGAACAAGATAACAAATATAAAGCATGTTAGTATCCAACATTAAGGTCCATGTTAAGTTTATATTATACTTATTCTTACACCATTAGTGTACCCTTTTCACCTTGACATAATTAACTTAGCAACACATAATGAAAGAGAGAAACATAAATAAACAAGGGAAGGAAATGAAAAGCATAAGCAAGAAATTAATATAAGCAAAACTTAAGCATTACAAAACATAAAGAGAGAGCAAGAGCATGATCTTGATCTGAACACCAAGATGCCTAAATACATGGCAAATGCCTCCTTTTATAGGCCAAAATTCGGAACTATTGATTTGTTGACTAATTGATGAGTGGGTGGCCACATCTTGACTTGGTGACAATCCTTATCTTCTTGTCTGCCAAAAACGTCATTGATGACGTCATAATTTGAACAAACTTCAATCATGAAAGTTCTAGAGAATTGTCTCATCTATCCAGGGTAAAAATTTGAGATCATTTGGACTTCTAGAACTCGAGATATGGGCTGAACACTAAACAGTGTCTGGGCTGCAGGACAGATTCGGACTTCTTTTATTGTTGCTGCAATTTGGACTTGAAAACGGCCTTTTTAAATCTTGGGCTTCACATGAAAGTTGTAGGCCTATATCTTATCTTTCCATCCATATAAAATGGACCTAAATCCAAGATCTACAGCTCCAGATATGACCCGATTACCGAACAGTGTTCCAATTTGGACTGCACCAGCATCTCTTTTCTAAGTTTGGCCATCTCTTTGTCCTTTCAATTTAAGTACTTCAACTCATCAATCAATTCTTTCATTTATGTGATAGGCCTGCATTTAAGATGAACATTTACCATAAATTAAAGGTATCTTAATATATTAGATACGTTATTATAAAACATGCTTTAGTTAAGGAGTTATTGATACTTCAAGTGCAAAATGATGATATAAAACCTTGATAAAAATGCACTTTTAAGTACTAATCAGGGAGGTCGAGTTGACATTGATGCCAGTTGTAGCAACAACAGAGGAATCCATTGGTGAAGTTGGAGAAGACTGATAGGTGCGTCGGGAATGAATTTGCAATAGAATTATTTGCACCCCAAATACGCCCTACCTAAGGTAAGCTGCATTATTTTATTGTCTGATAAATGTTAAGGTTTCATTGTATTTCTAATTGCTGGTCTGTCTATGGTTCAAGAAAAGCCCTCCTCAATAAGGAGGTTCTTATCTTATCTGGTAAAACCTAATCATCCTAACATCAACAAAAGAACTACCTTTTTAATATCGAGAATACGTTTTACGTATAAATTCATAATTCCTGATATTAAACGAAAACAAAATAATTTTTTGGATTGTTTTGAAATATTGGCCAAGTTCTCGTGACTTTAATAAAGTGGTTATTAAAGCCAAAATGCATGCCAAAACATATATATTTTTTGAAGTTTTCTTTATTGTATGAAAATAAAATATGATTTTTTTTAGACTTGGTCGCATGTGCCATAACCCAATTATGGGTTCTTCCCCAAAAAAATCACATTTTTTTCAAAATAAAAATCAAAAAAATAAAATAAAGGCTGGCAATATGGAGAAAGCAGATCAAGGAGGACTACAAAAATAGGAAACAATCAAGCTGTAATTTTTGAAGGAAATTCAAGGCTTAATTGTACCCCATTATGCCCAAAAAAGGAGAAAAAAATGCAAATTCAAGGTCAAATTAAATGATTTTGCATAAAAATTAAGTCCAATGACATAATTAAATTTTTAATAGGCCAATTTGATTTAATCATGGGCCAAATTGAATTTTAATTATGTTTAAGAATTAATTTGGGTCCAATTGAAGGATTTAATTAAGTGCAAAGACGTAACTATACTTTAAATGAGTCAAATTAATTTTATTTGGGGCTTAATTGGTGAAAAATTAAGTTTGGGGCCTAGTTTGGGCTTAATTGAGAAGATTGGAATTTTAAGAGACCAAATTTAATTTTTACCAAGTTAATTGATTGAAATTAAGGGTCAAATTGCATGAAAATTAATGTTTTTGGGTCAATTAGGGGTTAAATTGACAAAATTCACAGCCAAGGACCATTCTGCAACAAGCGGCCAACTATGGGGGTTTACTTGACAAAATCAGGGGCAAAATCGTAAGAAAATTGAAGTTTTAGGGTCAATTATAGGTGCAATTAAATCAAATTTAAAAAGGGAGGACTGAAATGAACTTTGGTCAAAATCAGAACTTTGGTACTGTTCATCTTCTTCTTTAAATCTCTGAAATAACAGCTGAGGTTACCTACTTTGTAGATGCATTTAATGTACTTAACATCCACCAAATTTGCCAAAACTTGCACAAAACTGATCACCAGACATCCCTCTACGTCCTGGTATGGTCTTCACCGGCTCACTAGCAAATAAACGGACGTGGCACCACCCCAAAGAGGCCAACTCAGGCAGCCTGCAGCTGCAGATTTGACAATTTGACAGTGCACCATGCCTACTTTGAGCCAACGGTTGGGATCCTTCCCATCTGAATCAAGGGCTTAAATTTTACCCCGGTTCATACGAGATTACCCTCTTCCATCGCCTATAAATAAAGGTGGATTTCATGGCCTGAGGGAGGAGACAATTGGGTCCAAATAAGCCAAAAAACCAGCCTTCCTCCCTCTCCCCGCTACAGATTTTCTTCTTCTGTTTCTTCTTCTTTCTTCCTCCGCCACATGAAACCAGCACCGTCACCATTTCTTTCTCTAGCTCTGCCTTGAGCAACCAGCACCACCAAGCTTTGCCAAGACCACTAGCTAGCCACCACTGCCTCTGTAATAAGCCACCGTGAACGTCTTTCTCTCCTCTGCAAGACGTTCCTTCTTCCTTCTCTCTCCACCGTGTCTTCAGCCCCTGAAGACCCCGCAGACACCTTTCTCCTCCACCAACAAATGGCGGTGCAGCCTCCCTGCGAACTCAAATCCACACTAGTGGAAGAATAGCCACCGCGATAGCCGGTCCCTCTTCCCCTGCAGATTTTCTTCTCCTTCTTTTATCCTGCTCTGCCACCCGCCACCAGCTCCACCGCTGCAACCACTGGCAGCATACCATCATCCTTGGCCAGACCACCGCAGCTCCAATTTGTCCGCCCTCTCTCCCCTTCCCCTTCTTCTTCTTCGCCGTATCTATTCACTAAGTGAACAGGGGGGTGAATTATAATTCACGTCCACTGTTCATGCAGTGGACTATATCTTTTAAAAAAAATTCAAAAATTTTCAAAAAAAAATCATTTCAAAAAATTGTGGTTTTCTCAAATATTTTTCTACCAATTTTTCATTATATCGGGTTGTATATTTACACTGTAAAATACCCGGTTTTCTCTGAAATATTTTTAAAAAATTTAAAACATTTCAAAAAAGAAAAAAAATATTTGTTTTGCATACAGCCAAATCCTAAAATTTTTCCAAGCATATTTTTCATTAAAAAAACAAAATTTGCATCTTTTTCATGTTTTTTTTTAAATAATCCAAAAATGGATATCATAACCAATTTATGATCATCCACTAGAGTTTGCCTAAAATAGCAAAAATATTTTTCCAATCTTTTTTTAGGATCCAGATATAGACTTTAATATTTTTGGAGTGTAAAATTACACGATAAAGTACACCCTCAAGTATTAAAGATATAAGGTGTAAAAATGAGGTGCTAAAATTTAGATTTTAGAACGATTAGGATTTAACCCGATAAGGTAGAGACTCTCTCATGAAGAGAGATCTGCCTTAAGCCTTAGAAAAGATCAATGAATAGAAACCCGACTTAGAAAAAACAATCAAACAACAATGCAGCTTACCTTAGGTAGGATGCACTAGGGGTGATGCGTCCTCCTCTTGCACAACCAGTCCCTTACCCAGACTCTAGCAGACCATAGGTTCCTAGTGACCATAATACTAGGTGGCGACTCCTAAACATTAATCATAATTTTATGATTAAATCCAAAAATCCTTCCCAACACACAACACATCACAACAGGAGGCACGACAGAAAGCCTCCGTCTTCGCCAGACGACGTCGCAGCGCTCGCGCCCCCGTGACAGTATGCATAACAAACTAACCTATTTTTTTGTTTTTGATTTTTTTGCAATTTTTTTACGAATCTGTGTATTTTAATACCAGATTCATATCTTTATAGTTTAAAAATACAAACCGATATTAATCAAAATGGATAGAAAAACACAAGAGAAAATCACAAATTCTCAAAAATATTTTTTTGATTTTTTAATTTTTTTTACTGGGCCAGACCCAGAATAAAATTAGGTTGGGACCAGCCCAAATAAAATACAATCTATCTTATATTGGGTTGGACTCATTCGGCCGATGGCGTGGCCGGGTTGATGATCAACCGGCCAGTTCTTGTGCCATGCACAGTAACCAGTTAATTATAATTAGCCGGTTACTATGCTCATGCACGATGGAACGGGTAATTATTTTCTTGCACGTTCTGCATGCAAGAAGAAAACCCAGAAACAGAGGTGAGGGGGAGAGAATTACCTGGCGATGGTGCTGTTTTCGAAGTGGACAACGGCTGTTCCAGATGGCGATCTTTCTTCTTCTCCCCTCTGCTTTGTTGTGCTGTTTTTTTCTTTGTTTTTTGTTCTCTCTGTCAATAAAGTTTCTTCCCTCTCTGTAGTGGCTGTGTGGCCTCCCTCCTATTCGCAGTGGATCACAATGGCAGGGGAGACGAACGGCGTTAGCTGCTGTAGTTTTTCTTCCTTCTTTTTCCCCGTGTGTGTTGCCTCTGTCAACAATGTCATCCTCTCTCTATTGTGGTTGTGCTGCTGATACATCACAGTGCTGATGGCAATCAGGGAACGGGGGGGGACTTTCTTAGCCGGTGGTTCTTCTTGCCTTCTTAATGTTGTCCTTTGTTTCGGTTTCTCTCCTCTCTCCAACAAAATCCCCCTTTGTTTTCCTCTTGTATCTAAAACCTTACTCTTTCTCTCTGTTTTTCTTCCACTCCCCTCTCTCGTTCCTTTTCTCTATTTCTTTTAACTCTCAAAACCTCCCTGTTTTTTCATTCTCTCTTCCCCCCTGTTTTCTATTCTTCCCTCCTTCCTCTCTGTTGTCTTCCCTTTCTCTCCTTTGTCTCTCAAACAAATATTCTTCCTTTGTTTCAGTTCGTTCCTCCTCTCTCTCTGTTCTCCCTCTCTTTTTTTTTCTTCCCTCTCTGTTCTGTTTGGTATTCCCCCCTTTGTTTTCAAACAATTCTTCATCCTCTCTCACATTTTGTTGTTTCTCTTGCAATCTGTCCCCCGCGTCTTTTTTTTTTCTCCTCTCATCCTTTTTTTTCCCTTCTCTGTATTTATAGCCAAGTGGAGAGAGAGTCCCCCCTGCCTTGTTCCATCAAGGCGCAGGAGGTAAACGGGGCTACCTTACCCCTACAGGGTAAGGTGGTCGGTTGTCTGCAGGGCATGGTCGGGGCATGGGTTGTATTAATGGTGGCAGGGTAAAGGGGATGGCTTGTGTCCGGGTTTTGTGGGAAAGTGGGAAGGGAAAGAGAGAGGGAAAGAATAGCGGGAAAAATGTTTCAAAAACTTCTTCTCCCCTATCTCCGCGTTCGTAGGGGAGAAGACCATGCACAGTGCCTTTTAAAACAGCACCGTGTCTTGCACTCTTTTTTTAAAAAAACAATGATTGAAACACATTTGGGGAATAACTTAAAAAAGAGTTATGACAATTTGCCCCTCTTTATAATGCTTACGGAGCAAAGACTTTGCTTAGTAAGCTTGTAAAGAAAACAAAAGGAAAGAAAATGATTTGATTATCTTGGGCAACCTGCCCCTTTTGAAGAAAATTGGTCTACTTTCACGGGTGACCTATCCTTTTTGAAGAAAAATGGTCTATTTTCACAGGCGACCTGCCCACACATATTCACACTAGTCTATTTTCAAGGGCGACCTGCCCATACACACTCATGCTAGTCTATTTTCAAGGGTGACTTGCCCACACAAACTCACGCTAGTCTATTTTCACGGGCGACCTGCCCACACATGCTCACATTGGTCTCTTTTTAGTGGCGGCCAATCCACACACTTACACTTATTTTGGTCTATTTTCAGGGGTGACCAGCCCACACACACTTACCCTGGTCTATTTTCACTAGCGACCTACACACACACACACTCACACTAGTCTATTTTCAGGGGCGACCGGCCTACGCGCATTTACCCTGGTCTATTTTCACGGGTGACCTGCCCTAGTGGAAAAAAGGAAGAGTAGTCTCATTGTAATGGGTGACCTACCCAGGTGGAAGAATGGTCTCGTTGTAATGGGTGACCTACCCACTTAAAAAAAACATGGAGAATGGTCTCATTGCAATGGTTGACCTACCTAATTAGAAAAAGAAAAGAGTGGTCTCATTGTAATGAGTGACCTACCCAGGTGAAAGAATGGTCTCATTGTAATGAGTGACCTACCCAGGTAAAAGAACACATGGAGAATTGGTCTCATTGTAATAGGTGACCTACCCAAGGAAAAAAAAAAGGGAATAATAGTCTTATTGTAATGGATGACCTACCCAGGTGGAAGAATGGCCTCATTGTAATGGGTGACCTACCCAGGTAAAAAAAAACATGGAGAATGGTCTCGTTGTAATGGGTGACCTACCCAGAAAAAAAGATGGTCTCATTGTAATGGGTGACCAACCCAAGTGGAAAAGAGGAAAGAGTGGTCTTATTGTAATGGGTGACCTACCCAAGTGAAAGAATGGTCTCATTGTAATAGGTGACCTACCCAGGTAAAAAAAACATGGAGAATTGGTCACATTGTAATGGGTGACCTACCTAGAAAAAAAGATGGTCTCATTATAATGGGTGACTTACCTAGGTGGAAAAAGGAAAAGTGGTCTCATTGCAATGGGTGACCTACCCAAGTGGAAGAATAGTCTCATTGTAATTGGTGACCTACCCAGTAAAAAAAACATGGAGAATTGGTCGCATTGTAATGCGTGACCTACCTAGAAAAAAAAGATGGTCTTGTTGTAATGGGTGACCTACCCAAGGGGAAAAAGAGAAGAGTGGTCTTATTGTAATGAGTGACCTACCCAAGTGAAAGAATTGTCTCATTGTAATGGGTGACCTGCCTAGAAAAAAAAGATGGTCTCATTGTAATGGGTGACCTACCCAATTAGAAAAAGGAAAGAGTGGTCTCATTATAATGGGTGACTTACTAGGTGAAAGAATGATCTCATTGTAATGAGTGACCTACCCAGGTAAAAGAAACATGGAGAATTGATCGCATTATAATGGGTGACCTACCTAGAAAAAAATATGGTCTCATTGTAATGGGTGACCTACCTAAAATAAAAAGGAAGAGTGGTCTCATTGTAATGGGTGACCTACCAAAGTGGAAGAATGATCTTATTGTAATGGATGACCTACCGAGGTAAAAAAAACATGGAGAATTGGTCGCATTATAATGGGTGACCTACCTAGAAAAAGGATAGCGAGGGCTCAAAGGCACACTCAAAAGGAGGTAGGGTTAGAAAACGCACTACCCAAGACATGGTGGCTCAAAGGCACACTCGAAAGGAGGTAGGGTTAGAAGACGCACTACCTAAGAGATGGTGGTTCAAAGACACACTCGAAAGGAGATGAGGGATCAAAAGCGCACTCAAAAGGAGGTAGGGTTAGATAACGCACTACCCAAAAGTTGATGATGACACACTGATCTGTTAATGTTGGAAACAATGCATTATGATTAACATGCATGTATACTTACCTGAGAAATATAGGTCCCCCTTTTCTTCACGGAGTCATCCTTTTCTCAAAAGTTTGAGTCTTGGTAGCAAACTTCGATGGCCTTTTCGCTCTAACTTACTTGAGTCACATCTTGTGATCTTGACCTCTAGGAAAGGTTTGATATCCATTCATCTTTGTCCTCCAACCTTTATCTCAACGGTTGCCGACTCATCCAACATTTTGTTTTCTTAGGAAGGAATTACGGAGCTAACCCTACCATGTGTTTTTGGATTGCTCCCCAGCTTGATCATGCCCCCAAGTATTCAAATCGGATTTTCTTTGGGGATGAGACTATATGAAGGAAGATTTGGTTTTTGACAAGGAGTTGTTTTCATGCAGAATTTTTGGAATTTCAAAGCTATTCCAGACATAGAAATCATTTTAACATCGATTAAAAGCAAATTCATTCTGAAGAAATTCAACTGATTCCTATTGAGAGGTTTCAGAAGTGATGAAAACTTTTTGTTTTGCTTTTGGTGATAAAAATTGACATTTGGTTGGCAAAAAAATGGTTCAAAGTTAATTTGAGGGTTACAGAGAACTGGTCTTCAAAGCATTCATTTTATTTGGATGAATAATGATTTGGTTCGTATGCGAAAGCATTGCCTACCCATTCAGATTGCTTGCTTTTGATCAGAAAGGGCTTGATTAGGCACGTAATGTAGGCTTGGGCTCTTGGTCATGAAGAAAAGGATATTTGAAGGCTCAAAAGGTGTTTAATGGGTTTCAAGACTAAGGATTACTTGTACTTGTTTCTTGACCTTTTGTCATTTGAATTTATTTCTGAAATGGTCTATCGTGCCCCCCAATGTTGGGCTTGGGCTCTTTCTCTTTGTTTTCTTCATTCTTCACTTGGTCGAGCATCATCATATCAATTATTTTTTAGAAGCTCAGATATTTTAGATCCTTTGGATTTTTTTTCACGCCCTCTAGTTTTGTTTGGGCGTCTTTGATCATTTCATGCCCCCTAGTGTTATTTGAGGCACTTTTCAGTATTAAGGATTTTGGTATATCTCTCGCACTTGCCTCCTAGTGTAGGGTGTGATCCTAGCTAATGTTATTTTCAAAAAACATTACTAGGCTCAAAAGGGGTCTGCAAAGGATATATTTTAGCATCGTGAAAGAATTATCAAAGAAGGCCTTTTCTTATTTCAAATGCATGCATTTAGGACCAGTAAGCCTTGCTTTCATGCGAGTATGCAAAGTGATTTCTCATTATTCATTCAAATAAAACTCAACTTTGGAGTCACCTTATGGTTTTTTTTCCTCATGTTTTTCAGGTTTTCTAAGTGTATGATTACCTTTCTAAGGAATCACTTGAATTTCCAGAACTCGTTTGTTTTGCACAAACACCAACATGATTTCTATTTTTGTACTAAACTTTGAATTCCTAAAAAATCCTTATGAACATGTGCGATCATGCATATTTTTGGAAGAAAAAGAAAACATACCAAAAGATTATTGGCGCAATGGTTTCATGCTTAAAGCTTATGCTCAATATGTTATTTGCATGAAATAGCAACAAAATGAAAGCATGTCATGAACACAGAAAAACACATGATTTTATTAATAAGAAAGACTCATTTGAGAGAGAAAGTCTTGTGGCATTGATGCAACCATATTATTCAATAGTTTCACCCACATTTAACTAGTGTTTTGCCCATGTTTTATATATAAAATGCCTTGATATTCTTTGTTTTATGTTTTGAAGGCACTTTTGGATGAAAGATGCAAAAAGGAGTAAATTGGAGATAATTGGCAAATTTGACCTTCAGTCGATGTTTTGTGCAAAGCGTGAGCTCTAGAGGTTGAAATGAAGTGATTCTAGTGGCATTAAAAAGCTAACATCCATACCTTTCTGGACATCTAAGGCAAGAAAATAAAATAAGGAAGAGCATGGAAATCGCAGCCTTCAAAGTCAAATCTCGCAATCTACCAGTGTTGACCTTCGACTATTCCAACTTTAATATCTGGAGCTACAGAAGTCCAATTGATGTAAACTCCATTTTTTGGATTCATGACTCAAATTTCTATAAACGCTTCAAATTTCAGCCAAAACCGATATCATATGAGGGAGATATGATTTTTCAAAGATGACATCTGAATTCTGCCAGCAAACAGGTTTCGTGAAGAAACGAGTCCAAATTACGTTCCGAAGCATCTAAACCGATATCCAAGTTTTTATTTCAGCAATTTAGCTCCTCTAAGTCAAAACTTGAACATTTCATGCAAGGCTATTTCTCCTTTTTTAGGAAAATAGTTATTAAAGTACTTAAATGTAAACAGTCTACTTAATGGAGGACTATTTTGTAAAATAGAGATCTAGGGTTTCCTAAGATATAAAAAGAATGAGAGAAGAGAAGGGGGGCAGCCAGCCAAGAAGAGAAAAATGCCCCCTTCCTCTAAGAAACCCTAAATTATGCATTCTTCCTTCTTTTTGATTAGTTGTTCAACAAACATGCAAGGCTAAACACTTTTTCTTGGTTGCAAGTACACGAAAACCTTCGGATTTCAAGAACTGTGAGATTTATTATAGCTTTTCTTTTCAGTTTATATGATGAATATGTTTGTTCTCCTACGCTTATTTTTCCTATGATTGTTTATTTTAATTGCTAGAGCGGACTCTAAGTTATTATTGTAGATAATCTATTGCTAAGTTTGATATCAAAACCGGAGTTGTGGTATATGAACTTGTGAAGCAACTGAGTTTAATAATTGTGGTGGATCTACATTATTAATCTTAGGGAGAACATTCAATCAAATCAAACATAGACTGCGGACAGTTATATTTTCTTGATTAATCAACTTATCTAGTTCTTAAGGCTGCCATTGAATTAAATTACTAGTGCGAACACTATTGATGGTTAGGGTTAGTTATACGGCGGATTCGTTAACTAACCAATGTTAAGAAGAGATAAATATTCAGAATATAAATTGATGTTTTGTTTTCATGATCAGTTCTGATTTCTGTAGGTGGATGTGTGCTTGTGACCAAGGTTTGTTCTCTTGATAATTTTCTGATTTTATTAAATTTTGTTTGATAGTTTTCTGTTTTCTTTTGCTTTAACGTAGATAATGTCCAAACCCCCCCCAAATTGCATATCATCTAGCACAAAAATCTGACTTGAACTTTCTTGTGGGATCGACCTCTTGCTTGCTTTATACTATCTTGTGTGTTGTGTTTGAAGTTAGGGTAATTAATTTGTGCGACCGCGACATCGCAACAAGCATTATATGCCAAATTACCAACAAGACTGAAACAGGTTGAAACAAAAATCAAGAAGTTTTGCAGGCATGATCAAACAAAAAACAATAATAGGGCAGGCTTCATCCTTCCATTTTCATAAATCTCCTCTCAGGCTAGCCTTCCCACAACAGCTCTTGTAGAGGTCTCATTGACAATAGGGTCAAAAACTGGGGTCAAAATTCGAGTCCTTCAAAATTTATGCTGTCTTTTTCGCACCCTACCTTGACTATCGATGCTTTCTGAGCATTCTGCCTCTAGTGCCTTTACTGATCCACCGCTTCAAGCATGATTAGGTAGAGGGTTCATGTTTGCATTTGGAGTGTCTTCAAATGCTATCCACTCTGCCTTAATTCATGATAAGAACTAGGTTATTGGTTCATATTCCATTTTTCTTTTTCTTCCTGATAGAAACAGAGCTAGTTTTTTTCATTTTAAAAACGAAGAACGAAGAGTACAGTCTATGAGGATAAATTTAATGAATTTGTTTTGCCAAAAATATCCTTTTACATACTTCAATATTCATTATAAGTTTGAACCCAGTAATTTAATTAAGTATAATTAAGTCTTTGCACCTAATTAAATCTTTTAATTTAACTCAAATTAATTTTTAAACATAATTAAACTCTTAATTTGGCCCATGATTAAATAAAATTGGCCATTATTAATTTGGCCCATGATAAATAGATCTTTGTGGTGCCAAATCTTGGACCTTGGTTTGACTCAAAAGTATCCTAACCATTGGCTTAAAGTAGCCATCATAGGCATTTGTTGCAGGAAATGGCTAGTTAGGTTGGTCACTTTGGGGCGGTGCCACATCCACTATGACCTCGATCAACCAAAACGGATCACACTAGAGTGTAGTCAGGTGATCATTTTCATGTAAGTTTTGTCTAATTTGATGGAGAGATGAAGCATAAAATGTCTAACGAAGAAGGCCATTCGAGCAACCTCTCTAGAGAAGAAGATGAACAAGCAACCTTAAAACGACGTTGTTTTGGTCTTTTTCATTTTAGTCCTTCAATTTCTGATTTCTCCTAATTACACCCCTAAGTGGCTTCAAACTTTCAATTTTGTCCAATCCTACCCCTAACGAACTTCAATTTCAGCCCCAGATTTAGCGTTGACACGATCAAAAGATTGATGTCTTCGCCCAAGTGTAGGAGTGTCGAAGTAATAAATAACCCGGCAAGACCAGGGTCGAACCACAGGGAGGTTAATTGTATAAATTATAGATAACAACAATGATACAACAATAATAGTAACAACAACAACAACAACAAGAAGAACAATACTAGTAGTAGTAGTAGTAGTAGTAGTAGTAGTAGTAGTAGTAATACTAATAATAATAATAATACCAATGATACTATTAATGATGATAATAATAAAGATGAAGAAGTAGAAGAAGTTGATGAGAACTTTGAGATGGAAGATTAATGTAAGGATTAAACAATGATAACAACAAATTTCAAGGTTAGAGGATCCACTAATGGTATTTCAAACAAGTATAATATAAACTCTTTTTATTACTCAACTGGAAACCACACACAAAGGAGGTTCCAATTAGATTATAAATTGTTAACATGATTACATTAGTTATCTTATTCAAATAATACTACTACTTGTAAATATTGTCAGGCATTCATGATTATAACTTATGTTAACAACAAATCAAATTCCTTTCATAGCTCAAGTGTCGGTTATACCATACAGTATGAGCTATAAAAGTGCCAAGTATTTATTATACCAAGTGCTATACAACATAAATCTAGATTAACCATTTAACAAGCAAAGTATTAAAAGTGAACAAGATAACAAATATAAAACATGTTAGTATCCAACATTAAGGTCCATGTTAAGTTTATATTATACTTATTCTTACACCATTAGTGTACCCTTTTCACCTTGACATAATTAACCTAGCTAGACATAATGAAAGAAAGAAACCTAAATAAACAAGATAAGAACATAAATGAGAAAGAAGTTAACTAAGTAAAAAAAAGGAAATGAAAGGCATAACAAGAGATTAATATAAACAAAACTTAAGTATTACAAAAGAGAGAGAGCAAGAGCATGATCTTGATCTAAACACCAAGATGCCTAAATACATGGCAAATGGCTCCTTTTATAGGCCAAAATTTGGAACTATTGATTTGTTGACTAATTGATGAATGGGTGGCCACATCTTGACTTGGTGACAATTCTTATCTTCTTGTCTGCCACAAACATCATTGATAACGTCATAATTTGAACAGACTTCAATCATGAAAGTTCTAGGAAATTGTCTCATCTTTCCAGGGTAAAATTTTGAGATCATTTGGACTTCTAGAACTCGAGATATGGGCTGAACACTGAACAGTGTCTAGGCTGCAGGACAGATTCGGACTTCTTCGTTGTTGCTACAGTTTGGACTTGAAAACGACCTTGTTAAATCTTGGACTCCCATAAAAGTTGTAGGCTTATGTCTTAGCTTTCCATCCATATAAGGCAGACCTAAATCCAAGATCTACATCTCCAGATATGACCCGATTACCAAACAATGTTACAGTTTGGACTGCACCAATCATCTCTTTTCTAAGTTTGGCCATCTCTTTGTCCTTTCAATTTCAGTACTTCAACTCATCAATCAATTCTTTAATTTATGTGATAGGCTTGCGTTTAAGATAAACATTTACCATAAATTAAAGGTATCTTATATTATTAGATATGTTATTATAAAACATGCTTTAGTTAAGGAGTTATTGATACTTTAAGTGCAAAATGATGATATAAAACCTTGATAAAAATGCACTTTTAAGTACTAATTAAGCGTTTTTTTAATTTTGGTCCTTAGAATTTGACCCTTAATTGACCATTAAACTTTTAATTCTCTTCAATTTCACCCCTATTTTCAGCCAATTAGATCCCTAGAGTTTAGTGCCTTTTCCAAAATGGTCATTGGCTGTACATTTCTTCAATTTAGCCCTTAATTGACCTCAAAACTTTGATTTTCTTGCAATTTTACCCCTGATTTCAATCAATTGACTTGGTAAAAATTAAATTTGATCTTCTATAATTCCAATCTTCTTAATTATGCCTAAATTGAGCTCTAAACTTAATATTTTACCAATTCAGCCCCTAATAAAATCAATTTGACCTATTTAAAGTATAATTAAGTCCTTGCACCTAATTAAATCCTTCAATTAGACTTAAATTAATTCATAAACATAATGAAACTTTAAATTGGCCCATGATTAAATCAAATTGGCCTATTAAAAATCACTACCAGACAACCAGAGAAAACCAACGGAATTACCGACGGAAAAATTTCGTCGGTAATAATTATCGACGGAAATAATTCCGTCTCAAACTCTGTCGGTATATACCGACGGCGAAGTATACAGTTTGTCTGGAAATATGCAACGGCGTGGTGACGTCAGACGATTTTACAAGGGATTCAAACTGAGATAGCCGTACAGTGACGTGGCACTGTCACCGATGGAATCACCGACGGAAGTAATCCGTTGGTGATTCCATCGGAAAAAACCATTATATGCCCACTGATCTGCCGACACTCTCTTCCTCTGTTTCTCCTTCTTCTTCTTTCCCATCCCACCTCTCCCCTCCCAAACTGCAGCCAAACACCCATCCCAACTCTCCACTATTCTCAACACGAGCACTCAAGTTTCTTATATCTTGTACATGGTCACAATATCCATTTCTTGTAGATTTTATCATTTTTTTATAAGTAAATCTATCCTTTTTAGTTTTAATATTTAATTGTGAATTTTATTGTTTTAGTATATGTATTTTGTTAACGTTTGTACTTGTTTAATTGTTATTTGTCAAAGAAACTTGTAGTATGAATGTATAATTTTGTAGTTGTTATAGTTTGTTTTAAATTTTGTCAAATTATATTTGTTTATAAATTGTTGAAATTTTATTTGAATTACACCGAATTAAATGTGTCGTTGTGATGAAATAAATAATTAATAGCTTGTTTAACGAGTCTTGTTTAATTGTTATCAATTCTATTTCAAAGTTGTGATTTCTGTAAATTTATATATGTATAAATTTGTATGTATGAACGTTGATAGTTGATAATTGATAATGAATATTTAACATAAGTGTTGTTTTAGTTTGTTGGATAATGACGGGAAAACCAATATTTTTGTTATGTTTTATAGAGGTTCAATAGAAGTCATGGATGATCGTTCATGGATGTATCATGACTCACCCCAAGGATTGCGGGGGATGGATTATTGTAACGGTGTCCGGGGGTTTTATTAATTTCGCAACATCTATTCCGAGGAATTTTCCCGATGGCGGTATTAGGTGTCCATGCGGGAAGTGTAAAAATTTAAAGTTTTGCATCAAGATGTTGTAACGATGCATCTTCTAACCAAAGGGTTCATGGAAGATTACCTGTGTTGGTATGCTCACGGAGAACTATTTGTTCCTGATGAGAGCATGGAAGAACAGTGGTTGGGTCAACTTCTAGTGCTAGCAACATGCATGAAGTTGGAAATGAGAACAGTAATCCTTACAGGAATATGGTTATGGATGCAATGAGAATGAGTGAAGGTAATGTCAGGGAATGTCCAATCGTAGAAGAAGAACCTAATGCAGATGCAGCAAGGTTTTTTGATCTGTTGAGAGATTCGACGAACCATTATGGGATGGCCGCACGAACCACGATGAAATTATCCGAGTACGGTGTTCACCATCAAGTCAGATCACGGGTTGAGTGAGGCCGGTTATGACAAGATTATTGAATGGGCGAGAAGCATTTTACGTGAAGGGAACAGGTTGAAAGAGAACTTCTATGCTGCTAAGTCCATGATGAAATCCCTCGATTTAGGATACTAGAAAATTTATATATGTCCTAACTTCTGCATGTTATACTACGTTGAAAATGCTGAGATGATCGAGTGCATGACATGCGGGCATTCCCATTACAAACCCATAACTGGTAGAGGGAAGACTCTCGTGGCATATAAAAAACTTAGATACTTCCCAATCACACCTAGACTGCAGAGGTTATTCATGTCACCAAAGACTGCTGAGCACATGACATGGCACCAATCACACCATGTGGTTGATGGAGTGATGGTGCATCCTTCTAACGGTGAAGCCTGGAAACACTTTAACAGTATGCATCCTCACTTTTCAGCTGAATCAAGGAACGTGCATCTTGGGTTGTGTACAGACGGATTCAACCTATTCGGGTCATTTGCTGCTCCTTATTCTTGTTGGCCGGTCATGCTGACGGTTTATAACTTGCCACCAGGGATGTGTATAAGGTCAGAATTCATGTTTTTATCTATGGTCATACCAGGTCCGAGCAGTCCGGGTCGGAATATAGATGTTTGTCGTCGTGCGTTGATTGATGAGTTGACACAGTTGTGGTCCTCTGGAGCTTTGACTTATGACATCTCGAGGAAACAAAATTTTGTTATGAGAGCGGCTTTGATGTGGACTATCAATGATTTCCCAACTTATGGAATGGTTTCTGGTTGGAGCACGCATGGAAAGCTAGCATGTCCATACTGTATGGAGAACAACAAGGCATTCACGCTAACAAATAGGGGTAAAACTTCTTTTTTTTACTGTCACCGTCGTTTCTTGCCACATAACCACAAGTACAGAAAGAACAGAAAGGATTTCTTTGTTGGCAGAGTTGAAAATGATATTGCACCCCCGCGTCTTTCCGGTGAAGAATTGTTTGATGTTGTGTCAGAGTATGGTGAAATTGTGTTTGGTCTCCAATCAGGTAAGCAGAAGTTTCCTGGTTTTGATTTGATCTATAATTGGGTGAAGCGAAGTATGTTTTGAGAGCTTCCTTATTGGAAGACCAATCTTCTCCGCCATGACCTTGACGTCATGCACATTGAAAAGAACGTGTTTGAGAACATTTTCAACACCGTCATGGATGTGAAGGGGAAGACAAAGGACAACATCAAGGCTAGATTGGATGTAGCACTGTTCTGTAACCATAAAAATATGGAGTTGGTTTATGATGGGTCATGGGTAGCAAAACCAAGTGCAAGCTTCATGCTAGAGAAAAACGCACAACTACTAATCTACAAATGGCTTAAGAGTCTGTGTTTTCCCGATGGACATGCCTCGAACATATCAAGGCTGGTTAATACGAAGGAATGCAGATTATATGGAATGAAGAGTTATGACTGCCATGTGTTTATGCAAACACTCATCCCATTAGCTTTTCGTGATTTTTTACCAAAGGGGATATGGGATGCACTAACGGAGATTAGTCATTTCTTCAGAGATATATGCTCCAGCAAGTTGAATGTTGATCATATTGAGAGGCTTGAAAAGAATATCGTCGAGACAATATGCAAACTTGTGATGATATTCCCTCCATCATTTTTTGACTCAATAGAGCATCTACCCGTACATTTACCGTTTGAGGTAAAAGTTGGAGGGTCGGTCCAGTACAGATGGATGTATCCATTCGAGAGGTTAGATATTACAGTTGCTATGACATTTATAATTAAATATTTATAATTTTATTTTAATGTTTTTAATTGATAATGTTTTATTAATATATATATATATGCGATTACTTGTTCAATATTAAAAAAAAAAGGTTAAGAACAAGGCGCATGTTGAGGCATCAATATGTGAGGCGTGTATTGTTGAGGAGATCTCAACATTTATCTCATACTATTTCGAACCTCATTTGAGAACGAGGATAAACCGTGTTCCACGGCATGATGATGGTGGTGAAGTGCATTCAAGTGGGAACTTGTCAATATTCTCCAATCCTGGACGACCCACACCTAAAAATGCCATGAGGGGAAGATATTTGTCTGAAATAGAGTTCAGACAAGCACACAATTATGTCCTATTTAACTGTGATGAGTTGAGACCTTTTATTAAGTAAGTAGATGTTCAACTTAAACTTTGTCAAGAGTGTACTATTTATGTTTTGTGATACCATACACTCATATAATTTGGAACAACCTAGCAGGCAACATCAACAATACTTACTGTCCAATAACTCACAGCTGACCGAATTCCAGATCTTTCAATTACAGGATGAACAATTTGCCACATGGTTTAGAACACATGTAAGTCCTATCACAAACTCATTATCTCTTGCAATGTAATTAATTGTAGTCAATGTTACATAATATTCGTTTATTGATTATTGTTGTATTTAATTTACAAGCTAGGTTTATCAAATGGGAGGTAGTGCTGCTATATCACTGTCTTTACTATGTCTGGGCCCTGAAAGAAAAGTCAAGTGCTATAACGGGTATTTTGTCAATGGATATGTCTTTCATACTGAAGAATATAGGCATGGAAGAAAGACATACAACAGCGGTGTTTGTATTAAGGGATCGACTTCTAGTGAGTTTGAAGTTGACTACTACAGTAGATTGGAAGAGGTCATCGAACTGCAATATCATAGCGAGCAAAATAGGGTGTTTTTATTCAAATGCTATTGGTATGACACAACTGACAAAGAAATCAGAGTAGATCCTCACTATGGTCTCGTTGAAATCAACTCAAAAGCTAGACACCGCAACGTAAACGACGTCTTTGTTTTCGCAAAGCAATGCCAACAAGTTTTTTACACATACACCCCTTCCTTTAGAAATGACCGATCAAGAGTTGATTGGTTATCCATTTTAAAAACAAAACCCAAGGGTCGTGTTGAGGTTGTTCAGGATGAGAACAAAGACACAAGTGTGATAGATGAAGTCTTTCAAGCTAGTGAGTTGGTTGAACCATACCGAGTTGCTCCGTCGATTGACTTAGAAGAAAATTTGATTTTTCATGTTTTCAACGATTGTCTTGTTGATGTTGATGCAAAGGAGTTGAATGTTGTTCTGAGCTCTACTAGTGGAAAAAAGAATGTTGTTGAAGAAGATGATAACGAAATTGAAGAGTGCGATGAAGCTGATGATAACAATTCAATACAGGACGAAGATGAAAATTCCGACTAACTAAACATGTTATAAAGCCTTATTTTATAATGTAATAATTTGAAACATGAAATATTTATTCTTCTTTAATGGTCAGCCCTTGTTATTGTGTTGTGTGTGCTGTAAGATTGCAATTCAAGATTTTGTGACAGGGTTACATAGAAAAAATAAGAAAAATTTTATGTTTTACTAACGGACCATAACCCGTCGGTATTTCACAGAGAGTTGAAAAAAATTTACGGGATTGTGCCACACTCACCGACGGCTTTACCGACGGACCATAACCCGTCGGTATTTCACAGAGAGTTGTAAAAAAATTACGGGATTGTGTCACAATCACCGACTGCTTTACCGATGGACCATAACCCATCGATATTTCATAGAGAATTGCAAAACAATTACGGGATTGTGCCATAATCACCGACGGTATACCGACGGCGTTACCGACAGAATCACTGACGGATTCACGCACTTCCCGAAGCGCACACATGTCTGACACGTGTCCGTCTGCACAAATACCGACGGCGTTACCGACGTCAAATACTGACGGCGTTACCGACGGATTGACGCACATCGCCGGCGCGCGATGTGTGACACGTGTCCGTCTGCACAAATATCGACAGATTTTCCGACGGATCGAAAAGTCTGGCAGGATTTTCGAACTTTTTTTGGTGCCCATTTCAATTAATTTCTGACGGTATTACCGACAGAATTTAATGCCACCGACAACAATTAATTTCCGTCGGTAATACCGTCGGAAAAATTGCTATATATAACCCCCATCCTCCCATTTGGTTCATTTTCTTCTCTGCTTCCATTTCTCTTCTCCTCTCCTCTCAGTTTATATTTAGTTTTTAGAAGGGATTTTATTGGTTTGGTGGTAGTTTTAAAAGGTATGTATTCTTTTTTCTTTATCTTTGTATTTTTTTTATTTTAATCATGATTATTTTTTTTTGGTGTTCTTCGTTTTGTGTATTGTTTGTAGATAAAATCCTAAATTCAACACACTATTAAGGTAAGCATTTTTTATTCCCAAATTTATTTTGAATTGATATAGTGTTTTTTAGTTTTGTGTATTGTTTGTTTTGTGTGTATGGTGTTTTGTGTAGTGTTTTTTAGTTTATTAATTTTATTTATTAATTTAGGATATTATTGTTTGTATTGCTATAATTGTTATTGTTGAATTTATGTTAAAAATGTTAATTTATATATAGAATTACATTTAATTAGTTTATCTTAATTTAGGATATTATTGTTTGTATTGCTATAATTGTTATTGTTGAATTTATGTTAAAAATGTTAATTTATATATATAGAATTACATTTAATTATTTTATCTTAATTTAGGATATTATTGTTTACATGTCATTGTTATTGCTTGTTATTACATTTTTATATTTATGTGTACCCGTTAATTTCTATTTTGAGGTCCATTAGGGTCGACCGTATTAGGAATGATATTGATTCTTTTACTTGAATATCATTATATGATGTTATTGAATAAAATGTTGTGTTGATGATGATGAGTTAGGTTGAGATCTAGGATGATTGGATCTGGATGTGAAATAAAATTGGAAGTCTAATATGATTTTGTCGATAACTTGGGACCCCCTAGTATAGGGAAGACTCTGTCGAATGTTTTTTAAAATAATCAAAGTTAATTATGTAATTATTCGTATAAATTTGTGTAGATGCGTAGAATGAAATCTACAGCACGTCGTCAGAAGACAGTTGCAGCTAGTTCTTCTAGCAACGAGTAGGACGTATCCTTAGGTGCTGATTACAGCGAGGAATCTACGCCAACTTGTGATGCTACCTCTTCTAGTGCGATTTCACAATGATTTTTTCTATATTTGAAATCCTCCCAGCTTGCTTTTTCTAAAATACCAGTCTTCTTGCTATTTTTTTATTTTTCATTGACGCCATAGATCCGCCATAATTATTAAACTTAGTCGCTTTACAAGTTTAAATATCACAACTCTGGTTTTAATAGCAAATTTAGCAATATATTGATTAGAATAATAACTTGAAGTCCACTCTAAAAATCAAACTAAACAATTATAGGAAATAAGCATAGAAAAAAATTCATACTCATTATATAAATTGAAAAGAAAAGATAAAATAAATCTCATAGTTTTTGAAATCCGAACGTTTTGTATTCTTTCAACAAAGAAAAATAATTTAGCCTTGCGTGTCTATTAAAAAACTAAGAAAGAAAAAGGATGAAAATATAATTTCAGGTATAGGAGAAAAGGGTGAGAGTTTCTTCCTTCTTTCTGGCCGCCTTATTTTTCTTTCTCCTTTTCTTTTTATTTGATAGGAAAACCCTGATCTACACATCTCTTCAATCTGTTTGTATCCTCCAAAAAAATAATAGTCCTTTCTAAAGTAGACAATCTACATTTAAGTAGTACAATAACTACATTTCTAAAAAAGAAGGAAAACCAGTCTTGTATAAAATCTTTGAACTTATACTTTGGACTTAGAGAAGTTAAATTGCCTAAATAAAGACCTTTTCCATATGAAAAAATAATTACCATGTCGGTTTGGATGCTTGGAAAGTATGTTGGACTTGTTTATTCACAAAACCTGTCTACTAGAAGAATTTATGGGTTGTCTTAAAAAACTCATATCTCTCTCATATGAGCTTTTTTTCTACTAAGATTTGGGAGGTTGATAGGTATTTCATTCAAGAGTCCAACAAAATTGAATTGCATCAAATGTACTTTTTTAATACAAGATATTTAAGTCAGAATGGTCGAAGATGAAAACTAGTAGAATGTGAGACTTGTCTTTGAAGGTTGAGATTTTCATGCTCTTTCTTCTTCTTCTTCCATGCCATATATGTATAGGAAGGTATGAATGTTAGCTTTCTAATAACATTGCAATCACTTTATTTTGACCTCTATAACTCAAGTTCTGTATAAAACATTAATTAGAGGTCAGATTTACCAATATTCAACACAGGTTGGAACATAGTATGAATTTTATCTCTAATTAACTTCTTTTTAAATCTTACATTAAAAAGTGATTTCAAAACATAAAACAAAGATTATTAATGTATTTTATAGATAAAACATGGGCAAAACCAAATTAAAAAAATAAAGAGAAAAGGCCTAAGCACTGTTTGATAGAATTTGAAAATTTTATCCCCAAGCTTTATATTTTTGTTTGTCTTTACAAACTTACAACGCAAAACACTTGATAAGCATTGTAAAATAGGGGTATCTGTTGCCATCAAAATTTGACCTATTTTTCAAAGAGTTTGGAAAAAACAAAAAATAGCAAAACACAATGAAAAACTCAAAAAATATTTTATTGATATAATTACATCATTTTCAGTGTCTTTCCATACAATTTAAAATAAAATATATATTTTCTACACGTTCGATTTTTAATGTGCTCATTGAGTCGATATTCATGTTGCCTTTGTTTCAAAAATCAAAACATAAAAATAAATCAAAAAAGAAAAAAGAAAAAAATACATTTATATTTTAATGATTTAATTGTAATCATAAGAAAAAAAGAATTTTAAAATTAAAAACCCTCTCCCTAATCAACTTAACTTTTACTAATATCTCATTTCAACCCAAATTATCATCGGCAACCCCTATTTCAACCAAACCAAATCTACCAGCCTTCATGGTATGTTTTTCTTCTACCACAAACACAACACCATTTTCTCTCCTCATCAATAACAGTCGTTGATTCTTGTACCAACAGAGAATAGCCTCTTCACCTCTCCACTATCAATATCAACACCAGGAGCCTTCACCTGCAATACCACCAGCAACCCTCTACAAAACCAAAACCAACGGGAGTTAGCAGTACCATGGCCACTTAGTGAATGATTAAAACCAAGGGAGGGAGTGCCAGGTATTTGAGCTTGCAGGTTTCTGGAGGGAAAGACAACGAGCTACTGTCGGTTTAATTACTAGGTTGTTGAGGGCTGGTGGCTATCGGCTATTATTAGTGTGGGTTCGGTTCGTGGTAGCTGTTGATGGTGCTCGTGTGACGTGGTGGAAACCGAAAGGAAGAAGAAGCTATTGTGCCTTGACCGTCATAGGAATGGAGAGCTAATGGCGTTTACTGTGGGTGAGTCACGGCTTGAATTGGATGGCTAGATTAGTTGTTTTTTTTATGTTTCTGGGTAGTAGAGAAGAAACATGGGCACCGCATGTGGGGTTTGATGATGGCATCGTCGCTGCTGGCTGAGAGAAAAAAGGGGGTGAACAGAGGGAAAGCTTCTCACGATGATGATGATGAGGGGAATGAATTTCATATGAAAAATTCTCATGAATTTAATAAATTAATTATTAAATTTAAAATACATGTAAAAATATATTTTTAGAATTTTATATAAAAATATTATATATTTTATTTTTTAAAATATGATATGATTTTTTTATTTTTAAGAAACCTGTTAATCTACAATTAAAATATTTTTAATTTTTAATTTTTTTTATCTTTTCTCTTTTTATCATCTATTTAACACAAAATTATAAAAAACAAAATGAACATCAACATACAATTTTTTTTTTTTTGCTATATTTTACTTACACATCTAAAAAATATACATGTTTTTAAAACACTAAAAACTCAAATTCTAACAATAAACATCTAAAAATTGTAAAATGAACCTTCCAAAGATAAAAAATAATATGAAGAACAGTGTTGAAAGATTTTGGAGCTAGAGGAATAGTAGCGGTGCGTGTGCCAGTGAACTAGAATACAAGGTGAATCTGAAGTGACTTCTTCTCTTCCTTTTTGTGTCGGCGGTGGCTCTCACCGTGACCTGTAAGCAAAGGAAATCACACAGGCAGTTCGTTTGTCTCTTTTTTAGATCTGTTTTTTTTTTTTCCTGCTGCAAATAATGGTTCCGATTAAAACCAAGGGAGGGACTGCCCGATATTTAAGCTTGCAGGTTTCTGGAGGGGAAGACGATGAGCTACTATTGGTTTTATTACTAGGTTGTTGAGGGCAGGTGGTTGTTGGCTACTATTAGTGTGGGTTTAGTTCGTGGTAGCTATTGATGGTGCTCGTGTGGCGTGGTGGAAATTGAAAGGAAGAAGAAGCTATTGTGCCTTGACCGCCATATGAATGGAGAGCTGATGGCGTTGACCGTGGGTAGTCACGACTTGAATTGGATGGCTAGATTAGGTTTCTTTTATGTTTCTGGGAAGTAGAGAAGAAACATGGGCACCGCATGTGGGCGTTGATGATGGCAGTGCCGCTGCTGGCTGAGAGAAAAAAGGGGGTGAACAGGGGAAAAATTTCTCACGACTATGAGGTTGGGTCACGATGGAGTTGGGGAGTGACCGCTACAAAGAGGAGCTGCTAGTGTAGATTGCTATTAGTGTTCAGCTGAGGGATAAGATCTCGAGCTGGAGGCTGCTGGGTTGTGAGGGAGATATATGATATGGTGGAGGAAGATTGAGGAGCTGTTGATTTTAGGTTGTGTGGCTAGTGGTGAGGGGCGTTGGTGATAGTGTTGCTAGACCGGTTGCTTGGTCAGAGAAGGTATTCTGGTGATGGGGTTTTTATGTTTTGGGTTTTGTGGGAGGCTTTGGTGTTTGTGATAGTGGGAGGAGACAATGAAGGGTAAGGGAGCTTGTTTTATTTTTTTTGGTTGTATGTAGCTGATGACTGGGTTTTGGAATTGGGGCTAGGGTTTCTTTTTTTAATATAAATATCAGGAGAGAATGTATGTATAACTTTTTTTTTTTTAATTTCTTATCGCCAAAAAAATTCTCTTTTAAAATTCATCTTTTTTTCTTTTATAACTAGTACAACCACTTATTTATATATATAAAAAAGATTTGTTATTTTTAATTGCTTGGATTTTAAGTAAATAAACATAATTTGATTTTTTAATTTGAAAAAAACATTGAAAACAATGCAATTATATCAAGAATGTATTTTTTATATTTTTAGTTTTTCTTAAAAAAAAATTAACAAAAATTAGAATAAAAAATTAAATAACAACACCTAAATCAGCACCTTGCGTTCCATGCCGCTTGTAATTAATTTTGATAATTAAGTGCTTCCCATCATATGGTACAATAACTATACGAGGATATAGTGCTTTCCAACACCAGTCCTCTTAATAAGGTTGACATTCCAAATCAGGCACGTAAAAATGGTTAGAATGTTAGTATGGGCTCTTGCCCAACTAACATGTCTTTTCCCTTCTTCTTTTTTAAACCTCACATCTCTCTATCTCAACTCTTTCCGTTCTTTTCATTTTATTGCAACGAATTTTCTTAAAATTATATAAATACATATAATAAGAATTACTTATCAAAAAAATATCCCAGTCTAAAAATTTAAACTGTTAAGTGAAGTTTCAAAATATAATTTATATTATTCTTTAATATACCTCCTCAAATGAAAGTCAATATTCTTTGAAACTTACAAAGACTCACATTGCCTTATATTTAATTTTTATCAAATAAATAAGAATGTTGAGATTCGAACTTGTGATCGCTTGGCCATCAAGATTCTGATACCATGTTAAAGAATCATCTCAATCCAAAAATTTAAATTGTTAGGATGTAATCATAAGAAACAATACACGATACATTATAATTAGAAAAATATTCTCTTACAACACGAAAATGTTGTCAATAAAAATTTCATTAAATATAGGGGAGAAGTATACTTATCTCTTAATTATGGCAAAACAGTTTGTTGAAACATGAAAGTCACATGATTGAACTGCCATACTTGCAAACGTAACCATCCATCTAACGAGAGTGAGAGATATATTCAGGCTCATATATAGTGCTATTGATTATCAAATACTTGTACTAGAGAGCAGGGAGTGGAGAGTGCAAACTGGCATTCCATAACTAAGCATCTTCACTCCAAACAGTCGTGATCCAATGATCATGCATTCTTCAATAGGTAAATCCAAAGTTTTTTTTTTTTTCTATTTAAGTTATAATTTCCTGTTTGTCAATTTAAATTAATTTTGTTATTATACAGCCCTTGTCTCCAAGAATAATTCTTCTTTTCTGAGATTTTGTTAATTTTACTGTCAAAAGCTTGCTGATTTTTGCTAGACATTATTATAAAATCTTGCTCTCCCATCAGCATATATGTGTAAATACTGTCGAATGTCGAATAATCATTAGGGTTAGATCTTAGAGGTATCAGATTCTTCATAGGGTTGGTCTAGCATATGGCATGGAGGCTGAGACTGTGACTCTAACACATGGATCGAAGAAAATTTCACATGGTATTTACATTTCAAAACTATGCTCCTTTTGTGACTCTTCGTCTCTGTCAAAACCAGTCTTTTTTCTTCTTGAAAATGAAATAAAAATTTCAAACAGCTAATTAACCATCTGTCATTCACTACAAACATCACACATGCTCAACATCACATTTTCAAATCATGTACTTGTTACGGAGCAGCCAAGGTGGGAGCACCGGCCAAGTTTTTTACTCTTCCTTTTTGCATTAAATGGCTATATATAGCCCAATTCATTCGCTGATCAATTGTTGTAAGAACATTATAAATATGAGATTCATATAGCTGAATTGTTAGAATAGATTTCGGTTTTCTAACACTTTGTATTTATGAATCTCAACTCATTTAGGCCGTAGACAGTAGATTGCTTCTTTCGGTGAAGAAGCTGATCGTGGGGTTGCGAGACGTTGTAGTATCGCGGGACTGTAAGCCTGAAAATCAGTCGAAGAAAATGAGAGGGAAGCCATTTTCAGCCAAAGCCATTTTTGTTCTATGCATTGCAAGCTTTCTTGCAGGATCTCTCTTTACCAACCAGAATTGGACGCATCCTTCTCGGGCCAAGGATAATAGGATTGCAGTAATTCCTCATCATGTCACCAAGCTGCAAGAAGTGAAACAAGATTGTGATCCCAAGCGTGTAAGTTTGGTTGTTCACACTTTAAACACCATAACCTAAGAGTTCTATTTCCCTGAAAATGGGGAAAAATTAAAAAAAGCTGCCTATAAATTCATCATTAATTACTATCATATATATTTCATGTGATTAATTCATGCATCACGAATTTCAAAGGAATGATATTCATGCAAAAATTGTGTGAAAAAAAATCCTTGTTGTAATATATATATATATATATATATATGAAAAACAATACCAGCTTAGATGTAAAAAAAAAAATTAAATCAGCTCAGATTGTATGACATAATAACCATATAACTTTCAATTTATGTCTGGGGGCATGTTGATCATGAACTAAATTATGGGTTATCAATTATTATTATTTTTTTAGCTAAAATTGTGTTTTAAATTTATGCATCAAGATCACGCATATATTTCTTTTACACATGAATCAGAAATTGGTTGAGGGAAAGCCTGGAGATATTATGGGAGAGGTTCATAAAACCCATGAAGCTATAAAGTGAGTTAATTCTTTACCTTTTCTTTCTTAATTTTTAAAGAAACAATTGAATTGCAATATCATTTTAAATATTTTTCTGTCGTGCAAACAACGCAGATCTCTTGAGAGCACCATGTCCACGTTAGAGATGGAATTGGCTGTAGCTCGAACAGTTCAGTCAAATGGGCAACATTATTCACTAGAAAAGCTTGCTAATCACACTTTACAGAAAGCTTTTGTTGTCATTGGCATTAATACGGCATTTAGCAGCAGAAAACGCCGGGACTCGCTTCGACAAACTTGGATGCCAAAAGGTCCTCTCTCTCCCTCCACCAAACTCCTAATTTATAGCATTAATTTAGAAAGAACAGACCTGTTGAATTTGCTGATTTTCGGCTATTATATACTGCATGGATTAGAACTCACATTCCATGGCTGATGTATAGTCACACAAAGATCAACTTAAGAAAAATCAAAATAAATAACAAATTGTCAAGTCACCGCTGGAATCTACCAGTAATTTTGGAGCTCCTATTCTAAAGCGGTACTTTTCTTGTACTTGGCCAAAAAAAGGGCGAAGAGTTTATGCAATTGAAAAATTAATTTAACTTTTGGGCACTAAAATACGCAAGCCCCAAACTACATTCCAAATTTTAACTCAAATCTCAATTGAGAGTCTCTGAAGGGATTTTCTCCCTGGATTTTGGTGGAATCCATCAGCAGAAGTGGGCAAATAATTGAAAATTTTTATAACTTTGAGAATCAATTGAGATACAAAACATTTACTGTGAGAAGGAAGTATATATTGTACACATAGATAAATAAATAAACAGGTTAATTATCATAATTTATATTAATTACCAATCCACCATGCATGTGTAATACATAATTTGATTCACCTAATAACTCTCAATTACCGAGTAAATTACTAAAGATGTGTGTAATTAATGCAGGGGAAAAGTTAAAGAAATTGGAGAAAGAAAAAGGGATTGTGATACGATTTGTGATTGGACACAGTGCCACACCTGGTGGTGTTCTTGATAGAGCAGTCGACTTAGAGGACGCAGAACATAAGGATTTTCTAAGACTCAAGCATGTTGAAGGATACCACGAGCTCTCTACCAAAACAAGATTGTATTTTTCCACAGCAGTTTCAATTTGGGATGCTGAGTTCTACCTCAAGGTGGATGATGATGTTCATCTCAATTTAGGTAATTAGCAACCATGCTTCTTCTCCAACATTTCGTGACTAGAAATTAACAAGGAACATGCTTATGTATCGGTAATAAATCGTGTTCTAATCATATCATGTTCAATGTGTCCTGTAGGCATGCTAATGAGTACACTAGCCAAATACCGGTCCAAACCTAGGATCTACATCGGATGCATGAAGTCCGGACCAGTTCTCTCTCAAAAGTAAGTTAATTTTATTTATTTTTGTTATTAAATGTGCTTGATTCAGCAAATCCGGCATCCTAGTGGAGAACTTGAATTATGACGTCAGGCTCTATATATCTCTAGTAGATTCAGCAGATTTCACTTCATATTTTTTTTCATTTCTTCCTGGCCTCAAGTGATATTGCAATTTTCTTTCTCGGCAGAGAGGACAAATACTATGAACCGGAGTACTGGAAATTTGGGGAAGATGGAAACAAATACTTCAGGCATGCCACAGGCCAACTCTATGCCATCTCTAAGGATCTTGCTGCCTATATCTCCATCAACTCGTGAGTCCCATATCCAAAAGCATCAGTTTTCCCTCATTTGTTGCCCTCAAGTCAGAGTAATATAGCGATATTGAAATATTTTGGCAGGCCCATATTGCATCGATATGCCAATGAAGATGTCTCTTTGGGCTCTTGGCTTCTAGGCTTGGAAGTGGAACACGTGGATGAACGTTCCATGTGTTGTGGGACTCCTCCAGGTACACAAATCAATCACAACCATTCTCACCGTGTTGATATTTTCCAGCAGTCAATCTGCCAATTCCTCCACATCAGAAAGCATAACATATTTAAAAATAAATTGAAAAATAAAAAAATGGATTTAAATATTTCTCATTTCTAATTTTCTTGCTAGGATAGGAAAAGGTAGATTATCTTCTTTCTTGAAAAACATCGAATACTAATTTCTTCTCGTGGGCAAATGTAATTTTGTTGTTGACTGGGGCCGTGAACAGTGGTAATTAATTATATATTAATATTCCAATCAATTACTTCTAAGTATCATTGTATCTCCGAATCAAACTTTATGCTCTTAAAAAATAGTTAAAAACTTAAAATATCAGTCCATCAAAATATGACTAGTTTCATATATATAATTAATTGTTATTCAAGTATAAATTTTAATATTATTCAAAATTGTGTGGCACGGTGTAAAGTTTTTTTATTTAAGAATATATTAAAATAATTTATTTATTTATTTTTAATTTCAAGATATCAAAATCATTTAAAAACAACTAAAAAAATTTAATAATTTTTGAATAAAACACACTCCCAAGCATTCACTAGTATATAACTTTATATACAACCTTGCTATCCTATATGACGACATTATTTTGGTTTTTAGATTGTGAATGGAAAGCACAGGCGGGGAATGTATGCGTGGCATCCTTCGACTGGTCGTGTAGCGGAGTATGCAACTCTGTGAGAAGGATGAAAGTAGTGCATGATTCTTGTGGGGAAGGAGAAGGTGCTGTTTGGAATGTTGATCTTTGAGTTGTGATTTAATTAGCAGCCTAAATAATATGACAGACAGTTAAAGGAGATGTAATTCCTATAAAAATTTATGGTATCAACTTTTTTTTTTAGAACAATACCTTCTCTTTTTATCATATTTGAGATATTCATACCAGTGATGATCAACTAGAACTCACTCCATGCATGGACACTCAATATGATGATAAATATTACTCTGGAAAGTATATATATATATATATATATATATATATATATATATATATATATATAAACTTAGTTTAATATGGATTTTTTCTCAATTTATATGACTCAATCTTAATTAGAATCCAAAACGTTTTTAATATTTATTGATACATATAATTCTCAATTTATAAAATACAAATAATTCTTAATTTACTTTATAAAACCCATACTATTAAATTCTTTTTAGTGTTGACAAAAATAAAATGAGTTTATCCGTGGTGTGGTGGAGTATGGCATCTATATAGTAAATTACTATATAATGAAGTCTACCAATCTATATTCCAATTGAGAAAAAAAATTAATTTTTGTGTTGATTTTTTTTATAGAATTTAAGCATGATCATTTAGAACATGCATGAATGGATGAATACAAAGTTAATCAATCAATTAAAAACATAACTTGAAAACATATTCAGTCAAAACCAAGGTATTCATAATTTAAACACTAGTCATATTTAAAACAAGACATTCCAACCCAAAGAGGTAACCAGTATCTTGTTGTAGAAAATTTGAATCCTCTCATGTTTCTAAGGGGAATGTCGCACGTGTGCGGCGATCGTCCACCACTCTCAGGAAAAATATAATGGTCTATCTGACAAATGTGAAGAGATAAAGAATTCTTGTCTCTTATCAGTAGAAAATTTGAATGGGAGTCGCCACCAAGATTCTCGGTCACTAGGAACCCTAAGTGGTCTTATAGATGGGCAATGCAAGACGGTTGTGTAAAGGGAATGTATTAGCACCCCAACTACGCCCTACCTAAGATAAGCTGCATTGTTTTGTTGTCTGATAAAATATAAAGTCTTGTTGTGGTTTCTAATTGTCGGTCTGTCTACGGTTTAAGAAAAATCCTCCTCCGTAAGAAAATCCTTATCTTATCGGGTAAAAACCTAATCGTTCTATGTTGTCAAAAGAAAATACTTTTTAATATCGAGAATACGTTTTACGTATAAATTTGTAATCCCTGATATTACAACAAAACAAAATAAATTTTTTGTTGTTTTTGAAATTTTGGCCAATGTTCTCTTGACTTTAATAAACTAGTTATTTAAGCCAAAATGCATGCTAAAACATTTTTTTTGGTGTATGAAAAACAAATATGATTTTTTAGCTTTGAGACACTTAGCCATATGCACAAAAACATTTTTCTTTTTTTTCAATTGTTTTTTGTATTTTTGAAAGTTTTGATGAAAATTGGGTATTTTAATACCAGATTCAAGTGATTTTTTTTTGAATGACAAAAAAACAAACTAAGATTAAACAAAATAGCATAAAACAATACACGCGGAGAAATCACAAAATTTTAAACATATATTTTTTTTGCTAGGCCGAACCCGGCTCACCATTGTTAATTTGGATCGGACTCGACCCAAGATCTCATTGACCCACCTCGGTGGTTACTATGCATGAGTCCGATAACCTCCGCTTTGCTCGCAAAGACGTGCACCGTGCACATCTGCATGGCGAGGGAAGAAAAGAAAGCAAAAGAAAAGGGGGCGGGTTTTTACCGCGAGAAGTGAAACGCAGCCTCAATCGTCACTGATGGTCAGCGGTGGTGGCGGTTCCAGTGGGGGCGGTGTTGGTGGCAACTCCTCCTCTGTTTTTTTTCTTCTTTTTTTTTCTCTATTTTTCTCTTCTTTCTTCCTCTTCGGGTCTTCTTTTTTTTCTTTCTTTCGGTCTTTCCCCCCTCTCTTTCTGTGATCCCCTCTTTTTTTGTGCTCTCCCCCTCTGTATTTATAGGTAAAACAGAGGGGAGAGAGGCAGGGGCGGCCACTGTGCAGCTGTCCCAAAAAACCGCCAAAGGGGCATGTCCCCTCTGTTTTTTCACCGCCCCGTGGTAGGCCACGGGTTAGAGTGGATGCAAGTGGGGTTATGGTCGGTGTTTTTTTTGAGTTTTAGGAGAGAGATGGAGAGGAGAAACGTCGGTGAAAACAGGGGAACAAAACCTTCTTCTTCCCCTATTTTCTGCGTGTCCAGGGGAAGAAGAAAGGCTACAGTGCCTTTAAAACGACACCGTTTTAGGTTTTTCTTTTTTTTTAATGAACAGTGTATGAAACGGCGCCGTTTTGGGAAAAACGCGTCGTTTCATTTAAATGAAAACAGCGCCAAACTTATTTCAAAGTACAAATCATTCCTCAATTTGTAATTTGTTTGAGTCTTCAATTGCAATTTTGATTTTAAAAATCAATTCAATTGCATCCCTGCCAAATTCAGATTGCCGGCCTTGAAGTTGGCCGCCTTTGTCAAATTGGTCCTTGGTCTCGAATTAGTACAATTTGACCCTCAATTGAGCAATAAACTTTTAATTTCTTCAATTTGGCCCTTGATTCGGTTGAATTACAACCCCTCTATTTACGTGCCTTTTTCAGTTTGGTCCTTGGTTTCGGATTTCTTCAATTAAGTCCCTAATTAGTCATTAAACTTCAATATTTATGCAATTAAGCCCCTGATTTGACCTAATTAACTCTAAAAAATCATAATTTGACCCCAGAAATTTAATTTCCTCCAATTAAAGCCTAAATTGACTTTAAAATCAATTTTTCTTATAATCAAACCCTCCATAAATTCAATTAAACTTTCAATAAAATTTAATTGAGCCCATAAACATCTGATTTTGGACTTTTCTTCTTTAAATTGAATTTTCTTTGTTTACACGGGGCTCTCATCAGTCAACAAAATATTGTTAAATTTTAATCTTTGTATTTTTGAACCTCCTCAACCAATTTTTAACCATTTTTAGGGCGTTCTAACATCCTCTTTTCACTATTATATTTTTTGATACTATTATTTGATTTTGTTTTTGTATTTTTTGAAGAGAGAAAAATATGAATTGGAGAATAACCCAAAAATGGGTTATGACAGGGAACATGATTGTCATAACCTATTTTTGGGTTATTCTCCGATTCACATTTTTTCTATTCAAAAAATACAAAAAAATCAAAAATAGTATCAAAATAGTGGGTCATTCAATTTCTTTTTGAAAGTTTCAATTGTTTATATTTCTAGATTTTTTTTTCTGGTTTTTAAAGTGTTTCTACTTGTTTGTTTCAAAAATTTTAAGCTTTTTAAATTATTTTTAGTTTTTATGTATATTAAAATTGAAACTTAAATTTGACAATATAAAGGACATTTATGGTAAAAAAATAATAAGATATATGAGAAACAAATATGAATATACAATGATATGCGAGAGCACAAAATTCTTAAAAAACTATGAGAGAATATACCTAATATATAAGGATAGATGAATCAATTAACCTCAATATATACACATTTAATTTAATTTTTCATTGGACCTGTTGTTACATATTATGTTTTAAACTCCCAAACACCTTTAACACTTCACCCTTAATAATTGTTTTACACCTTTAATCCTTTTCCTTTAAATATTATCCCTTTAACTTTTTTTGTTTAATTCTTAACTCCCTACCAAATGCAATCTTAGGTAAAATATGAATTTCACATTGAAAATAAACATCCTTTCTGAAGACTTCATAAGTGTGGCCTTCTAGTAGTGTAGTAACTTCTAAGAAAATTCTTGGTCACACTATATTACCTAGTTAATTGTTATCCTTCTCTTTTTTTTTATGATTATTTTTCTAGAACAAATAAACATCTAAAACAAAGACATTATGCCAAAAAAAATTATATTGAAAAGTTACTAAGCAAACATTAATTTGGTAAATCTCCCAAAAAAAACTTTTATTTTTGTAATTTGAAACAACATCAACATGATATATTGAAAAAAAAAACATCATTTCAATTCTATATCAAACACATTATTGTTAACTTTTCTTGGATATTTGAAACCCTCTAATGAGCTGAAAGGAAGTGTCAAACACGGTCGTTAACTTCAAGATTCATGGGATTAGTTGAGATATACGCAAGTTAGTTAGAGCACCCACATTAATTAAAAAAAATGTCAAACACATAGAGACAAAACAAATATTACAATTGGCATAACCATAGCCAGTGGGTGCTGTCGTTGTCCATCTTTTTTTTTTCTCACCAATATTTACATAATAAATCCTAAAATAATGAAAATTAACTAAGTACTAAAAAGGGCCACCAACAATTAACATATTTAAATGTTTACAGAATTCTTGACTGACATAAAGAAGTCATGACATGGGCAATTATCTCCTTAACATAGCTGCAATAAAATGCAAATTATATGGCAATAAATAAATAAAAACATGTTAAATAACATATGAAATTTGTATGAGCTACATTGTTTTTTTTTTAAGAAGAAATAACATTATGCATAAGAAAATAAGATGTACCTCTAAATCTAAGCATTTTTACTTCACTCATATATTTTTTTTCAAAATCTTCCATATTAACCCACATTTCTTTCTCTTCCTCCTTAAACACAAATACTCATTAGTAAAGAAATAAAAGTCACCTCTGACAGTAATTCCTTCAATGAAGTAGAGCTCTACTATACCCTTTTTTCCTATTCATACTAAAAAAATATTGAATCACTCTTGATAGATATGGTGTCAACTAGTTAATCCTGTGACAACAGTTGTAATTCAATTCTAAAAGGTTTTTTCTCTCTTTTTGGCTTGAACAATAGCATTAGCTAAATAACAACTAGGGCATTAATAAAATAACAAAAAGATAAAAATATATCAAAACATAGAATCTAAGACAGGACCAGCAAAATTATTATCTATCAAGAGTCAATAGGTAGTTGATTTGCCCACTGAATTCAAGCATTGCGTTTGCTAGTTGCCACTTACAATGCTTGTTCGTGCAAGTATCAATAAAGACAGGACCACCAACAAATCAATTGCACTACGTACATAGGAAATGAGAATCCGACATGAATCTAAGATATGGTAGGCCATTGCTTGTCTATGAGGACATTCATGCTTGGTTCTTGTCTAATGGGCAGCAAGAAAATCTCAATCCAATATTTTCCTTGCAGAGAATGAGCACATAAAGTCTGAATCAAAATCAAAGCTGCAATTAATAAATTAATGTTGAGCCCTTGATTAAAATAGGAGAATTAAAATGATTTTATATGACTAATCGAATTCTGTAATATGAGAATTTGGAAACCCAGAACTTATTGTTTGATAAGATACTCAATCTCATCTGTATTTATTTAACATGATCATGTTCTAACTGATGAAACCCACGATAAAACTAACTATTAATTCCTCAGTAATGGCAGGAGAACATCCCTAGAAGCATTTCCCACGCCTGTCTCTTGAGCAAAAATGAATTCAGTACCCCCAAAAATTCTAATTATTAATGATTTGACATACTAACAAAGCTTATATCCAAGTGTTCTTACAAAATTCTATCTTTATTGCAAAAGAAATGAAATGTGCCAAAAATAAATCATTATGCCTATATCTTGCGGTATTTCCAATACATTCCAAGATTTTACTTCAGTCAAAAGAAAACGAAGCAGCATCACAAAATGCATACGGCACTATTCATTTCATTTATTTTCATGCCACTTGTATGAAAATAAACAGAGCTTAAAGAACGAGGAAAGATAGTGATGCCCATTAGCACACAACAGAGACAAAAGTTACCCACCAAAAAGAAACAATGGACAAATTAAAGAACAAAGCTTAATGAAAAAGCTTGTTCCATGAATCAAAGTAATAGATTTAACAACACAAAGCCAACCCAGAAATAATAATAGGTAGTTAATGAACAACACAACAAAGAAAGACAAGTTTTGGTTGATTTTCCCTTGATCTTCCAGCATAAGGTAATCTTTGTTAAGCCTAAATGCTTGACATTAACGTAGATTCGAATTTTCCTTTCCATCTCTTGCCCTAATTAGTAGTTCCCTTATGCCTTAGATTCCTTTCTTTCAAAATATGCCTCTGTTGCTCTCCGTTTAACACCATTTTGTATGTTGCCTCACATTCTCTAACCAATCGCTTTCCCATCCATAGTTCATTAATTCATATGCAGATCTATCTACACTTTTCCTTCCTTCAGTATTTATATCATATTTTCTATGGTTGATTAATTCTTCTTCATTGTAGGATCACTAGATTGTGATTGATCCTTGGTTGTACCGATAAAAGAAGTTGTACTTGTGTACAGATTCAAAAGAAATTACAAGTGTGAAATTAAAGATTGTGAAAAAAATAGTGCAAGCCATATGATAACTAGTATAATGGTTTTTCGCATAACTTGGTGGCTCGGTCAGAAACCACTAAAAGAGTTTATAGTGCTGAATATATGGTGGTTGCTCACTAAGGCTTAATGGATTTAGTTATTTCACAAGTTACCCATGACTACCTCAGTGGCAATACTTTAAACAAGAAAAGAAGTATCCCGTTTTGAAACTAGCAAAACCACGAGCAATAAAAAAAAAAGGACTTAGCATAAAGAACCAATTTCCTTCTGTGTTTTTTAAGCCATACAGTGAACTATGAAGTTTGAACATATAAAAGGGATTAATAAAATTTATAAATCTAGGAGGTTGGGACATGTAAACTTCCTCGTCCAAAGCACCATTAGGAAAAGCATTATAAATACCAAGTTGTCGGATTGTCCATCCTTAGTGAGTGTCAAGCAAAGAACAACATAAATTGTGGTGGGTTTAAACACTAAACTAAACGTCTCACCGTAATTGATTCATTCCTGTTAGTGAAAGCCTTTTGCAACCATACGAGACTTGAACCTTGCATGACTTCCATTAGCCATTTTCTTCACTTTATAAAACCATCTACAACCAACAATATTCAGATAGAGTTCACGAGGCACCAAAGACCAAGTTCCATTTTATAGAAGAGGTTGATGCTTAGCTAGTGTAACTGCACACCACCTTGGATGCTGGAGCGCAAGAGCAAAGCTAGATGGTTCAGTAAGATGCAAAGAGGTGGTGGTTGTACCCTGAGTTTGTAGTTTGGCAAGCTAAATCCTAAAAAAACTAATTATAATGAGATTTTTTGTATTTTAATTAAATTTTAATAGATAATTATAAACAAATTATAATATTTATTTTAAATTTTTTAAAATATAATAATTTTATTTCTTTCAGAAAAGATCTATTAGGAATTTATAAAATTTGGTTGTATGTAATTAAAATATTTGGTTAATTAATTTTTTTTATCTTTTTTTTTAACCATTCATTTAACAAAATATAAAAAAATACAACACATAAATACACACATTTTTTTACTATTTTTTTACTCAACCATCTCATAATTAGAAACACACTAGAAGATTTTAGGACGATAAAGGCCATTGTTACCTGCAAGCAAAGAAAATCATACAAGCAATTTATATGTCTCTATTTTAGATTTGTTTCTTTCTCTTCCTATTTGTGTTCAAAATTCATCCCTTTTTAATGATTTCTTCAATAATCCACAATGGGGAGAGACATGGCGAAGCTGCTGGTGTTTAAAGATGAGGGAGAGCTGGTTGTTAGTCCTTAATTGGGTAAAGAGAAAGAGAGGGACGGGTGTTGGTTTTGGTTTTTGACAGAAAATGGTGTTGTGGGGAGAGGTGGATTTGGTGGCGCTCACGGTGATGCATCTTCTTTGGTTATTGTTATTGCTAACGGTGAAGCTGTTGGGGGTGGCTGATGATAGCTGGAAACCGTGAGGAGAAAAAGGTTACCTTGTATGTGTTTTTATGGTTTGCTGGTTTCAGGTGGATGGGTTGGTTTAGGAGTGTCAGTGGAGAAGAAAGGAAGACAATTGCTGCGATGGAAGTGTTTCTCAGCAAGGTTGTTAAAATTATGATTTTAACACGGTATAGAAAATGCAAAATAAATTTGAATAGTAAAAATGAATCGTAAAATTATACAGAATTTTAAAATACATTAAAAAAAATCTATACTTCAAATAAAAATTCATATATAGTTCAAGTACCTTAAAATACATGCTTCAAATAAAAATATTTTTGTTTTTTCAAGATTTTTAAACAAAAATATATATTGAAATAAAGCTACTTTGGAGGAAAAAATCAAATTGAATCTCATTCAGTTTTTGACCAAGTCAATTAGATCATGAATTGATCTATCAATCAACTAGGTTAGACTGGTTCGCCTTACACTTGGTTCTATTTTAAATTAGACTCGAAGTCGATTTAGACCAGGTAGACCAACAATTAACTCACCTGTTGAGTTTTATAACAATAACTACAAGTTTTGCTCATTATAGTTTGTTCTAAATTCAGAAATTAGATTTAAAATTAGAATATAACTATCATTTCATTTCCAAATCGAATTTCACATTTTAATTTTATTTGAGATATAATAATAGCAAGATGAAGGGCATGGAAAAGAAAACAAACATGATTTTTCATGTTGTTTTGAATTCTTAAGAGAACTAGTTAACCAAGCATGTATATGAGGCCATGACTATCTCGACTTAGAAGCCCGATGAGGCAAAAACAATATAAGCTTCATTGTGTGAAACTATTTTGCTTTTTAAATTTTAGTTTTCTAATTATTTTTTTGTTTTTATTTTTGGTGAAATTTTGAAAAAAAACGAGTTTATTTATTAAAAATCAAGAGGAATTTTTTCAACAATAAAATAAAAGTTATATCAAAATTACAACTATTTTTCATAAAAAAATATAATATAAATTATAATAGTTTTCTTAATATTTTATAGTTGTAATCGTAAAATATTTATTTTATTTTATTTAAATTAAAAATTACAATAGAAAATTTTATTGTTAACCAAAAAACAAAATCTTTACATTATATTCATTATAAAAATTAAATTTATAACAGTAATTAAATATAAAAATATAAAAAATAATTTTAATATTTTATATTGCTAAAAAAGTAAGTGGGTGTGTGTGTAAACTATATTATTCATGCTTTTTAATTTGAAAAATAATGAAAACAATTGTGAATAACATTGAATTGAGTTCCGCTTTTAACAGGATAAATAATTCCTCTGCTTTTGATTTGTGTGTGTACAGTGTAATAGGCTTGCTTGACACCTGGAACTGGAAGGAACAGTGACTCACAAGTCACAATTGCTGTTTTGAGCTGAAAGCGTGAAATCGGGGTGAAGTCATGTTTTTGCGTGATTTTAACAATTTTATCTGATTTTATTTATTTTTAAGTTTTATGAATAATTTAACATGTTTAGCTTATATTAACTTGTAAAATTATATGATTTTACAAGTTAAATCATGATTTTAACAATTTTATTTTACAGTGTTGGTGAGAGGGAAAACTGTGCGGGAGAGGAGATGATGATGTTGCCAGTTGTCTTTGGCTGGGAGTGTTGATTGTTGAGGGGGCTGTCACGGTGGTTTTTCCCTTGTTGGTCGTGTATTTGACTATTTGTTGGTTACCATCTGTGACAGTGACGGAGAGAATGGGGTTTTTTATGTGTATGGCTGGCGATTGGTCTTGTAAAGATGGTTTTTTATATGTTTTCTGTGTTTTTTTTTACGTTTCTTGTAATGATCATTTTATTTATAGGTGAAAATATATTTTTTTTCAATTACTTAGCCAACAAGTAATTTAAACTCACCTTTTTTTATTTTGATTATTTTTGTTTAAATATAGTTTTTATATTTCGATATTTTTTTGAAAATATTAACATCAAATCAATAAAATTAATCTATAATTTTAAAATAAATGTGTTAAAAGCTGAAAACGTTAAGAAAAAATTTAAAATGTAAAATGTAAAATTTTATTAGACGACACTGAAAATGAAAATAATATAAATACATTAAGAATTTTTTTTTTTAATGTTAGAAATATTTAGAAAAATATAGGGTTGAAAATCACGTCATGATACTTATCATGAGTGCCATCACTTTACCCCCGAATAGTCTGCCACCGTACTCTCTTCCAACCTGGTCTCCATTATCTTTTGGTTCTAAAATATCTATAAATGACGAGGGATGATCATACCCGGCAAAACTCTTACACTAGAACTTCATGCTTACATTTTTATTACATGTTTGATAGTATGGTGGTGAATATTTTTTAAATAATTTTTTATGTTAAAATATATATTAATAATATTTTTTTATTTTTTAAAAATTATTTTTAATATTAAAACATTAAAACAATTCAAAACATATAAATTATATTAAATTTTAACAAAAAAAAATTTTTAATTTTTAAAACATAGGTTAAACAGCGTTCCCAGACATTTCCTTAATTTTCTTACTTCTCTAGTGCTTTCACAAAGCTCACTGAAGTATCCAAGAGTCTATAACCTAATCTCATCAGCCATTCCATTATTAGCTGTGAAGGGCCTCAATCCATTTGAATCTTTTCATTAGTGAGCTTGATTGATATGATACGGTAAGTATTGCTCAATAAAATAAAAAGGGTTTATTAAATGGTGGGTGGAGAGCAGTTACAGGGTTGGTTAAAGAGGAAGAAAAAGGTAGGATGAGACTCCTGAGAATTGATGTTAAGGTTTAACATGGTATAAAAAATATAAAATAAAATCGAATTTTAAAACCGAATCATAAAATCATAAGAAATTTAAAATACATTAAAAAATATTCATACTTCAAATAAAAATTCATACATAGTTCAAGCACCTTAAAATACATGTTTCAAATAAAAATTCATACATAGTTCAAGCATCTTAAAATACATTGTTTAAATAAAAATTTATACATAATTTAAATAACTTTTCATTAGCTAATAATTAACAAACTTAAAACAAACAATCTGGCGGTGTGTTATATAAACTAAAATCGACTTCATTGCCTTCATCTTCCTCATTACTCCTCGGACATTCATCAATATCATCAACATCAAAAAAGATTATTAGTATCACTACTAGTACCAACACCAATACTATGAACATTAATGCTACTACTAGTACTAACATTTTCCCGAACTTGTCGACATGACTCAACATTCATACAAGTACAAGCCAAATGATGTTTGAAACGAAAAATACCTCCATTGATAATTTTTTGATAATACTTGCTAAACTTTTCTAGAATTCATATCAATATCTATACCATGTTGCCATCCCACATTAAATCTATTACCATAAGAATTTTTTCTAGATGCCATAAGTTCAATAATTCAAGAATCAACTCAAACCCGAAGGAGAATATAGATAACAAGTGTATTAGGTTTCAGATCACACCATGTGGTGATTCTCGTGAAGTATATATATTGATAAAGATTACATAGCATTCCCTCAATTGTAGGAATTGATAATTATGACAGAAATATATTTGGCTAAACTAAAAGAATTCACAACTGTTACAATTAAGAGAGAATCATGGTGAGATATACCGCTGGAACAAATGGAGGTCTATTTTAGGTAGAGATACTATATGATTGGGAGTCATAAGTGGTGGTGTTTGAATTTGATTTGAATTCTGGCTTTCCATGGTTATTACACCCTTGCAAGCTGATGGGTCGTGCACGAACCATAAGCTTGTTTGTTAATAGAAGGAACCGAGACTTTGAGAGACTTTTAGTAAAGATGTCGGCGACTTGATTCAGAGTGGAGATATAGCACTCGAGTTCTTTATGTACCACTTTGTCACGGACATAATGATAGTCCACTTCCAAATGTTTGGTTCTAGCATGGAAGACCGGGTTTGATGCCAATGATATGGAGCTGATATTGTCACACCAAATGCAAGGAGTTGAAAGACGTACTCCCAAGTCTTTAAATAAGGATCTAATCCATGAGAGTTCAACCGGTGTAGGCTAGTTGGACGATTTAGCTTCGGGCTTGATCTTGAAACAGTACGCTGCTTTTTAGCACTCCAAGAGATGGGATTATGACCAAGATAAACACAATAGCCACCTGTAGAGTGACAATCATCTGGGCAACCTGCATAATCTGCATCAAAGTAAGCTTCCAACATTAAAGAGAGGGTTGGTAGAAGAGTCCATGGTCAGGAGTGTCTTTTAAATAACGCAGTATACATTTCACAGCAGTCCAATGATGTGTTATTGATTGATGTAGAAATTAACACACTTGATTAACAGCAAAGCATATATCTAGATGAGTCAGTGTCAAGTATTGTAGGGCGACAACAACACTTCGAAATGCGTGGGATCCGAAAGAGGGTCTCCATCATAGAGACCGAAGTTTTTACCAAAGATTAGCAGGAGAAGAGATTGGCTTGACATCCTGAAACTTTGTGCGAAACAATAAATCCATAGTGTATTTGGTTTGAGTGAGATGCAAGCCAATTGTGCTATATACCGCCTCTAGACCAAGGAAATAGTGGAGTGGTCCCAAATCTTTCATAAAGAACAATCTGCCCAAGTTCGAATAAGACTAAAAATATAAGAAGAGCTAGTGCCCTGTAATTAAAATGTCATCAACATATATAAGCGGAATAATGAGCAAATCACCCTTATGAAATGTGAATAGAGAATAATCGCTTTGGACTCACGTAACCCAAGTTCCTCTAAATAATCGAAAAATCTTGTAAATCATTGGACGTGGTGCTTGCTTTAAACCATAAAGTGACTTATGAAGTTTGCAAACATGATTAGGATAGTTTGGATTAATGAAGCCCAAGGTTGTGACACGATCAAAGAGTTGATGTCTTATCTCAAGTGCAAGAGTGTCACAAGAATAAATAACCCGACAAGACCGGGGTCGAACCACAAGTGGAGGTGAACTATATAAATTATAATAATAATAACAATAAGAATAATAAGAATAATAATAATAAGAACAACAACAACAACAATGATGATGATTTAAAGAGGACCTGTGAGATATAAGATTATTAAAGAAGATTAAACAATGAAAAAAACAAATGTCAAGGTTAGAGGGTTCACTAATAGTATTAGAGATAAGTAAAATATAAACTCTTTATAAATTATCAACATGATCATATTAATCATCTTATTTACATAATACCATACTTACAAATTTTATCAAGCATTCATGATGCTAACTTATGTTGACAACAAATCAAGTTCCTCTCATAATAACGATGTCTAGCCGAAAACTATGAAGGATCAAGTATTTGATGTACCAAGTGTTATACAAAACAAATCTAGATTAACCATTTAACAAGAAAGGTATTAAGGATTGATAAGATAAAAAAGATAAGACATGTTAATAGAAAATTGTTTAGGATTTAAGCATTGAAGTCCATGTTTAGTTTATATTATACTTATCCTAACACCATTAGTGAAACCTTGTCACTTTGACATAATTAACTTAGCTAGACATAATAAATAAGAATAACATAAATAAACAAGATAAGAACATAGTTAACTAAGTATAGTAAAGGAAATGAAAAGCATAAATAAGAGATTAATGAAAATAAAACTTAAGCATTACAACAATAAAGAGAGAGCAAGAACATGATCTTGATCTTAGAACCAAGATTGCTAAATGAATGGAAAATGCCTCCTTTTATAGGCTAAAATTCAGAACTATTCATTTGATAATTGATTATTGATGTAGTGGCCAACTATTGATTTAGTGGACTTGGTGAACACCAAAGACTCAAGCACTTTGGCTAGATGAAATGACATTGATCCATTTCGAATTTGGCAAAGTGTTCTTCATGAAAGTTGTTGGCAATCATCTTATCTTTCCACCCATAAAATTTCAGAGCATTTGGATCACTAGAGCTTGATATATGGCTAAAATACTGAGTAGTGTTGTTGGTGGACGTGGTGGATAGACCTCAAGCTCTTGTCTGGACGACATGTCATTGTTACCATCTGAATTTGAGCAAATATTCTTCATGAAAGTTGTTGGAAATTATCATTTCCTTCCACCCACCAAATTTCACGTCATTTGGCCTTCTAGAACTCCAGATATGGGTAAAATTCTAAGCAGTGTTTGGGCTGGATTACAGGATAGATTCTAACTTCTCTTTTATGGCCAAACTTTGAATTTGAAAATGGCAGATTTGGGTCTTACACTATTCATTAACATTGTAGGCCTATTTCTTAGCTTTCCATCCATATAAATTAAGCTGAAATCCAAGATCTACAACTCCATATATAACCCAATACCGAACAAAGGTTCCAATTTGAATTAAATCGGCATCTCCTTTTCTAAACTTAGCCGTTTCTTTGTCCTTTCACTTTCAATAGTTAATCACATAAATTAATCCTTTGAATTGTGAGATATGCTTGCATTTAAAATGAAAATTTACCATAAATTAAAGCTATCTTATATTATTAGCATCAAGAGGATTATTAGTGTCAATATTAGTACCAACACCAATATTATGAACATTAAAGCTACTACTAGTACCAACATTTTCGGAACTTGTCGACATGACTCAACATCCTTACGAGTGCAAGCCAAAGTCTTTGTTTGAAACGAAAAATACCTCCATTGATAATTTTTTGACAATACTTGCTAAACTTTTCTAGAATTCATATCAATATCTATACCATGTTGCCATCCCACATTAAATCTATTACCAGAAGAATTTTTTTTATATGCCATAAGTTCAACAATTCAAGAATCAACTCAAATCCTGTAATCAATCCAAACATTTTATAATTATAATTAACCTTTTGTTATACATAACAATTCACAAGAGATATATTCTTTAAAATCTTGATTTTCATTTAACTTGCATAGAAGGAAAAAATGATATTGTTGCTAAGTAAACATTATTGTTTGAACTATCTGGAAGTTTTTTTTAGAAAGTAACCCTCTAAAATCAAATATATAGTTCTTTCACTTTTTTAATAAAATTTAAAATGAAATTGAAATGTACACAGAATCTCAAAATTTAAATTCTAATGAAAGCAGTTCGACATTGATTGATACTAAAGAACTTCAAAATACACATGGATTGTTGAATCATCATGGTCCATATATATTCTTCAATTTTTTTCTTGATATGGTATTCCATGTGTTTATACACACACACTTAGATATCTAACTCGACTGTTGCATGTGTTGTAAATGTTTTTAAAAATATATCGGTATGCAAACTATTTTGATGTGTTTTTTCACATAAAAAATTCAAAATATAAATAAAAAACTTATGCAAACATCTAATTAAATAAATCGATAACTATTTATGTAAATAAATGAAAATGAGTTTTAAACAATAAGCAAAAGAGAGATTAAAAAAATTAAGAGACAAATGTAAATTAAAATATTTAATCACATAAAATTAAATATTAACTCGATTGTGTTTACTAAACTTGTTTATTTAAATCAACAAAAAATAAACTCATACCCTAACAAACTCATGACATAAAAGATAAATACAAATGAAACCTGATTTAATAAACCTACATCCCAAAAAAACTATAACGCATGCAAAACCAAACATATCAAAAATATTATTCAAAATTAATATTTTTTAATTGAAAAGTAAAGTTCATTTGTATAAAATGAAAAAAAATATATATAGATGAATTAGAATAATATCTTGAAAAATCAAACACATACAAAACAATTTTTTAAAAAATTTATATTAAAAAAATGTAAAATCCGTTATTCAGGTCATTAGATTGGGATAAATCTATAAAAATGAAATTAAAGCCAATTAAAAACTAATATTTTTTTTAAAAACTAATGCATAACAATAAGATTGTACAAAATTGAATCCCTAACAAATCAAATGATGAATATAAAATCGGAAAAAAATCAATTACACAAAAAGATCTTAAGAAAATAAGGGTGAAAAAAATTAATTAGAGGGCAAAAAATTCTTCAATTGGAGGGTTAAATTGAATTGAAAAATAGCTTTAACAAAAAAATACAGATTAAAAGAATGAAGATCAAAATTGAAAAAAAATTGATTGAAGTACATAAAAGCAAAAAAAACTTTTAACAAAAGAGCTAAGGAAAAAAATTAAAATGAAAAGAATAAGGACCTAAAATGAAAAATAAAACATGAGAATTGAAGGATTAAATGGAAAAAATATATATATAAAATGAATAAGAATGAAATAAGAAATCAAAAGAAAGAAGATTGGAATTGAAAAACCAAAAATAAAAGGACAATCATGTATTTTGTCTAGCATGAGAGAGAATTGAAGGAAACAAAAAAAAAAAACAACCATCGAGCGACAATCCAATCACCATACACCATCTCGCATCACACCATGTGAAAGATGACATGATCGCACATCAAAAGAGAGTGGAAGGGAAGGGTTTGGCCATCGGACAATGTCTAACATACCATCTAAATGATGTAGACGCCACCTGCCTAGTGCATGCTAAGCACGCGATAAGTAACTTTTTATTAAAAAATAAAAAAGTCAACATAAAAATACCAAAACAATTCTAAGACGCTGCAATTAATAAAAAAACTGGTGTGAAAATATAAAAATACTCTCAAATGCAAACTTTATTTATTTATTTATTTTATCTTTTATAAGATCAAATATGTATTTCACCAAGAATGAAAAAACCTCTTGTGGATCATCCCAATATTTTTTGATCTTGGAGATAAAGAAGTAATTTTATAGTTTAAAAATTTATAAAAATTTTAAAAAAATTGTTATTAAACAACTTTAAATTTTATTAATTTTAAAAATAAAAATATTTTTATTATAAAAAAACATAAATACCCTCAAACAATTTTATAATTATCTTTGCGTCAGTGAAAGGCAAAATATCAATACATCCCTCTCATCAAGGATTTTTTTCTCTCCAATTTTCACAGTAACAATTGAAAGTAAACACTCACGCCCGTGTGTTTGCCTTTATATATATATATATATATATATATATGCGCACCGACAACATCACCACCTTTTATAGTCCTCTTTCTCTCTCTCTATATATATATATATAGTTTTTTAATTTTTTTAATAATAAAAAATACACATGTTATTGTAAAGGTAACAAAGAAAAAGGCACCGACGACATCACCACCTTTTATAGTCCTCCTAGTCTCTGATGAAATTAATATCTCTACTTCTTTGCAAAATTGGAACCAGCTATTACTTTTAACCTATAGCAATTCTGACTTCAGAAGCTAACAAAAGAAAAAGGCACCGACAACATCACTACCTTTTACAGTCTTCCTAGTTTCTGACGAAATTGGTATCTCTACTTCTTTGCAAAATTTGAACCAGCTACTGCCTTTAACCTTAGTTTCGTTTGGTTATATATGCTATTTTGCAGTAAATCAAGTTTTGTTTTTGTTTCTGAGTGTCCCAAAAATTTGATTTTTTTTCCTGTTTCTTGAGGTGTGATCTCAATCAATTCAGCGATTTTCTCGAGTTTTTTTATTAATTTAATATTTTTCTCAAAACCAATTATGGGTAACTTTTAATTTTAATACTTGAAACTTTAATTTGGGTATTGGATGTTGTTTTCTTAGTTGTAACGTTTATGATGATATCTGTTAAAAGGTGCAGGAATGGTTCTTTCCTTGCAACGTTACACCTATTCAGATCTCACTAGCGGTTTGAATCGCATTTTAAAAGAAAGGTGAGATCATTTGTTGTTTTTTTTGTGCGGGACCTTCCCTTACAGTATCTTCACTGCAGTAGAGTTTAACCACCGAGTTCGGGATGGATTGGTGTGGTTACTCTACGCCTAGGACATCAGAATATCAAACCTTGAACGAAAAAAGACATGAGAGAAAAGCATATTGGCCAGTGATTGTGAGGACCCAATTCTTGACTTGAGGGATTTGATATTATGATTTATTTACTGATTTATATATATTACATGATTGTAGAAGTGAAAAGAACGAGAGAGGTCAATGGTAAGTTTCCTTGACTTTTTATATTTATCTTGCTGATGCAGTTAATTCTGATTTTTGTGTTGTTTGGCCCTTTATGCACACAGACACAAACAAGTACATTATTTCTGCTGCTAAATGTTTGCTACTTCTCTCTGTATCTTGATCTCAACATGTGATTTAATTTCAGCTTGTCATTCCTACTGGTCTAGGAATTTATCACTCACGATGCTGGTATATGCTTGCATTTGTAGGATGTGTTAATCCATCTACTACGTAGACTTTTCTTGGGCCTTCTACGGCAATCCAGAGAAAGATGAACAGCATAAAGGCTTTTAGAACACTTATTTTTCTCTCAAGAAAGTGAGAATGGATGTTCAGTTACGTGGAATTGCTGATTTTCTAATCATGAAAATAAAGTAAAAGCCTAAACAAAGAGCTGTTATGAATAAACATATATTTAGGATCACCACACCAATAAACAGTTTTACCAATGGATTAATTTTGACAAGATAAGATACACAATTATTTTGAAACATTTTATCGACAAAGATCACCGAGCAGAACTGGCTCTGTTAGAATATTGATCATCGGTAATTCCTTCCCGCCGCTACTTTTGTCGAAAAAAAACACCGACGGTCTTTATAAGGGGGGAAAGCGTGTCAAAAAAAAATTCCCACTCAGAACTTTACCGACGGACTTATTTCGTCAGTACTTTCGATAAATCACCGACGGCAAGTCCGTGTTGATTATGGCATGGGCAATAAATATTTCGGAACTCACCAGAAATACCGACGGATATAGTCCGTTGGTATTGTCAACGGTAAATCATCGATGAAATAACGCTGTCGGGTGATTGTGGCATGGATAGTAAAGTTTTTTCAACTCTCTATCTAATACCGATCTGCATCTATTCCATTTGGAAGGCCATCAATATTTATTTAAAAATATTATTTAGAATAAATAATTTTTTTCAAATATTATATTGATTAATAGTAAAAAAACTAATTAACAAAACAAAATTGTATTAAACATTAAAATATAAAAATAATGTTAAATAATATTCATTATAAATTTAATGTGTTTCAAAAATAAAATTAAATTAGAATAAACGGCGAGGAGGAGGAGGAGAGCGGTTGTTCCCGGATTCCAGACGCCCAAAAAGGGTTGCACATGTATCATCATCCATCCTTGATCCAATTCCCATCCTTGATCTAATTCCCATGACCATTTGATGAGTTGTTCATAATCCATCAAGACTCGTTCATATTGTTGTTTCGAGGCCATCAACTCTTATACTTTGGGTGCTCGAGTACCAATGAAGAGCTTCCAATGGTTGAGACACTACGGGTCACCCGCAAGTTTTCGGCCGTTGTGTTGGAGCCCAGACTGATTTTTATCGGGAATCCACGGACGATCCTACTTTTCTCCATCCACAAAACGCATCGGAATCCGGATGTGGTCAAAAGGATCGCCCCCATATCTCTCCTCAACCGGCCATTATAGGTCCCCTTAAATTTTTTTTAAAAATCACTATATTCAATTCAAGAAAATAATAACTTCATTTAAATAAAATGATTGAACGAACATACCACGCAGTGCGAGCACGGTTGTTCACTTAACTTGCCACCCTACTTTTTATAAGCGTGCGACTCAGACGTAGTTTCCACAAACAAGCTATTGGGCTGGACTCATGTCCAAGAGATGTAGCCGTAAGAAAAAGGTTACAAGTTAAATATATTGGTAAAAGCAACAACAAATTAAATAACGATATATTTTAATTAATTATCTTATTATCGCTTGCAGTGCGAATCGAAACGGATCCGATCCGGCCAAGGTACATGGTCACCGAAATCATGAATTTGTCGGTTTTGGTTGTCGGCACCCAGCATCGTGGCGTTGGCGAACCGGCCAGGAATCACATGCTCAATATATTGGCGCCCATATATCCCCAAGATGAATGGTGGTTTGAATTCCCGCCAAACCACCACCGATTCCAGCCTCTTCTAAGATCGTTATCTCTAGCAAATCGAGTTTGCTTTTTTGTGTGTCATTACAAAATCACGTAACTCTACTTCCATAGTAAGAAATTAGAATTTAGAATATAAAATTATAAAAACAAAAAATTATATTATTTTTTATGTTACCAATTAGCGTGATTCTCAATACCCTCCTCATAACATTGTTGTTAGCATTATCCCATTTAAATTTGTATTGTGTATAAATAATTCATTTAAAATAAAAATAATACATGATATAAAATTATAAAAATAATTTATTAAAATAAGGCTGGAAATTAGAAGTCTAACACCTGCAATCGTGGCCATACATCGATTTAGGCTCTTTTCGGGATGTTTGAAAGCGACTCCATTGAAATAATGGAACTCCATTGACGATTTTGCGCCCGATGTTATAGTCGGGCAGGGCCTCAATGTTTATGAACTTGAAATTAAATAAAATTAATTAAATATAATTAGTTTTTCATAAATTATGTTATAAGTATATAAAAATAAAAGCTAACAGACCGATAATGAAGGTCATCCTTTCAATGTGCACCAGTACTGGGTGAATGCAGCGCTTGAAGGCATCACCTGATCGTAGTGAGAACTGCTGCCTTAGAAAAGCGACATCTGGGGCAGGTGCTTACTCATATGCAGAACAAACGCCTAAGGATAAGTCATCGTGCACTTAGAAGAACTTTCAAAACGTCTGGCAACGCGTCGTTGATTTTCATTCTACCATCCATATCAAATTCATACCTAATAATTATACATTAATCAAATTGAATTATGTAATTATTCATATAAATTCCGTGTAGATGCGAGAATGAAATCAACAAAGACGCCAGTCAAATGCACGGCTGCAGCCTAGTTCTTCTAGCAAATGGGGATGACTTTATCCTTAGGTGCCGATCAAGAAGAGGCACCGCGCTAACTTGTGATGTCGCTTTCTAGCGCAAGCTTCACAAATACGAGGTGATGCCTTCACGAAGGGGTCAATTCACCGCTAGGTAAGTGCACATTGAAAGGATGACCTTTCAATGTCAGTTTGTTTAGCTTTTTAGTTTTTTTTATATATACTTATAATATAATTTATGAACAACTAATTATATTTTATTAATTTTATTTAATTTCAGTTCACAAACATTGAGGCTGCCGACAATAACATCGGGCGGTAAATCATCGATGGAGATTCCATTATTTCAATGGAGTCGTTTCCAAACATCTCTGAGGGAGACCTAACATCGATGCATGGTTTCGACGATTTCGTAGGTGTTAACTTTTAATTTCCAACTTTATTTTTAATAATTATTTTTATAATTTTTATATCATGTACTTATTTTTATTTTAAATGAATTATTTATACACAACACAAATTTGAATGGGATAGCGTTAATAATAATGTAGTGAGGAGGGTATGGGATAATCACGGCAACTAGGTAAATATAAAAATAATATAATTTTTGTTTTATAATTTTATGTTCTAAATTCTAATTTGTTACTATGGAAGTAGGGTTAAGATTTTTGGTATGACACACAAAAAAGCAAATAGATACGCGAGAGATATCGCTTAGAAGGCAGAACTGTGTGGTGGTTTGGGAATTCAAACCGCCATTCATATCGGGGATATATGGACGAATATATTGAGCATGTGATGTTCCGAGCGTTCGGATGACGCTCATAGTCCTGCCAACAACCGGAACCGCAAATTCATGGTTTGGTGACCACGACACCGCCGATCTGCCCCATTCAAAGGCCCATGCAAAGCGGATGGTAAGATTAATTTAAATGAAATATATTGTTAATTAATTTGTTGTTGCTTACAAATATATTTAACTTGCAACCTTTTTTTTCTACGTGCCACGCCTGGACGGAGCCGAGCCTAATGGAGCCGCTTTTGAAAGAAGCACGGCGCGAGTTAAGACCGCCAAAGTGGGGTGCAACAAGTAGGAAAATGCGCTCAACACTTCGTGGTATGTTTGTTCAATCATTTTATTTCATAGTTATTATTTTCAATTGAATATGATGATTTTTTTTACAATTTTCGTGAGACCATAATAGTCGATTGAGGGAGAGATATGTGGACGATCCTTCGACCCATCCGGATCAAACTTGATCCGAATTTGTGGATGGAGTTAGGGTCGTCTAGTGAAACCGATAAAATTGGGTTTATGGGCTCTCCAACAATACAACAAAAACTTGTGGGCAACCCATAGTGTCTCAACCGTTTGGGGAGCTCTCCATCGATTTGAGCACCGGGCCCGAGGAGTTCATGTCCTTGAAACAACAATATGAACGAGTCTCGACGGACCATTAAACGGCTTAGCCAAATGGTCATGGACATTAGATCAAGGATGGGTGATGATACATGTGCAATTTCCCTTTGTGGTGACAAATTCCGAGAACAACCAAATCCTCCTTTCCTCCTCTAACTCCATCGTTATTCTAGTTTAATTTTTGTTTTGAAACACATTACATTTGTAATGAATATTATTTAACATTATTTTTATATTTTTAATGTTTAATACAATTTTATTTATTATTTAGTTTTTTTAAACTATTAATCATATAATAATTGAAAAAATTTATTTATTCTAAATAATTTTTTAAAAATATTTTAAATAAATAACAATGGCTTTACATATGGAACACGTGCATCTTGATATTGGACAGAGTTGAAAAAAATTTATCGCCATGCCACAATCCGACGATTGGTTATTCATTCGATTTTACTGTTGATAATACCAACGGATCAGATCTATCGGTATTTTACAGAGTTCTTAAATATTTACCGCTTCTGCCATAATCATCGACTGACTAGCCGTCGGTGATTTATCGGGAAAGTATGCATGTAATCAAATTGGCCTTGAAAGTTCTAGTGAGAAATTGTTTTTGGCGCTTTTCCCATCTATAAGACCGCTAATTTTTTTTTTCCGGACGTATAGCGTAAAAAAATGGGAATTACCCGACGATTAGTATTCCGGACAGCATTTTAACCCATCGGTGATGTCGCGGTAAAATGTTTTCCAACGACCAGTGTCTTTATAATCTGCTGGACTAATCACTCCAGAAATTGTTTATTGGTGTAGTGCGATACACATGGCTCAGGATAATATATGAGAAATCTTGGTAGTATAACTAAGTAACTCTAGTTTTTAAATTTCTATGGATATTTTGCTTTTTCCAAGCTTCAACTTGCACCAAGTCTCCTAGAAGCACCATATGTCCTCTCTAACCTAAAGCAAGCTTTCTAGATTTTGTAGTAATTGCAAGTATCCTTGCTTCTTTGACATGAAGAAACTTTTATCCATTTCACATTCCCCGAATGCGTAATTCAATATGTCCGAGAAACAAGCTGAAGTTATTCCGACAATGAGCCTCAAGAAGGCTTACCCTTCTGAGGTTATTTAAGGTGAAATTTATTGCGATCAATTCAAATCACGCTAAAATCTTCTGTAATATACTACATCATTTAAGGTTTTAGCGATGGATATTTTCATCTACGGAAGATTACCATTCGTTAGTAAAATTTTATCGATTAATTCACCGACGCATTATACATCCGCTGGAAATACCATTCGCCGGTAACTTCATATGCAAATGCAGAAAAAATAAAAACTAACGGCTTTCTGATGGAAAATACGCTCAAAGAATTCCTGAATATACCGATGAATAATTCCGCCGCAGATATTTTCATCGATGGATAGTGGCATAAGTAGTAATTTTTTCCAAATTCTCCGAATATAATCGATGGAATTATTTCGCTTGTGTTTCCATTGGTAAATCAGCGAAAAATGATGACGCGGTGATTGTGGCATATTCAAGAAATATTTTTCAACTCTCGTAAAAACACCGACAACATAATTCCATCTCAGAATTCATAGGCTTAGAATTTTAAAAATATTTTTAAAAAAATAAAATTGTGTAGAATAAGTAATATAGAATTGTATAGAATAATAGTAAAAACTAATTCAGCAAAAATAAAATTGTATAAAATATTAAAAACTATATTATATTATATTCATCCAAATATTGATTACAATTTTAAAGTGTTTCAAAAAAAAATTGAACTAGAACAATGGATGAGCCGAAGAGGAGGAGGATGCTTTGGTCGCTCCACGGGACCATACGGCCAAAAAAAGAGCGCACATGCACCACCCATATGTGATATGAAGATCCCAGGGGAGTTGTTCATAATCCGCCGAGAGTTGTTGATGTTGTTGTTTCAAGGCCACGATCTCCTCTGACTTGGTGCTTTCGGGCTGATTGGGAGCTCCAAACGATTGAGACACAACGGCCGCCCGCAAGTTGCCGATCGAGTGTCTCAATTGTTGGGACTAATTGGCCAAGAACCTGCGTACTCTCCAATGGTCGAGATAAAAGCACCAGATTATAGCAAACCAATTCACGATGAGATTGGTTTGGATATATCATGATTCCATCGCTTTTTTAATTGTTCAGGATTGAGAAGTGTTTTGATATTTGGACAGAAAAAATTCACGATGGGACCTCTTTCAGAAGTTCGGAATCCAATTGATCATTGGAAGACTAGCAAGTTTTTATTAGAATGTGATGATAATAAACTACAAAGTTTTTATTAGAATGATGATAATAAACTAGTCTTGTGTGACTCTGACACAAGACATATGGTTCTTGCATTTCAGAGGAGTACTTGTGTGAAGGGATCTTCGCTTACATGGAGAGGCTGAAACAAATACAGACCTAGTTTAGCCCTTCAGTGCTTCACTCCAAAGACCAATTGGATAATTGGTCTGATTTTGGTAAGACCATCGTGAAACAGCTCAAGTGTTTCAGTTGAATAAATAATTCTGTATGCCTACCTCTGATTCTTGGTACGAAGTATTTTATGATGGTTGTGCAATTCAGAGAATTCACTATGGAACAAGTATTGTTTTCTGTTTCTACTTATTTTGATGTTAAAATAAAATTTGAAAATAAAAAATCTCACTACTGTTATTTTGGTGTTAAAATTAATAAAGCAAAAATTTATTGTGTGAAATTAACATAAATAAATAATTAAAACTTCAAAAGACTTGAGACTAGGCCTGCCTGCCTCTATGTTTTAAAAGCATTTTTGAAAAAAATTTGAAATTTTTTTTTTTTTCTTGCTTCAAATTAATATTTTTTTGTGTTTTCATATCATTTTAATATGCTGATATCAAAAATAATTTTAAAAATAAAAAATTATTTTAATATATTTTCGAAAGTGAAAAATATAAAAACAACCATAATCATATTTCTAAACATGATGTGGGGTCTTGTTCCGTGGCTAGATACTAGTAGATGGCTGAATACAAAACCCTCCAGCACCTCTTAGAGCAAAATATTCGGGTATTTTTTTCAAAAAAATTAACTGGCTTTACATGCTTTTTATGTAAACTGAGGTTCTTAATTTATTGATTTTAAATTAATTTCAAATAGAAGAGGAGAATTTGGTGCTATTATGGATGGTATCATGATTTTTTGAAATTGAGAAATAAAAGATGGTGTCTAATATGTGAATGATAAACAAAAAATTATATTAATTAAATATTAAAGTAGTAAAATGATTTTTCATGTAAGAAATAAAGGATAGATATGCACATGTAAAATTAAATGGGCTTATTCATGAGTATTTGAATTAAGATAAATTTTAAAATGCTACATTTTCAACAAGTAATGACTAGATTTTAGTCAAATTAATATATGTACAAGAGGGGTCTAATTCATCGATTTCATATGCTAATTAATTTCCAACAATATAGTTTTACTCTAACATGAATAATTTTCTATTCGATCATTTGATTAAGCTAAAATTCTACCACAAGATTTTAGAGGTCTTGTTTAATATTAGCTTAGAATTTAAGATCAATTAGACATCGGAAGGCTTGGCACAAGGTCCATAAGCTACTATGCAAGAATTGTATTAACTTCCTAGTTGATTTATGATTCTTTTTATATTTTATTTAGAACTCTTTTATTATTTTTCTAGTAATATTTAGATGTTTTTACTCAGTATAAATAGGGTATTTAACTTGTATTTATGTTGTTTTACAAGCTTTGATTTTAACAATTATTATTGTGTGTTGTGAGAGATTTATATTGCTTTGCTTCTTCAAAGAACTTTCTCTTGANNTNNNGANNAAATAAACAATCTTCATGGAATATTTTATACTTCTCATTCATAATTTCTATAATCATTAGGTAGGGGTTTAACTTTTACGCCTTCGTGCCTCGATGTTTGTTATCGCCATGTCAAGCTCAATTTGAAAGCCTAAATTTAGCTTTCTTGGGATTTATGATCAATTTTGACTATGAATTCTTGGATCTTAATATCCATGGAGTTCACATCACTTGGTATCGAGAAAAGCTTTAAATCAAGTTATATCCATTTTATCTTCAAGTTTTTTGATACCCATCATTGTTTAGTTCTTTATATTCTCTAAAACTAGCTGTGACATCAAGTTAATTTTTTTTTGTGATCTTGATTAAATATATTAAAAAGAAAGAACAAATAAAATCATGCCATTGTCTTTTTTAGGTTTTCGTGGTTAAATCTTGATTCTAGAACATAGAATTGAACCATTTTTTCTTTAAATATAAAAATATCTTGATTGTTAGGGTATCTCAAAGTTAAATTTAATTGGGATATTTTAGATTTACATAGTTAGGTTTTCTTGAAAATTATATAAAAATTACACTATTGTTCTTTATTTTTTTAGTTTTGGCCACCATTGTTGTCATCCATTTTAGGCACCACATAAACAAAAAAATCAAGAAAAGAAAGGAAGAAAAGAAAATAAAAAAATCAAAAAATATTAGAAGAAAATCAAAAAATATATCATGAGAAAAATATATCGAATGCCAAGGAAATTATTAAAGATCGCTGAGGAAAATCAAATACACAAGATTGAAAATTTTGACAATGTATTTTTTTTTGAAGGCCTTATTGGTACAAAAATTCAATTTAATGAGAAAATAAAATAAAATTCAATTTGATGAGAAAAAATAGATGTTTAAAGACTTAATTGCAAGAAAATTGATTTTTAAAGTCATTTTAGGATTTAATTAGAATAAATTAAAGTCCTGGGTTCAAATTGTAATTTTTAGGAGTTAATTTGATCAAATCAGAGTTTAATTTCTTAAATATTGAAGTTTTATGGGAAATTAGAGACTTGATTGAAAAAATCCAAAGCCAATGATCAAACCGAAAGAGACGTGAATATAGGGGTTGAAATTGACTAAATCGTGAGCTAAACTAAAGAAATTAAAAGTTTGTTAGTCAATTGAATGTCAAAATATACAAATTCGAACTAAAGATCAAATGAAAATGTGGTCAACTTAGAGGTTGACAATTGCATGAAAGTAATAATGGGTGCAATTAAAAGAAATTGAAAGAATAGAGGTTCAATCTGAAATTTGACAATCTCAAATCAAAAACCTCGAATAACACGCTCAAACTTAAAGAAGAGAAGGTGAGTGACACATCATTTGTTCAATTGGCCTCTATCCTTATAGTTTTGATTTATCGAGTTAATAACTTCAAACATATTAATGTGGAGCTATAGACTTTCAAATAGAGTAAAGTTGATTCAAATGAAAGGGTGTGCATCCCCTCTACCAACTTCGTGGTCTCGCAATGATGACATTATATTTGCTCTAACGAGGCCTCGAAAAGGGCCCTAACAATGCAATTATCATGCAAAACCCATCTATTTTTCATGTGTTCACACATAAACCATTCTTATTATGAATCAAGGGTTTACAACACTCTCAATATCAAGAGGTCAAAAATAAATTCAAACCTCTTAAAATCCTAGCAAAATCCTCAGTCAATACCCCAAGTTTAGAGGGAAAAAAGAGAGGAGGAGAGGAGAAAAAGAAAAGAAAGGATAAGAGAAAGAAGAGAAATATCAATAAGAAACACAAGTGTAGAGGTACAAGAGTCTAAACAAAAAATTTCTTAACTTTGCAAGTGTATGATAGGCAAAATTTTCCAAAAGAAAAACAAAAGGAGAATAGTTGTTCTAGGTATACTTTTTTTTTATCCAAAAGTAGGTCCTTGTGGACTGCTTTTGATCTTTTATTATTTACTTTTGTTTTTTATTTATGTTTATAAACATAGAAAAGAGGTTTGAATCGTTTAATAAACAATTTTGCATTCATTTCTTTGTTATGGTTTTTTTATTTAAGGATGTTTATTTTGAAGTTTTTATATGTTTAGATACATTAAAGTTGTTGTTAAGTTTGTTTTTGATATATAATGTTTATTTTAGTTTTTTGTTTAACCCATGCACGTTAAAGCAAGGGTGTTTTACCTTAGGTTTAGTTAGTCTCTATGATAAATGGGTTCAAAAACATAATTTTGAATCCTTGTTGCATGAACATGTACGTTGCTTTAGGGGTTAGGGCTTTTGGATTTGGTATCTCATGCTTTATTTGACGTCTTGATATTTTATGTTAGTTTTTAGATTCAAACATGTTTGTATGGTAAAGTGGACTTGTTGTAATAAAAACAAGATGTTTAGAGGTCAAAAATGTTATTTTTTTCTTGATAATGGTGCCAATTTCTAGGCATTTTTTTTGGGTTTTAGGTAGTGCTATTCAGGTATCTGAGAAAACATTGTCTTAGCCCCTTGATCTTGACCTAGCTTTTTGCAGTAAATTTGATTTCGTTAAAGGGGAATGCTCGCTGATTGAAATTTCAAGTTAACCGAAAGCTATAGCATGAAATTTTAGTTCTAAAGGAACCGAGATGTGGAATTTTAGGTCATCCCTACAATAAGAAAACGCCAAGAAACTCAACCAGAATCAGGAAGAAAATGACTACTAGAAATTCTAAAGGAAGAGAAAATCCACCTCAGAATTGGGAAGCTATTAGGCTAACTCTACAATCAGGGAAGCATCAAATTTTCAAACCTCAGAATCGAGAGGTATTAGGAGATCAAGGCCCTTAAAAGAAATTGCCTGATTGAGATTTTAGGTTAACCGAGCTCATAAACAATTTGATCATAACTCGCTGAAAGTGATTGTTGTAAAAACATCGGACAACCCAACTAAAAGCTTTGAGAAGATTAGTTATGAAGAAGATCTGTTATCTTTGTAAACTTACTACACAAATATTTAACAAGTCTATACTGTAAGTATTGTAAATAGAGGCATCCGTTGTTATCTATTTTTAGGGTCTTTATAAATAAATAAATACAAGAGTATACCCATGCCCAAGAAATTGTCAAAGACTATATTGATGAAGATCAAAATAAAAAATTGAAAAATTTGATTGTATATTTCCCATTGATGGAAAGCTTTATTGGTAAAGAAAAGTCAAAGGTAGGGATATACTTTGATTCCTTTATCGAAGTATCATACCAATAACATTGAATAAAAATATTTTTCTGGCTTCTACTGATATTGCATTCAATCTACTTTCTAACTTCCTAAAATAATTAATCTCCAACATATTGAAGTTGATTCCTTAAAATAAACTCACTTATTATAGGTCTTTCTACCCGATCATACTCTTCAATATGAAACACATATCTATTAATAAATACTGGGCTATAACATTTGATCCTTCTCACATGAGATCAAACTAGTAAATCACAACTATTACTAACATTCCCTCCATTTGATAAATCTAGAATAAGATTACAACAATTAAACATTTAAAGAGAAATGTAAAAGAACTAAACATTATGAGAGTTAAAAATTATTATACTACTTTATATGTGTTTGAAACCACGCAGAACATGTTAATATTGTACTTACATAATAAAATGTCCTCTAATTCATCATAGTTAAATCAGCATGTAATTATGTGCATGTCCGAATCTCGATTTTTGTCAAGTATTTTTTTTCATTGTATTTTTTTGATAAAGGTTGTTCATGATGGTGGAAAATACTTGACAAATTCATACAAAGGCACTTTATCTACCTGGCCATTATGTCTGAATGTGGTCGATTGTTATTCCCTGGCATATACACAAAATAATACTAGATAAATGTTGATATTTCTTCAACAATATAAGTCTCAAGATATTGAAGCCTCAAATGGCTCCTATTTTTTAATTGTTTTTCAAGTTGAATAATTTTTCTAGATGGAATTAAATAAACATTTTTTAAATTAAAAATAAAAGATAACAAAAATTTAATTAGGATGCATGTGTAATCCCTAACCTCCTCGAATGAATACATTTATCATTTGGACAAAATTCTAACTTTGCCTCAAACAATAAAATGTATGGGTAAATGTACCACTGTAAATTTCAATAGCAACTGATCTACTGACTTTAATATTTCTCGCTGGTAATTGAGGTTGAAATTACAGAACTTCTCCGCCAGGTTCAGCTCAGAACCGATCAAAGTGTCCGCTGGTAGTTACCGACTAAATTACGGACTGAAAAGTTCCCAATTAAAAGCATCGCCGAATGGAGGTTTTGGCATGGTTATTGTTACCAATGGAATCAAACGACGGATTCAAAACAACATACCGTCGACGTGACGTAGTCGCTTTATTTCTAAGTTATATTTCTTGAAGTCTTGTGATCAGTAATATCCTTAGTTCTGATTTACCAATGGATTTTATCAATTTTTGTAAGTAATTTATCTTTTAAATTTTAACATTTAATTAAAATGTCAATTTTATTGTTTTTTAGTATATGTATTTTGTTAGTAGATGTACATGCCTGTTTCATTATTATTTGTCAAACAAACTTGTAGTATATGATATGAATGTATAATTTACACCGTTATGGTTAATTTGTTTTAGATTTTGGTAAGATTGTATTTTGTTTGTAAAATTGTTAAAACTTATGAAAACTACCAAAATTACATGTCCGCTCTGAAATAATTAATAGCTTCTTTAAGGAGTCCCATCTTTAAAGTTTTATCAATGGTATTATGGAGTGATAACTTCCATAAATTTATATATATTCACCTGTCTGACGCTGATAAATGATAATGAATATTTTAATATTTATGAGATGTTGTGATTGGCCTGTTGGAGTGGTAAAGTAACATTTTTTGCAAGTTTTATTTACCTAACTTAGTTAATTAATACATGATGTCACTCATAATTTTATAGAGGTTAATATGTCATGGATGATCGCTCATGGATGTATCGCAGATTCACCCCAAGTGATTGTAGAGGATTGATTATTGTAAATGTGGTTCGTGAGCTTTATTAATTTCGCAACATCTATTCCCCTGTAAATTTTACCGAGCGTATTAGGGTGTCCATGCAGAAGTGTCAAAAATAAAAATATCTCATGATCCGTGAGGGTTGTAATGATGCATCTTCTACACAAAGGGTCTATGGAGAATTACTCAAAGTTGTTGGTATGCACATGGAGAAGTATTTGTTAGTAAAAGGAGAATTGGAGAAACGGTGGTCGGGTCTACTAGCAAGGCTAGCAACGCATGTAGCGTAAATGACAACATTAACCCATGTAAATATGGTTATGGATGCAAAATGAGAAATGAATCAAGGTAAAGTTAGTCAATGTCCAATCAGAAGAAGAAGAACCCAATGCATGACGCAAATAGGTTTTTTGATTTGTTGAAAGATTCTCGACGAACCATTATGGATGGTCGCATCAACTATAGAAATTACATCAGGTAAGTACGTGTTCACCATCGTCGATCACCCATTGAGTGAGGCCTGTATGACAAGATTACTTGAAATGGGCTTTGAAGCTTATTTTATTTCAAGGGAATAGGTTGAAGAGAACTTCTATGATGCCAAGTCATAGATGAAACCCCTTCGTTTAGGATACTAGAAAATTGACATGTGCCCCCAACCTGCGTATGTTATACTACCTTGAAAATGCCGAGGATGACCGAGCATGACATGTCGCATCTCCGCTACAAAACCTAGAACTAGCAGGGGAAAGACTCTAGTGGCATATAAAAACTTAGATACTTCCCGATCATACCTATCAGGTTATTCATGTCACCAAGGACCGAGCACATGACATGGCACCAAGCACGTGATGCGGTTGATGGAGGATGATGCATCCTTCGATGGCGAAGCATGGAAACTCTTTAACAAAGTGCATCCTCACTTTTTCAATTGAATCAAGGAATGTGTGTCTTGGGTTGTGTATAGACAGATTCAACCCATTTTCGGTGGGTCATTTCTCGCCCTTATTCTTGTTGGCTTGGTCATACTCAACTTATAACTTGCCACTAGGAAGTGTATATGTAGGCCCGAGTTCATGTTTTTATCTACTATCATACCCATCCAAGGCGGGGAATATAGATGTTTGTCTTCGACCGTTGATTGATGATTGTGACCACCGATTGTAGTCCTCCTGAGTTCGACTTATGATATATCGAGGAAACAAAATTTCCTTATGGGGGCGGCTTTGATGTGGGACTATCAATGATTTTCCAACCATGGAATGCTTGCAGTTTGAGCACGGATGGGAAACGCAGCATGTCCATAGAACCGCATGGAAAACAACAAGGCATCTACGCTAGCAAAGCGAGGGTAAAGCTTCTTTTTTTGATCGACACCCACGCCCCGCTTAATCACCAGTGTACAAAGAACGAAAAAGATTTCTTTGTTGAGTTGAAAAGATGTTGCATCCCCGCGTCTTTCCGTGAAGAATTGCATGATGTTGTATTAGAGTACAGTGACATTGTGTTTGGCCTCAATCGTAAGCAAAAAGTTTCCGGTTTTGGTTTGACCCATAATTGGGTAAAGCGAAATATCTTTGGGAGCTTCCTTATTGGAAGACCCTGCTTGCTCACCATAACCTTGACGCCATGCATATCAAAAGAACATGTTTGAGAACATTTTCAACACGTCATGGATGTGAAGGGAAGACACATCAAGGCTAAATTGGATATAGCTTTATTATACCAGAATCCAGAAATATAGAGTTGGTTTTTATTGTTGTAACTCAATTTTGGATCCACCAAGATTCTCAAATATTATTTTATTTATATTATTATTTATAAAAATCCTAAAAAATTAAGAAAAGAAAAATTCAAAATATATTTTCTCGAGTCAACCGCATCTTCCATAAGAACCGGTTCCACCCGGGTCACATACAGTCAAACCATGCCTGGCCAAGTAAAAATGAGTTTCTGGTCAAAACTATCATTTTCGGTCAAAACCGAGTCCACTGAATCAATACTGGTCAAAACATGTCGCACCGTGGTAAAAATGAGTTTCAAGCCGCTTTAGGGTCAAAACCAGTCATTTTCGGTCAAAACCAAGTCCACCAGTCAATACGGGTCAAACCATATCGACCCGGGGGTAAAATGAGTTTCAGTCGCTTTGGGTCAAACCGTCATTTCGTCAAAACCGAGTTCACCAGATCGATCACGGTCAAACCATGTCGACAGGTAAAAAATGAGTCCAGTCATTTTGGTCAAACTGTTATTTTCTTGCATTATAAAATTGATTTTTAGCGGTTGAGACGAAGCTTTTTCTAATATTGAATTGAGTTTTTAATTTTACCTATATAAATATATATTATTATACATAATAAAAAAATAAAAAAATAAAATAAAATACAAAATTTTTTCAAAGGAGAAATGAATCGAAAGCGGACGATCCATTTTTCTTCCAAGCAAATCTATGGTGATTTGGACGCCTTCGAGGTTGGCTATAAATAGCCTGCTTACCCCGATGAGGGAGGAGAAAAAAAGAGGAAAAACAAAAGATTACATATACTTACTATTCAGTGTTTTTTTACTATTCTTCACTAGGGTATTGATTTTATTAAAACAATATAAAAAATACCAAATATATCCTAAACCGTTTGATCTAATAGTGTTTAGATCTGAACCGTTGATTTAATAGGATACAATAGGGCTTACCACACTCAGATTAAAACCCAAACACATCTCAGCCCTTGAAATATTCCAAGATTTGATCCCGTTGCGCCACGTCATCCAGTGTACCGAGCTTTGGTTCACCGCGCCACACCAGATCAAAGCCCGCTCATCCAGACCGTCCGATCAACCTGCAGATCGGGCCAATCACAGCCGCACGATCTTTCCATCAGAGATCCAACGGATCACAGGCATCAACTGCACGGTGTACCGTGCTAGTGTTCTCACCGTAGCATAGCCCAGAGCACTCTCCCTCGCCGGCGACTCCTCTCTCATCCGATCCCCCATCTCCGGCCACTGCAAAGCTTGAAAACCACCACAGAAAGGTCGCCTTCCTCCATATAAAGCAAAATACCTGCGTTTTCCAGCGTTTCGCCGCTCTATTTGGCTGGAACGGGTCACGATCGTCGGCTGCCACCGAGCTTCAAGTCGTTGATTCCTCGCTCATCAGCCATCAACGACCGTCAAGATCCACCACCATAAGAATCCTTGACATCAGATCTACCAGGATCGACCATCGGTTGGCGGAAATCGGCGCCGGAAAATCTCCAGCCGCCAACAGTAGCCGCGCGTGTGCCACAGGCGCCCAGTGGCATTTTCGTATTTTTCAGAGAAATTCGAGGGTATTTCAGTATTTTACCTAGCTAATGACACTCAAGTAATTTTTGGTTTCTATTGGTATTTTTGATATTTTTTTTCATATATCAATGTCAGGAATTTTCTTGCATGTTGTAAAATACAAAACGAAAGTCGACAAATCTCTTTTTTAAAAGGACCGATGTCAAAATGTAAATACCAAATATGGGATTAGGGTCCATTATTTCTTTTGCAAACTTGTAACGAAACTCTCTTTTAGGGTTAAAACGCTATATTTTAGATAAGTCCCTAATTTTTAGGGACCGATGTCATTTTTAACGTGGTTCCTATTTTTAGTGGACTTACGTTAACCATTTTAAAAAACAAATTACCAATAAACCCCAAAATATAATAGTTATATCCATTAATTCTTTTGGTAACTGACCAGTCTCCTCAATTTTTAGGGGATATCATTTTAACGTGTCTTCTATTTTTAAGGGACCCAGGACGTTAAATCCCATTAAAAAAAAATCTCCACAAATAAACCCAAAACATAATCGCATTTTGAATCAAATAAAAACACAGATAAAGGAAGTAACCTTTCTTTTGCAAGAGATGTTTTAAGTGGGTGGTGTCTACCTCCCTTATCTACAACTAATCCCGTGCACCCGAATCTCTGGGACCAATGTCTAATTTGGGATTTCCTAGTTCCCTCAGAATTACTCAGATGAAGTGACTCCAATAAAATCTTTGTTTCCACCGATTGAGAAAAAACCCTTTGTTGTAAAATAAATAAAAAGCGGGAAGTCAATGCGCTTGGAAGCGTGCGTGTATCGGCTGCATGGCGACTCCATTGGGGACTTAGGGTTGATCCAACTCTTGTGTTTGCTCATTTGCTCTTTCTTATCGCTATTTATTTTTGATCATATTTAATTTGCATCGTTATCGTGCAATATCTCTTTGTGATTCTTTTCAATTTTCATTTCATCACATACATCTATATTATTTCTTTGTGTATTCACATCAACAGGTGGAGAACCCATAAAGCTCTCGACCTTGGAAAAGCTCAGTCCTTTAAGATTAGAAAGAGAGGATTCAAGTGGGTGCGTGACTTATGTCCACTGATGCTCATTTGGACTTTTAGCTGGATTTGTAACTCCACCTGTATGCAACTAATCGCGGAGCCTCCTTCTCTCCCCTTACTAAGTGTTGTAGGTTAAGGTTAAGAGGCCGATTACTTCCACGAGTAATCTCGGGCAATCTAAGAACCAGAGGAATATCTTTAGGATATGACTAAATCCAGGCCAAACCTTATGAGCTGGATCCTACTCGGTAGGATATACCCGTTAGGACACACGTAACAAATGTCAATGCAGTGAACATTACATGTTCATATACATTTCCATGTCTCAGCTAAATCTCCACCGATCCATACGGGAAGTGTGAGATGTAAGAAAATCCATTACTATTGAGGAATTTTGACCAAAATGCAATTGAGCCGCAGATGAGGATTAAAGGGATTTCCATACACTGACCCTAGTCCTGCTTGCCGTGAGCATGTTAAATTGAGATGACAGTACCACTCTTGGTACAGGACAATTTTGCTAGACTCGCAGGAAAAGTTATCCTCTCAAGGATCAAATCACTTTTGAAACAATATGGGATCTATCATATTTCATCAAGATTAGAACCCAAACATGCTAGTTGCCTTTCGGCCAAGTGATAGGGTTTTGGGGATCCGTAGTCATCGATCGCTTACATTTGAGGATCATGGATCATGACTCCTACCAGGTATGAATCCCTGCTAAATTGTCCTAAGTCCGAAAAGGTATAACTTTATACACCTCATAGAGCATGCACTTTCTAACTGGTTCGGATTAAGATCCCAGACAGTAACTCATTAACTAGCAAAAAATCCATCTTTCTGTTTCAAGGCAAATAGCTTGGTACGGTTCCTTGGAAACGTATTTAGCCATATTGGCGAGGAGATTGCATGATGAAAGCAAATGAGGATTTGATTCGAGAACTTAGCCTAGGCATATATGGTTTGGTTCTTTCCCATCCCGGTGGGGGAAATGATCGGAGTTTTGAGGGTTGTCAATGTATTTAAAAATGTGGTGACCCTTAAAATTAACGGCTACGTAAGAATATTGTAGGAAACCTTTCATCCTCCTGAATTATTGTAGAAAAAAGCGGAAGGAGTCGTTTACATGTTGTTTGCAATTATTGTTTCGTGCGGACTATGAGTCAAATGGATGAGGGAAGGAATTCCCCAGTATTGCCTGGCCCCAGCGACCTCTTTATTCTCAGTGGAGAATTTACTTTGAAAAAACACTATGCTGAAGTGGTGGAAGAACCAAGACGGGAATCAATGTTTCTAGCTCCAAGGAAAACCTCGAATTTCATAATGGAGGAGTCGATACTGCTTACTTCAAATCTTATCGGGCATATTGTAATGAGTATCCATGGGTCTGTTGATAAAAGCTTCTGCATTAGTTATTGTCTCTATCATGGTAGCCGGCATCTGGTTTGGTATGGACTACCGCCTCACTTAGCCAAAAAAATTGTCGGCTTTGGGCCCTCCCCGATTCACCCGTATCGGGGCTTCCGCCGGAGCCCTGGCCGGTTTGTACTTGGGCCCCTCGATGGCCTCAAAGCGAGTCCTCCAGTGGGTCAGACAAGGAGACACTGAGGCCTCTCCCATTCATCCCTTTTAGGCCCAGGTCCACCCCGTGTCCTAAGGCTTGCACGCAGGATACTCCGGTTTTAAACGCGCATCTTACTTAGTCAAGAACAGGAGGCATGCCCAATTGTATAGAGTTAGATTTATGATGGGTCACGGTCGCAGAAACCAAGAACAGGAGCTCGTATTAGAAAGAAAATGCATAAGCATGGTCAGGGAGTAAATAGCTTAGAGTATGCATTTCGTGGATCATGACATATCGAAACTGGCTCAATATGGGAGATGGACGGGTGTGTGGAATGAAGAGTCAAAGTGCCCATATTTATGCAAACACTCATACCACTAGCTTTTCGTGTTTCGTTTGTAAGGGGATGACGGGATGCGTTCTAAAAGATCAATCTCTTTTTGAGATATATGCTCCGACAGTTGAATGTTGATCATAATCAGAGGCTTGTTGAATATTATCGTACTGTCTCTGCAAACTTGAGGATGAGATGATATTCCCTCCATCATTTTTGACTCAATGGAGTATCTCCCCTATACATCTACCGCTTAAGGCAAAAGTCAGAGACCGGGTCCA
>CM027588.2:5671898-5788501 GCA_015852605.2 Populus deltoides | reverse complement strand
AAAAGGGCATGGATCATAAGTAATAAATAAAAAAAAATAAAGGAAAAATCTTGTAGGGTTGCTATATGATTTATACTCTTTTTGCTTCTTTTTTTTTATACATAAGATTGAAGATTTATTGAAATTAAATTGTAAAAGAAACCAAGCGATCTTGTATTTAAAATTAAAATAATAAAATTTTATTCATCTGTTTAAATTAATCAAAATTACAAGATGGACTTCTCCATCTAAAAACGAGCCTATGAATGACGAAACCAAAAGAATTTCAGATGGAAGTCCCTATCTTCAACATCCGGGTGCGCTCATTATCCCAGAAATTATGGGCTTAACGTTAGAGCACTGGGATTTTGCAGGGCCGTCTGGTCCGCTATATGCAACTTTAATGTCAGCAAGCTCCACCTTCTCACATGGGAAGCCACTGCTGCAAGCAATCTGCACAACAACCGGAGTTGCGGAAGTTCCCCTTATATTCTTAAAACTAACACCACTGATCTTCACTTTTGATGGAGCCTGCAAAAGAAAAAAAAGAAAGAACATTAAGACCCCAATAGACTTTTAGTAATCTCCCTAGCACTAAGGAACATAAAAAAATTAATATGCTTGTGTAGGCGTTCTTCAGAATTGCATTATATATGGATCTAGCATGATGCAACCAATTATGGAATGCAGTGCACAACATGTTTGCTTCTGCAGTCAATACTATGAACTGCGTTGAAACATTTCTTTTCATAAGATGTAAAAAAGAATTTGATAAATTGTGGAGTGTTTGAGCCACGAATTGGGTAAAATATTGTCACAGTAATTTAATACTGTGAAAATATCCTTATGGTAACAGAAAAGGCAATACCTTTAGACTGCATTGGTTCCATGGGCAATACACTTGATCTATGATGACAGGGTTTTGGACATTGTTCATGACAATATCCTCAAAATGCATGTTAGATGCGACACCACCGTATAGAGCTGGCCAAGATTTTATTCTAACGCCATTTGTAGTATCTGAGATGGTGCAGTTCTTGACAAATATTCCAGAAACAGGTTCCTCATTGGGGTATTTCCCTAAACTTCCAACACTGATGCCATGGCCAGGTCCACATGTTACTCCTGTGATATGTAGTTCTTCGGTGCCATCTCCCACGGAGATACAATCATCGCCTGTGCCAATTTTTGAATCGATAATGTAGATCCCAGTAGATCGGCCGACATGGATTCCATCGGTGTTTACACTCTCACCAGGTGCACTCACGGTAAAATGCTGGAAGGTGAGGTTTTTGCACCCCAAGACGTTAACATGAAAGTTCTTGCTATCTCGAGTAGTTATATCTCGGACTAGTGCATTGGTGATGAAATCGAACCTTAAATTCTGATCCGTGTTAGAAGCAAACAAAAAGCAAATGATTAAAGAAACTTTGGTAGTGCCATAACATATAATTAAAAAATAAGGAAATTAGGCTTCATAATGGTGATTAGATTACCATTGGGAGGCTGTCACAATCTTTATCTTTCTGACATGTACTTTTGCTCCACGCAGCCTTTCCCTGCCCATCAAAAGTGCCGCTTCCCGACAACGTAAATTTATCAACGTGTTCGAAATTAACCCAGTGACCTCCTGAGAACTGGTTTGGGTCAACCGGTGCCTTCAACATGCCGTCAACTTGGAGCTCAATCGCAGCCTTGCAAGGACCTGCTAGAGTCAATTTCCGTAACGAGTATGTCCCACTTGGAATAAGAACTTTGCTGGGGTTTGTTGAAGCACAAGCATCTTTCCAAGCATTGGTTAAAGCCTAAAAATGGAAAGAGAAGGGAAATATTTAGAGAGGATCAGTAGGTCTCAATCAAATTCGGGTGTTATAAGGAAACGTAAATAAGTTCTGACTCGAATACTATATATTCAGCTATTTAAAAATCAAACGCATGCATGCGAGAAAATATACAAGATACCTCTGTGATATCTTTATCGGCACCATATTTAGTCACATCGAAGACACCTTTTGATTGGGCTTTAGCAGTTGATGCTAACAATAAAAATAGTGAGAGTGATATTATTGCTGAGGAGACAACTTTCAGGCCCATCTTTTTGTCAGCTATGTTGCTTTCTTTCTTCAATACTCTAGGAAAACGAATGAATTTCTTAATCTTCCATGTCGATCCTTTATACGGCGAGAGGGGAATTCAACACCACTCGTAAATTTATCAAGCAGTTGATGAATTTTGTCCATGTTTGTGCAAGGTTGTAGCTTTGCCGTTCAATGCCATTGCTATTATTAGCTTCTCTTGCAATATAGCATATCAAAATGTTCTGAGAAAAATCTATATACATCGAGCCTAATTTCATGCAAAGATTTGTTCAATTTAATAAAAATTCTTCTATTTTTGAATATTAGCGTTCCATTATTGGCATATATACAATTAGAGTATGCAATACATACCTAATATGAGTCAAGCCCTATTGAGATTTCTAGGATTTAGTTTCTCCAAAACCTTCTTGTTGTTTTTATTACAATCATTTTCCGGAGAGAAGTGATTGACAATAATGGATATTCTGGAGATCCTGTTGTATTGACATATATATATATATATATATATATATATATATATATATATATATATATATATCAATCACCCTGTCCATAGAAGCCTGAATTTGATGGAAAGATTAGTTTAGTTTAATAAAAATTCCTTTATTTTTGAAGACTTTGTTATTGAAGATGCTGTTTCCATTTTATTTTATTTTTGCCCTTGATATAGTATATAATAAAACTTTAAATAACATCAGACTTTCTAAATTATCTCTCTAATCTTTAAAAAAAACATTAACAAGATTCTAAATATGCACACAAAAAAAACACTTGCTAAAAAAACAACAAAGTTCAATTATTTTTCAACTTAATGCCAAAGATGAAATTAAAAAAAAAAAACTAGAGTCAACTCTAGTTAGCATGTCAAACATACAACCACAATTATGAAGCTGAGATAACTCAGTAAAAAACAAATCAAAAGAATATCATGAAGTCTGATATATTCCCAACAAATCCCATGCAAAATGGTAGAAAAAAGCGATTAAAAAATAAGACAAAAAAAAACATGCAGACCCAGTTAAGCTCAACAAAACCCGCTACCTAGATCAAGCAAATGGAATAACCCAATTATAATATGAACTTAATCTTGAAAAATAAAACTAAAAAAATGATTGAATTCAAAAAAAGACTTGAGGCAATCTCATGGCTTAGACAATGAAATTAGGTTAACCTGGTAGAATTAAAGAAAATAGAAGAAAAAACAAAGGCTAACTTCTTTTTTTATAAAAAAATCAATTGTCGAATGATGAAATTGAAAAAAAAAATAAATGAAAAAGCATCTACCCTAAAAAAATAATCGATATCAACTCAAGTTAACTTTTCAAACCCTTGACCCGTCAAATCAAAATCACCGTATCCGGAAAAACACAAAACTCAATTCAAAACTAACCACTTGGTGAAGAATGAAAATGGAAAAAAAATTAATTTTACAAAATAACCTATAAAATAGCAATCCGAAGAATGAGGACCAAATTTAAAATATAAAAAAAAATTGAGAGGAGAACTAACAGTTTTGGATTGAATGATGAAATTAAAAAAACAGATGAATTTAACAAAAGGATCCAAAACAAAAAAAAAAATTAACAATCACAAGAATAATGATTAAATTTGAAAAAATTAATGAGAAAACAACTTAAAATTTTGGATTGAAGGGTAAAATTAAAAAAAAAATTACAAAACAACTCAGAAGAAAAATAGCAAATAAAAGAATGAAAAACATATTTGAAATGACAATAAAATGAGAAGAAAATTGTTGCTACCCAATGTTTTACCCCAGTTTTCAAAATTTAAAATAAAAAATCTACTTTCAACGCGTAGTTTTTAACGCACTCATTGAGTCGATGTTGTTGTTGCATTTTTTTTCAAAAGTCAAAAACACGAAATAAATAGAAAAAATGCATTTATATTTTAGTGATCTAATTCTAATTGTGGAAAGGAAAGAATTGATTTTCAAATTGGAAACCCTCTCACGAAGCAACCCAAATTTTAATCAAATGGTCCACAATCGATTTTGTTAATCCAAGGGTTCATATTTCCTTGCTTTGCCTCTCATTTGATTTAAATCTCTACCACTAGATTTCAAGAATTAATATCTACTACTTATTTTATATAAATCTCACATCAAGGACAACTACAATTAAACAAGCAACAAGGCATATAAATTTCTTCCAATTAGACATACAAAATTAAGTTATTCCTTAACATGTTCTTCCAAACACATATAAAAAGTTCTAACAAAACTCAATAACAATGCTATCAACATCTATAGTTTTGCATTTTTATGATATATCATAGTCATACATGTATTATATCACATAAACATTATCGCATTTACATTAATTTTTCGATGTATACTTCCTCTGCATGAGACGTCAAATACATTCACAGTAACATTCAACTTTAGTTTCAATATTTCTCCCTAAATTTTCCGAATTTCAACAACATAAATGCTTAAGTCAATATACGTAGCATAATCCATAACGAAACTCCTTTAAAATCATTTTCTTTATAAATATATACATTAATCTATCACAATATCACTTAACTACATACAATTCTACTTCATGCAATGTAACCACTCATTGGTCGACCATTGCGCCTTTAAGGATTCCATGGTTTTCTTCAGCATTTCTTCCTAAATTAATACCCAACTCAACTTAATCCGACCCAATTGATCAACTTAGGCCATGTTTGTTTTTCAGAATTCACTTTTCGGGAAATCACTTTCCAAACTTTTCTGTGTTTGTTTGCCATTAGGAAAGTTGGTCAACGGAAAACACTTTTCAGTCAAAGAAAAATTTGGCTTAGTTTTCAAGAAAGTGTTTTCCTGAAAAATTTGGTCGGAAAACACTTTTCGGAAGTTGTGAAAAATTTAGAAATGTCATATTATTTGTTGATTATATCAAATTTGGTCCTCAAACTTTTGATTACTATATATATTTTGTCTTGAATATTTATTTTTCAATTTCATCTCTTAAATTTAATTTTTATATTTACTATGGTCCTCATTTTTATAATTGTTATTTGTTTTTCCCTTATCATTTTCTTATTGAAATTTTTTATCTATCAAATTTGGTTCTCATTCTTTTGATTGTTACTTATTTCCTTTGAAATAATTTATGAAATGTTAATTATTATTATTTTAATTTCTTCACCATTCATTTTTATTTTATTTTTTAGATTTGATTTCTATTATTTTGATTATTATTTATTTTATTTGAGATAATTTATGAAATTATATATTTTTTTAATTTCATCCTCATTCAACTTTTTAATTTGTAAGATTTGTTCCTCATTATTTTAATAAACTTGAGAAAATAAAACATTAATAAGTTATTTTCCAGCTCATTTCCATTACACTACCAAACATCGGAAAATAATTCACTTTTCTGGAATTTACTTTCCTGGAATTCACTTTCCAAAAGGAAATTACTTTCCAGCAAACAAACGGGGCCTTATAGTCAACTTTCATTTCCCCAAAATTTTACTCTAAACCCAAGCATCAATCTTATGATGTCAACCTTAATTGTTATCTTTTCACGTGAAATTGCTAGCTCAGGTGTAGAACTCCTAGCCGAAGATAATTGAGTCTTCGAACCCTAACTTTTCAAAATCTTCAATATTTCTCCCTAAATTTTCCAAATTTCAACAACATAAATGCTTAAGTCAATATACATAACATAATACATAACGAAACTCCTTTAAAATCATTTTCTTTATAAATATATACATTAATCTATCACAATATCACTTAACTACATACAATTCTACTTCATGCAATGTAACCGCTCATTGGTCGACCATTGCGCCTTTAAGGATGCCATGGTTTTCTTCAGCATTTCTTCCTAAATTAATACACAACTCAACTTAATCTAACCCAATTGATCAACTTATAGTCAATTTAAATTTCCCTAAAATTTCACTCTAAACCCAAGCATCAATCTCATGATGTCAACCTCAATTGTTATCTTTTCACATGAAATTGCTAGCTCAGAGTTGAGAATAACAGAATGACTTGAGTTGGCCTTAGCCAACCTTTCCTATTTATATATGTAGGCGGGAATAACAAGAAGCTGTAGGGATTACAACATTGGAATAATCCTACATTAATTTCCTATTCAGAGATATACATGCTATACATTCTATAATATGCCCCCTCAAGCTGAGGGTGGAGGATCGACCCGAAGCTTGAACCTGAAAGCAGTAAAAGACGCAGCGGAAAGTGGTTTGGTGAAAACATCAGCAAGTTGTTCTCGAGAGGGGATAAATCGAATCTGAATTTCCTTCTTCGCAACCCGGTCACGGACAAAATGATAATCTACCTCAACATGCTTAGTACGAGCATGAAAGATAGGATTCGCCGAGAGATAAGTCGCACCAAGATTATCACACCAAATAGTAGGAGCAGAGACGGAGGGAACCTGTAGATCTGTTAACAAATATTGAAGCCAGATGACTTCAGCAGTACCATCTGCTAAGGCTTTATACTCAGCCTCAGTGGAGGAGCGGGCAACTGTACGTTGCTTGCCGGATTTCCATGAAATTGGTGTCTGACCAAAGAAAACAAGATAGCCACCCGTAGACTTGCGATCATCAATACTCCCAGCCCAATCGGCATCTGTAAAACCATGAAGAGCAAAAGAGGTACCTCGAGTGATATGAAAACCATAGGATGTCGTTCCTTTGAGGTAGCGGAGTATGCGTTTGACAGCAACCCAGTGGGAATCTGTAGGAGCATGCATGTACTGACAGACTCTGTTAACAGCAAAGCAGATATCTGGACGAGTGAATGTAAGATACTGAAGAGCACCCACAATTTGACGAAATCGTGTGGGATTAGAAAATGGATGATCCGGCTGTATAGCAAGTTTAGAAGGAGAACTGGAGTATCAACGGGTTTGCAAGTAGTCATACCAGCTCGAGTGAGGATGTCAAGAATATATTTGTGTTGGCGCAACATCGGACCCATACCAGACCGAACTTCAATACCGAGAAAGTAGTGAACATCACCTAAGTCACGAAGCTTGAATTGGAACTTAGTAACTGGACTAGGTGATGAAGCATGGCAGAGTTGCTGCCTGTAAGCAGAATATCATCAACATAGACGAGGAGATAAAAGATATTAGTGCCATCAGATAAGATAAACAGGGAGGTGTCAACCTTGGAGGCAATGAAACCAATAGAGAGTAAAAAATCACTCAGACGAGTGTACCATGCCCTTGGTGCCTGTTTTAAGCCATATAGTGATTTGTGCAGTCTGCACACATGAGATGGAAGAGTAGTGTCAACAAAACCTGGAGGTTGTTTCATGTAGACCTCTTCAGTAAGAACACTATTGAGAAAAGCATTATGAATATCAAGCTGATGAATCTTCCAATTTCGGGAAACTGCAATTGAAAAGACTAATCTGACGGTGGCCTGTTTAATAACTGGGCTGAAAGTTTCAGAATAATCAATGCCTTCCTGTTGAGTAAAGCCTCTAGCAACTAGACGGGCTTTATAACGGTCAATGCTACCATCAACACGACGTTTGATGCGATATACCCACCGGCTTCCCACAACATTCATCGAAGGATGAAAGGGCACTAGGGACCAAGTGTGATTGGATCGTAAAGCCTTGATCTCATCACACATAGCATCATGCCAAGCAACATATTTATCCGCACGAAAAGGCAACAGGTTCAGAGGAAGGAGAGAGCAATACCCGGGTGGCAGTTGTATTAGCTGCAGTAGAGGAGACCATATTTGCTGTTTTGGGCTGCCGTGATCTAAGAACCATAGGGTGCCGGCTGACCGAGCGGTCGTGCTGCGCAGGAGAAGGAGGTATCACAGAGGTGTCCTGTTGCAGTGGATAAGCTGAGAGATCAACCACCAGATTTATACCAGGGGAAGAAGCCGGGGAAGAAGGTGCCGCAAGTGGAGGGCTGACAGCAGAGGCAGAGTCTGCAGATACCGGGTTACTGGCAGAATAAAGAGAAGCAGATGAGGAACCAGAGGATGTCCCACTGCTAGCAAGGACGTTGTGCTGGAGAATAGGAAACGCGAATGCAACTCACCTGCACAAGATGGTGAAATAAAGATGCATGGGGTGAGCGGTAAGGGACAGATGGAGGCTGTGGTGTTTGGGTCGGCAGTGAGGGTAGGGCAGAGGCAGAGGCAGAGGCAGAGGCAGGATGGGGTGTGTTTTGGGTGGTGAACAGTGGGGAGTGGGTTAGATTTGGGAGGATGGTAATAGGAGATGGTGTGTGGGTTTGAGTGGAGACTGTGCAACTGTTCGATTTATCAAACGGAAAAACATGTTCATGAAAACGGACATGACGGGAGATATACATGCGATGAGATTCAATGTCAAAACATCGATAACCAAGGTGAGAGGAACTGTAGCCAAAAAACACACAAGGAGAAGACCAAAAATCCAATTTATGATTATTATAGGGACGCAAAAAAGGAAAACATAGACAACCAAAAGTACGTAAAAAAGTATAATCAGGAGACCGGTGAAACAAACAATCAAAAGGAGATCGATTATCAAGAACAAGAGTAGGCATACGATTAATAAGATAAACCGAAGTGTCAAATGCATAATTCCAAAAGCGAAATGGAGCTTTACATTGACCTAGAAGAGTAAGGCCGGTTTCCACAATATGCCTATGACGTCTTTCTACTGTTCCATTTTGTTCGTGAGTATGAGGACAAATCAGACGGTGATGAATACCAATAGTCTGAAAGAATGTGGAGAGTTTGCGATATTCACCGCCCAATCAGTTTGAACAGATTTTATTTTTAAAGAAAACTGACGTTCGACAAGAGTTTGAAATTGATGGAAGACAGAATAAACATCAGATTTTGCAACAAGTGGATAATACCATATATATTTTGTGTGCGCATCAACAAATATAACAAAATAACGATAACCATCCGAAGAAAAAAGGGGAGCAGGACCCCACACATCACTAAAAATTAATTCAAGCGGAGCAGAAGTTTTGTGACCAGTAGGTCTTAAAGACAAACGCGATGATTTTCCTAAGGGACAACTTTGACATTGAAAATTAAGACGTTTATTGTTACAAATAATCTTGTTTTTCGAGACTAAAAATTGAAAAATGCGAGAGGTAGGATGACCTAGGCGACGATGCCACAAATCAGCAGAAGCAGAGGTGCAGGGAGACCAATATGCTTGAGGAATTGACGAGACGGAAGACCTGAACCTGGACAAAGTATAGAGACCATCTTTACTCTGTCCTGAGAGAAGTACTTCATTGGTGTTGAGATCCTTAACATAAAACAGAAAAGGGTGAAACTCAAAATAAACATTATTATCGAGACAAAATTTCTGAACAGAAAGCAGAGGTTTCGTAATTGCAGGAACATGTAGGACATTAGATAAAATGAACGAATGATGTGGGTTATATATTTTTGTATGGCCAATATGAGATATGGAAAGTCCCTTACCATCACCAACATGCAAATTATCATTACCATTATATGGTTCTGAAGCAGTCAAGGTTGAAAGGTCAGGTGTGACGTGTTGATTTGCACCGGTGTCCGGAAACCAATCAGCAGTACCTGCAGAATTATGTAGTGCCAAATTGGCACTATGTTGCTGTCCATAGCCACGTTGCTGAAGTTGGGAGCACTGAGGAGCAGTGTGTCCGAAGGTGTGACATAACTGGCAGCGGGAATTGGATCCCCTGTTGCGCTGCCAATTTCCTTGCCAGCTGCTGTGTTTATTGTCGTTGCTGGGAGTGCCATGGAAGCTACGAAAATCAGGCCTAGAGCCAGAATTTCGAGGACCTCTGTGAGGGTTTTGTTGAGGACGCCAGCTGCCGTAAGAACGGCCCCTGTTGCGTCCAAATTGAGCAGAAGGCTGACGGTGAGAGAGGAGTGCTGAAGGTGGAATGTTCGGCGTGGGCAGCAATGGTGCAGGAATGGCAGCAGATCCCATAGACAAGTGAGAGGATTTATGAATAAATTCATGAGTTAGCAGATGACTAAGCAAATCTGCATATGGTAGAGGATCTGCCCTTGTAACAAGACTTGTCACTAAGTCCTTAAATTCTCCGCGGAGGCCGCGAAACACATATAGATTGAAATCGGTTAGCGAAATAGGCCGGCCAGCAGCTGCTAGCTCATCAAATAAAGTCTTAGCTTTTTGCAGAAATTGAGTTACCGAATCATCACCTTGTCGAAGGTCTTGAAGGGAACCATGAAGTTGCATAATACGGGAATTGGATGTAGAAGCTAGAGCTTGCTCAAGTGTTTGCCAGACAGAACATGAGGTTGGACAATCAACAACAAGATGAAGAACTTCCATGGATAGCGAAGAGAGCAAGGCACTTAGAATGAGTTGGTCCTGTTGTTTCCAACGAAGAAAGAGTTGAGATACCTGAAGAGAGACACCATCGGCAGCAAGAATATGTGGAGAGGGGCAGGAGTTTGAACCATCAACAAAGCCGAAAACTCCTTGGCCTAAGAGATACGGTTTCATCTGCATTCGCCAATACAAATAATTGGTGTTTGTCAATTTCAAAGAGATGACCTGATGAGTGTGGGAGAGGGACACAATTGCCACGGCGGCTGCAGTAGCTTCAGCAGAGGAGGCCAGCAGCAGAGGAGCATTATTGGGGCTGAATTGGTTGAGAAGAGCATGGCCAACATCTGTATGTTGTGGCCACTGCAGAACTGAAGCTGAAGAAGAAAGTGGTCCTGCGGCAGGAGTGCAGGAAGGCACAACCGGTGCTGCTGCAGAGGAGGAGATGGCTGCCGGCTGAGAGGGATCCATTGCAGAGAGGAGAAGAGGTGTTTTAGTTTATTTAGGGCTCTGATACCAAGTTGAGAATAACAGAATGACTTGAGTTGGCCTTAGCCAACCTTTCCTATTTATATATGTAGGGCAGAATACAGCAGTAACTGTAGGGATTACAACATTGGAATAATCCTACATTAATTTCCTATTCAGAGATATACATGCTATACATTCTATAATACTCAGGTGTAGAACTCCTAACCGAAGATAATTGAGTCTTCGAACCCTAACTTTTCAAAATCTTCCATATTTCCCCCCTTTTTTCCCTCTTTTCTCTTAACATTCTCTCTCTAACTCAATCTTTTCTCTTTTTGGTTTTTTACAATTCCAAGAGTGGATGTGTTTTTATCTCTTAAAACACTCTCTAGCCTTTAGAGGTGCAAGAATAGAAGAAAAACGAAAAGTGGTCTCCTTTCCCAAAACAACACCCCGTCAATTTTATAAAGCCACTAATCAAAACGGTGTGACTTTTTTGAGAAATGGTCCGACAGGTTTAGCAAATAGGTCTAGTTGTTTCTCAAAATGATTGGACCATTTTAACTACTGGAAAATTTGACATTTTGGCCAAAAACCCTTTCTTTTTCCATCTTCTTAACACTTTTTTCCCAATTTATTCTTTTATTTTTTTTCATACCATTAAAGTATAATTCCAATGATTTTATTTTTTATTTTATTTATCCCGGGGTTTACACAAAGAATTTCGTTCTGGTTAAAGAGAATTGTCATATTGAGATTTTAGGTTAACTGAGCTATAAACAAAGATTTCCGTTCTAGTTAAAGGGGATCGACAAATTGAGATCTTAGGTTAGTCTAATAGAAAATAAAGATTTTAGGTTCTGGTTAAAGGGAATCACCAAATTAGTAATCTAATTGTAATTGTGGAAAGGATAGAATTGATTTTCAAATTGGAAACCCTCTCACCAAGCAACCCAAATTTTAATCAAATGGTCCACAATAGATTTTCTTAATCCAAGGGTCCATATTTCCATTCTTTGTCACTCATTTGATTTAAATCTCTACCACTGGATTTCAAGAATTAATATCTACTACTCATTTTATATAAATCTCACATCAAGGACAACTACAATTAAACAAGCAACTAGGCATATAAATTTCTTCCAATTAGACATACAAAATTAAGTTATTCCTTAACATGTTCTTCCAAACACATGTAAAAAGTTCTAACAAAACTCAATAACAATGCTATCAACATCTATAGTTTTGCATTTTTATGATATATCATAGTCATACATGTATTATATCACATAAACATTATCGTATTTACATTAATTTTTCGATTTATAGTTCCTTTGCATGAGATGTCAAATACATTCATAGTAACGTTCAACTTTAGGTTCAATAATTCTCCTTAAATTTCCCAAATTTCAACAACATAAATGCTTAAGTCAATATACATAACATAATACATAACGAAACTCCTTTAAAATCATTTTCTTTATAAATATATACATTAATCTATCACAATATCACTTAACTACATACAATTCTACTTCATGCAATGTAACCGCTCATTGGTCGACCATTGCGCCTTTAAGGATGCCATAGTTTTCTTCAACATTTCTTCCTAAATTAATACCCAACTAAACTTAATCCGACCCAATTAATCAACTTAGGCCATGTTTGTTTCCCGAAATTCACTTTGTAAAATGGTAGAAAAAAGCAAAAAAAAAAAATAAAGCAAAAAAAAAACATGCAGACCCAGTTAAGCTCAACAAAACCCGCTACCTAGATCAAGCAAATGGAATAACCCAATTATAATATCAACTTAATCTTGAAAAATAAAACTAAAAAATGATTGAATTCACAAATAGACTTGAGGCAATCTCATGGCTTAGACAATGAAATTAGGTTAACTTGGTAGAAAGAAAATAGAAGAAAAAACAAAGCCTAAATTCTTTTTTTATAAAAAAATCAATTGTCGAATGATGAAATTGAAAAAGAAAATCAATGAAAAAACATCTACCCTATAAAAAGAATATGTGTGTGTTACATTTTCTTTCTATTACCTTTTTATTTTGTATTAAATAGACAAAACAAAAGAGAAAAAAGATGAAAAGATATATATTTTTTTATTTTTCTTAACCAAAGGTTTTCAATGAATATGGTAAAAAAGTCCTTAAAATTGTTTGAGCAATTTTTTAAAAAATGTAAAATATTTTTTCATTTTAAAAAAAGAATATATTGCACGGATTTAACAAGTTTGTAAAATGCCAAAAGATTTTGACCTGTATTTTTAAAAAATTTAAAAATTTATTTTTTGTAAGAAGATTATATTATTCACTTGTAATATAAGGATAAAAAACCTAAAAGGAGTTAATATAATAAATATTATAAGGGATAATAATTTTATATTACTTACTTTAATATAAGAATCTCTAAAAGACTAGATAGGGTCCCTAGTAACCACGAGGAGGGCACCCCAACAACTTATAGAGATCCACGCAAATCCTAAGGAGATGAGAGACAAAATAGGAAAAGAAGAATAAAATATCATCGAGGAATGCAGTGTTTGGCCATCATAGAAAGCTACACGCACCACCAGAGCGCTGCAACTTGCTTCACTTATTGCATGTGCATTGCACGCACCAACCAATCTTTACATGAACATTAACTTTACTCCTCTGTATTTGATTTAGCATAAAATCTGCCTCTTCAACCCCTAATTACTTCAAATTAGTAGAATTCAGTTTTATTCTAACAAACCAAGCACCAAAACTTTTCTTGGATATTACAAGGTCTCTATATCTAGGCAATCAAAATAAACGATATATTAAACCAATTCCTAAAAATACCAAATCTAAAGGATAAAATTAAAAACAATCTTATCACTCTTTAAAGCCTTGACAATAACATGCTTTGTTTTTTACTATTGGATGCAAATTCTCATATTCAATTTTTTATGTAATAAGATTGAAAATTATGGAAGGATTTTTAATTTGAGAAAAGAAATATGTGATTTGTTTTTTTACCCTTGTATAAAAATATCTTACAATGTCAAATGAAGAGGTACATAAGAATATATTACTATGTCAAGGTTATTGGTATCATACTAGATTGGTAGCCCTACAACCAAGTCCTTAATAGGGCTTGATTTTTTTCAAATCTTCACATCTTTCACCTGGGTAAGTCACCCATTACAGTGAGACTATTTTTCATATATTTTTTCCACCTGGGTAAGTCACCCATAACAATGAGACCATGATTAGTACTTAAAAGTGCATTTTTATCAAGGTTTTATATCATCATTTTGCACTTGAAGTATCAATAACTCCTTAACTAAAGCATGTTTTATAATAACATATCTAATATATTAAGATACCTTTAATTTATGGTAAATGTTCATCTTAAATGCAGGCCTATCACATAAATGAAAGAATTGATTGATGAGTTGAAGTACTTAAATTGAAAGGACAAAGAGATGGCCAAACTTAGAAAAGAGATGCTGGTGCAGTCCAAATTGGAACACTGTTCGGTAATCGGGTCATATCTGGAGCTGTAGATCTTGGATTTAGGTCCATTTTATATGGATGGAAAGATAAGACATAGGCCTACAACTTTCATGTGAAGCCCAAGATTTAAAAAGGCCGTTTTCAAGTCCAAATTGCAGCAACAATAAAGAAGTCCGAATCTGTCCTGCAGCCCAGACACTGTTTAGTGTTCAGCCCATATCTCGAGTTCTAGAAGTCCAAATGATCTCAAATTTTTACCCTGGATAGATGAGACAATTCTCTAGAACTTTCATGATTGAAGTTTGTTCAAATTATGACGTCATCAATGACGTTTTTGGCAGACAAGAAGATAAGGATTGTCACCAAGTCAAGATGTGGCCACCCACTCATCAATTAGTCAACAAATCAATAGTTCCGAATTTTGGCCTATAAAAGGAGGCATTTGCCATGTATTTAGGCATCTTGGTGTTCAGATCAAGATCATGCTCTTGCTCTCTCTTTATGTTTTGTAATGCTTAAGTTTTGCTTATATTAATTTCTTACTTATGCTTTTCATTTCCTTCCCTTGTTTATTTATGTTTCTCTCTTTCATTATGTGTTGCTAAGTTAATTATGTCAAGGTGAAAAGGGTACACTAATGGTGTAAGAATAAGTATAATATAAACTTAACATGGACCTTAATGTTGGATACTAACATGCTTTATATTTGTTATCTTGTTCACTTTTAATACTTTGCTTGTGAAATGGTTAATCTAGATTTATGTTGTATAACACTTGGTACAACAAATACTTGGCACTTTCATAGCCCATACTGTATGGTATAACCGACACCTGAGCTATGAAAGGAACTTGATTTGTTGTTAACATAAGTTATAATCATGAATGCCTGACAACATTTACAAGTATTAGCATTATTCGAATAAGATAACTAATGTAATCATGTTAACAATTTATAATCCGATTGGAACCTCCTTTGTGTGTGGTTTCCAATTGAATAAAAAAAGGTTTATACTATACTTGTTTGACATACCATTAGTGGATCCTCTAACCTTGACATTTGTTGTTATCATTTTTTAATCCTTACGTTAATCTTGCAACTCAAAGTTCTCATCAACTTCTTCTTCTTTATTATTATTATTATTATTATTACTACTATTATTGTTGTTGTTATTGTGTTGTTGTTAACTATAATTTATACAATAAACCTCCCACGTGGTTCGACCCCGGTCTTGCCGGGTTATTTATTACTTCGACACTCCTGCACTTGGGAGAAGACATCAATCTTTTGGTCGTGTCAAGTTTTTGGCGCCGTTGCCGGGGAGGTAAATTCTTGTACAAATTATAGTATTTATTTTATTTTCTCTTTTCTCTTTTCTTGTATCTAACTTTGTTTCTTTTGTTTTGTTTCTTTTTCTATTGTTTTTCTTTTCTTTCTTTTTATTCTCTCCTGCACGTGCATGAGAGTGTGGTCACGATACATTAAGTGGTAGACTTTGTAGAGTATCCTCATCATTTTCAGAAAATATGGCCAAGAAGATAACCAATCGCTTCATAATGAGAATAATGAGAATATTCGGGTTAGAACACTTAGAGACCACATGAATCCCACGAGAACAAGTGCACCCTCATGTATAGTTTTTCCCCCTGATGCATCTCATTTTAATTTTAAGCCAGGCATTATTCAACTTTTACCTTCTTTTCATGGTTTAGATTTAGAAAATCCATACTTGCATTTAAGGGAATTTGAGGAGGTCTCAGAACACCTATAATGACTCAAATTGTAGCATGAACACCATTAGGTTAAAGCTTTTTCCTTTTTCATTAAAAAGATAAAGCTAAAACATGGCTACAAAATTTGAGACCTGGATCCATTCGTGCGTGGGATGATATGCAACAACAATTTTTAAAGAAGTTTTTTCCATCTCACAGACAAACTCTTTCAAAAGACAAATAATCACTTTCTCTCAAAAACCGGGAGAAACATTTTACCAATGTTGGGATAGATATCGAGACTTGCTTAATACTTGCCCCCATCATGGTTTTGAAACATGGAGATTAGTTTCACATTTTTATGAAGGGTTAACTCCTAGAGATAGGCAAATGGTTGAATTAATGTGCAATGGAACTTTTGAGGATAAAGACCCCAATGAAGCCATGGAATACCTAGACTTGCTAGCTGAAAATGCACAAAATTGGGACACTACAGGAACTTATGAGGCACCAAGTAAAACCCAACCTCATACATCTAGTGGAGGTATGTACAACCTTAGGGAAGATCATGACCTCCAAGCCAAGTTTGCATCTTTAGCTAAAAAAAGTCGAGGCATTAGAATTAAAAAAAGAGTGGTCAACTAAAATCGTGTCAAGACATTGTGTGTCAAATCCGTGAAACCAATGAACATTCAACCCATGACTGTCCAACTTTGCCCTCTTTTAGGGAATGTCTCCATGAACAAGCCCATGCATTAAACAGTTTCCAAAGGCCCAATCATAACCCATACTGCAAACATACAACCCCCGGTTGGAGAAATCACCCAAATTTCAATTGGAAGAGTGATAACAATAATGCACAAACTTCACAACCACCGTTTCAAGCACACCATAACTTCCAAAATTCTCATGGATATGCACCTCCTTATGCTCCACCTCCTAGAAGAAATCTTGAGGAAACATTGCATGCATTCATGGAAAAGCAAGAGACAATTAACACTCAACTTGCTCAAAGCATGACAGATCTTAAAGATACTCTTGCAAAGTTCACAATTGCTCTTAGTTTCCAAGAGAAAGGTAAGTTTCCATCTCAACCTCAGCAAAATCCAAAGGGGCAATACAATGCGAATGCAAGTAGTTCGGGAAGCCAGCACATGGATCAAGCCAAATCAGTCATCACTCTTCGCAGTGGTAAGGTTATTGAAAAACCCATTCTTGAACCTTGTGAGAATGATGATGAGTCAATCTCTAAGGGTAAGGAAGGGGTTGAATCTAATCATTGCAAAGAAAAGACTGATTCTCCGCCAGCACTTCCATTTCCTCATGCCATGACCAAACAAAGGAAAGTCAATCACAACTCTGAAATCCTTGAAACTTTCAAACAGGTAAGGATCAATATACCTTTGTTGGATGCTATTAAACAGGTTCCTTCTTACGCTAAATTTTTGAAAGATCTGTGCACTGTGAAGAAAAAACTAAATGTGAAAAAGAAAGCCTTTTTAGCCGAACAAGTAAGTGCTATTCTTCAAAACAATAATGCTTTGAAATATAAAGACCCTGGTTGTCCTACAATTTCATGCTTTATTGGAGAACATAAAATTGAAAGAGCTTTACTTGATCTTGGAGCTAGTGTGAATTTACTTCCATATTCAGTTTTTCAAAGTCTCAATCTAGGTGAGTTAAAACCAACTTCTGTAACTCTTTTACTTGCCGATAGATCTGTAAAAGTGCCTAGAGGAATAATTGAAGATGTACTAGTACAAGTCGATAAATTCATTTACCCTGTGGATTTTATTGTCTTGGATACACAACCTGTTGAAGCATGTAATTCATTTCCTGTTATTTTAGGACGTCCGTTTCTTGCAACTTCTAATGCATTGATTAATTGTAGGAATGGACTAATGAAGCTATCTTTTGGAAACATGACATTGGAGATGAATATTTTCAACATTTGCAAGCAACCTGGAGATGATAATGATTTACAGGAAGTGGACTTTACTGAAAAATTAGTTCATGACCAATTTCAAACCACTTCTAGTGAAATTGAGATTAATGAATCTGAAGATTTGCAAATGGTTTATTTTCAGGAAGAATCAAAGGCAAATAGTTGGAGACCGAAAATTGAGGAATTGCCACCACGATCAATTGAGTCCATACCTTCAAGTGTTCAACCACCAAAACCGGATTTGAAGCCATTACCATTCCATCTCAAATACTCATTTTTGGGAGAAAATGAAACTTTTCCGGTAATAATCTCTTCCAAACTTAATGCACATCAAGAAGGTAAGTTATTACAAACTCTGAAAAATCACAAAAATGCATTAGGATGGACCATAGTGACATAAAAAGGAATTAGTCCTTTGATTTGCACACACAGGATCTATTTGGAGGAAAATGCTAAACCCTCTAGAGAAATGCAACGAAGGCTTAATCCTAATATGAAAGAAGTAGTGAAAAATGAAGTCATTAAGCTTCTAGATAATGGAATCATTTATCCTATTTTCGACAAGAAATGGGTAAGTCCTACCCAAGTTGTACCCAAGAAGTCTGGAGTCACTGTGATAACAAATGAGAAAAATGAGTTAATTCCAACTAGGACTATTACTGGTTGGCGCATGTGCATTGACTATAGGAAACTAAATTCAATGACTAGAAAAGATCATTTCCCTTTACCTTTTATGGATCAAATTCTAGAAAGAGTTGCGGTCATGAATTTTATTGTTTCCTAGATGGCTATTCAGGTTACAACCAAATTGAAATTGCATTGGAAGATCAAGAGAAGACTACTTTCACATGTCCATTTGGTACTTTTGCATATCGAAGGATGCCTTTTGGATTATGTAATGCACCAGCTACGTTTCAAAGATGCATGCTCAGTATATTTAGTGATATGGTTGAACGTTTTCTTGAAATTTTTATGGATGATTTTTCTCGTTTTTGGCGATTCATTTGATGATTGTTTGACTAACTTAGAAAAGGTTTTGAGCAGGTGTGAAGAGAAGAATCTTGTATTGAATTGGGAAAAATGTCACTTTATGGTAACAAACGGTATTGTACTTGGTCACATTGTTTCATCCAAAGGAATTGAGGTTGATAAATCTAAAATCGAGTTAATTGCTAACTTGCCAACACCAAAATCTGTTAAAGATGTTAGATCATTCTTAGGACATCTTTGGTTTTTATAGAAGGTTCATCAAAGATTTTAGTGTGATATCTAAGCCCTTGAGTAACCTTCTAACAAAGGATAATATTTTTGAATGGACTGAACATTGTGAAGAAGCCTTTGTTAAACTTAAAAACCTGCTTACTTCTGCTCCTGTCATTCAACCTCCTGATTGGTCATTACCTTTTGAAATAATGTGTGACGCTAATGATTATGCCGTAGGTGCTGTCTTGGGACAAAGAAAAGATAAGAAACCCTATGTGATTTACTATGCAAGTAAAACTTTGAATAGTGCTCAAATGAATTACACCACCACTGAAAAAGAATTACTTGCAATAGTATTTGCATGTGAAAAATTCAGGTCTTATCTTGTTGGCTCACCTGTTATTGTTTTTAGTGATCATGCAGCATTGAAATATCTTCTTTCTAAGAAAGATTCTAAGGCTAGATTGGTTCGGTGGATTTTGTTACTTCAAGAATTTGATATCACAATCAAAGACAAGAAAGGCACCGAAAATGTTGTCGCAGATCACTTGTCAAGATTGACAACAGATTCGAGATCTGACATCACACCAATCGATGACTACTTTCCTGACGAATCTTTATTTTCCATCTCTACAATGCCTTGGTATGCTAATATTGTTAATTTTCTTGTTTCAGGACAATTGCCGGCTCATTGGAGTACCCAAGACAAAAGAAAGTTCTTGAATGAAGTAAAGAACTTTTATTGGGATGACCCTTATTTATTCAAATATTGTCCTGATCAAATATTTCGAAGATGCATTCCTGACAATGAGGTAAGTAGTGTCATTAAATTTTGTCATTCTGAGGCATGTGGGGGTCATTTCTCATCAAGAAAGACCACTGCAAAAATCCTACAAAGTGGATTTTACTGGCCCACCATGTTCAAGGACTCACATGCATTCTGCAAGACTTGTGAAAATTGTCAAAAGTTGGGATCTATTTCAAAACGTCATATGATGCCCTTAAATCCTATTCTTATCATTGAGATCTTTGACTGTTGGGGTATAGATTTCATGGGTAAATTTCCTCCATCATTTGGTTTTTTGTACATATTAGTCATGAGAGATTATGTTTCAAAATGGATAGAGGCAATTCCAAGTCGAAACAATGAAACAAAAAAAGTAATAAAGTTTTTGAAAGAAAATATTTTGAGTAGATTTGGAATCTATCGAGCCATGATAAGTGATGGTGGAACACATTTCCGCAACAAGCCATTTGAGTCTTTAATGAAGAAATATGGAATCACACACAAAGTTGCCACCCCTTATCACCCTCGGACAAGTGGACAAGTAGAGCTTGCTAATAGGGAGATCAAACAAATCTTGGAGAAAACAAGTGAACCCTAATAGGAAAGACTGGTCTTTAAGACTTAATGATGCACTTTGGGCTTATCGAATCGCTTATAAAACATCATTAGGTATGTCACCTTATAGACTAGTCTATGGAAAACCTTGTCACTTGCTCGTGGAACTTGAACATAAAGCTTATTGGGCTATTAAAGCTTTCAATTCAAACCTTGATGATGCGCCAGTTGCGTAAGTTACAAATAAATGAGCTTGAGGAAATAAGAAATGATGCATATGAAAATTCAAAAATTCATAAAGCAAGAATCAAAGAATTTCATGACAAGAGAATCTTGAGAAAAACATTTGATGTTGGTCAAAAAGTTTTGCTTTATAATTCTCGACTCCATTTATTTCCTGGAAAGCTAAGATCAAGATGGAGCGGTCCTTTTATTGTGAAACATGTGTATCCATATGGGGCCTGTGATATCGAGAATCCAAAGAATGGCAATGTTTTCAAGGTAAATGGACATCGTTTGAAAGTTTACTTTGACAATTTTTCAGTTGAAAATGACTCTATTGAATTGAGTGATCCTGTATATAAGGAATGATTCTTTTTCTCACATTATTTTGTGTTTTGTTTTGGTGTGAATTTTGTTTTGCTAGTCTCTCTCACCCCGGTCAAATGGCGGATAACGGTACTCCGTGACTTCAGTCGGTTCTTTCAGTTTCCCATAATAACTGATATTTGTAAACATTGTGCAATTCTTGGCTCTTTCTCTCTTCTTTGAATCTCTTCTCTAATTCTCATTTGAAAATGGACACCACTCTTGAAAAATTGAAAAAGTACTTTCCCGCTCCGCCTCAGAATGCGATTACAAAAATTTACCGTGCTAGGTGTGCAAGATTGAGGTTGTTAATGAATCATGGAATTCCTGAAGATATTCGTTGGCTGATTGAAGCAAAGGTCCGATTATCAGGTGAGTCCTCTAATTCTTTCATTTCACACATGCCTGGAACAGGTAAAAGCACTTTTGCAAAGAAACGTCATGCAAAAAGAATGAAAGTCTGTACCAGATGTGCAAGATGGACTTGTAATGCAACATGTCGTTCTTTAGGAATGGTATCTATAAATCGTGAAGACAAAATACAATTCATTAAGGATGGCTTGAGTAAGGGGTCTTTAGATAATCTTCTATTAACCCTTGAGACGCATCCTAGTGGAGATGTGCATCGTGCTATTCATGATTTATGGCCACAATTCCATAAAGAACATGATCGACTTAGTCTTGGGAATCTGACTAAAAAAGACCCTGTTTGCCAGTTTTTAAGAAAACTGGATGGGAAGCCTATCCCCGACCCATAGAGGGCGTTTAAGCCGTTCTTGGACGTAAAACCAAGGGAAGATGTGAGCCACAATCACAACTACTGTACATACACATGCTTTTCAAAATAAATAAATAAATAAATACATAAAGAGAGAGAGAGTGTGTGAGACTCCAGCTGGCCTATATCTAGGTGATATGATTGCATTTTCAAATCCTCATCTATAAATCTTCTCTTCCTTCCCCTCATTTCTACTCAACCCTTACATTAGACAGATATAGAAGTGTGTAGAAATGGCAGGACCCTCAAGTTATCACATAAAAAATATTTGTGTTTTCGGTGGATCTAGTCCTGGGAAGGAAATAGCTTTTTTGGAAGCAGCAAATCATCTTGGTCAGGTACTAGCTGAGAAAAAGATTCATTTAGTGTATGGGGGAGGCAGCCTTGGGTTAATGGGGGGGTGTGGCAATAGCTGCATTTTTAGGAGGTAGTCAAGTTTTGGGGGTCGTCCCCGAAGCTTTAACAAAAGGGGACATCATTGGAAGAACAATTGGAGAGGAACTACAGGTCTCCACAATGTTTGATCGAATGAATACAATGTTTAACCATGCTTGATGCCTTCATTGCCTTACCGGTGGTTTGGGCACATTGGAAGAGATCTTTCATATTTCCTCTTGGGCCCAACTTCACATTCACCATAAACCTATAGGTTTGCTCAATGTTAATGGTTTTTATGATAATTTATTGTCTTTTCTTGATCAAGCTGTGGAACAGGAATTTCTAACATCTTCTTCGCTACAAGTCATAATCTCTGCTGCTACGGTTGAGCAATTGATCGACAAACTACAATCTTTCTCCCCGTAATTGATCCTTCCATGAGTCGCATCAATTGGTTAACTACGAGAGCCGTAAAAAGCTTAGATTGGATTTGAGCCTTCGTTTGTGAATCCTGTGTTTTTTTTAGTTTTATTATTAGCATATTATTTTGTTTTGTTATTTCTTATATTTGTTTAAGTGTGTTTCAGGTTTGTCAGTGTTCGTTGTTTCAGGTGATGTCTTCTATACTCTATCTTTCTACCTTGGGACATTGAGGACAATGTCTCGTTTTGGTTGGGGGAGAGGGTAGTAGTTGACATTAAAAAAAAAAAAAAAAAAAACTAACCAACTAACTGTTTTTGTTTTTAAAGCCATTTGACAAAACTGTTAATATTAAGATGGCAGAGTAAGGAGTAATTTTATTGACTCTTGAGACGCATCTTAGTAAACATTTTCTAATGGTCATTTGCAATATTCATAACAAGGCCTATTAGAATACTTCTTGAAATATTCAGGTTTACAAACTCTCGCATTCTTATCTCATGATTCTGCTCATATACTCATTTAACAAGTATTCTTAAACCTTCATTTTCACACACACACTTTAACATATGATTGTGGGTTGCACATTGGATTATTACATTATTTATGTTCTTTTGTTAAAGGTAACAACTAAGGGATAGGGATAGTCTATAATTTGCAAAAAAAAAAAAAAAAAAAAATGAAATGATGATAATAAAAACGTAGATAAGTTTGATTTCGTAGCCTCCCTAACCTAAGCAATTAAGCCCGAAGGGGTGTTTTAACACCTAATACCCTAAAGTCAACTGACTTGGGAGCTATTGGCCCAAAGCTTGTTACATGGGTTAAGGAGAAAAGCTTAAGGGAATCAAACATTGCACTATCTACGTATCAGTATCTGCAACCCGAGTTACTAAGCTCGTAGGGGTGTCTCAACACCTAATGCCCTAAGACCAACCGGTGCGGGAGTCATTAGCCGAAAGCTCGTTACATGGGTTAAAGATGCATTGTGTTTTAAGTATATGTATATATATTGAAAAAGAAAAAAAAAAGAAAGAAAGAAAAAAAAAAGATAATAATCCCAACCCAAGGAAGTTAACCTTAAACATTAGAACAGAATATTGTTTTCTTCCAATCAAAGCCCCATCATCTATGTTTTCATACATTGAGCACATAAAAAGGAAGGTTTATTAATATTTTGTTTAAGAGGTATTGAGCAGATATATAAATTTAATGAGAGTTTGTTTATCTGGATAGATTAATGGAAGTTGAATGATGAATGCCTTGCTTTGTGGACTTTGCAAATTGTTTTTTAACGCTTTGATTACTAGGGACTAGTAATAAGCTGGTTGGGGGGTGTGATTAGTACTTAAAAGTGCATTTTTATCAAGGTTTTATATCATCATTTTGCACTTGAAGTATCAATAACTCCTTAACTAAAGCATGTTTTATAATAACGTATCTAATATATTAAGATACCTTTAATTTATGGTAAATGTTCATCTTAAATGCAGGCCTATCACATAAATGAAAGAATTGATTGATGAGTTGAAGTACTTAAATTGAAAGGACAAAGAGATGGCCAAACTTAGAAAAGAGATGCTGGTGCAGTCCAAATTGGAACACTGTTCGGTAATCGGGTCATATCTGGAGCTGTAGATCTTGGATTTAGGTCCATTTTATATGGATGGAAAGATAAGACATAGGCCTACAACTTTCATGTGAAGCCCAAGATTTAAAAAGGCCGTTTTCAAGTCCAAATTGCAGCAACAATAAAGAAGTCCGAATCTGTCCTGCAGCCCAGACACTGTTTAGTGTTCAGCCCATATCTCGAGTTCTAGAAGTCCAAATGATCTCAAATTTTTACCCTGGATAGATGAGACAATTCTCTAGAACTTTCATGATTGAAGTTTGTTCAAATTATGACGTCATCAATGACGTTTTTGGCAGACAAGAAGATAAGGATTGTCACCAAGTCAAGATGTGGCCACCCACTCATCAATTAGTCAACAAATCAATAGTTCCGAATTTTGGCCTATAAAAGGAGGCATTTGCCATGTATTTAGGCATCTTGGTGTTCAGATCAAGATCATGCTCTTGCTCTCTCTTTATGTTTTGTAATGCTTAAGTTTTGCTTATATTAATTTCTTACTTATGCTTTTCATTTCCTTCCCTTGTTTATTTATGTTTCTCTCTTTCATTATGTGTTGCTAAGTTAATTATGTCAAGGTGAAAAGGGTACACTAATGGTGTAAGAATAAGTATAATATAAACTTAACATGGACCTTAATGTTGGATACTAACATGCTTTATATTTGTTATCTTGTTCACTTTTAATACTTTGCTTGTGAAATGGTTAATCTAGATTTATGTTGTATAACACTTGGTACAACAAATACTTGGCACTTTCATAGCCCATACTGTATGGTATAACCGACACCTGAGCTATGAAAGGAACTTGATTTGTTGTTAACATAAGTTATAATCATGAATGCCTGACAACATTTACAAGTATTAGCATTATTCGAATAAGATAACTAATGTAATCATGTTAACAATTTATAATCCGATTGGAACCTCCTTTGTGTGTGGTTTCCAATTGAATAAAAAAGGTTTATACTATACTTGTTTGACATACCATTAGTGGATCCTCTAACCTTGACATTTGTTGTTATCATTTTTTAATCCTTACGTTAATCTTGCAACTCAAAGTTCTCATCAACTTCTTCTTTATTATTATTATTATTATTATTATTACTACTATTATTGTTGTTGTTATTGTGTTGTTGTTAACTATAATTTATACAATAAACCTCCCTGTGGTTCGACCCCGGTCTTGCCGGGTTATTTATTACTTCGACACTCCTGCACTTGGGAGAAGACATCAATCTTTTGGTCGTGTCAGACCACTTTTTACTTTTCATATTTTTTCCACTTGGATAAGTCACCCATTATAATGAAACCACACACATATTTTATTTGGTTCTGGTTAAAGGAGGTCACCATAAGGGATCTTGGGTTAACCTAACCACATGGAGATTTTAGCTTTGGTTTAAGGGAATCGCTAGATGGGATTTCAGGTTAACTGAGCTACACACTGACTTTGGTTTTATTTAAATGAAGTCGCTAGATGGGATCTCAAGTTAACCCAACCACACATAGAATTTAGCTTTGGTTAAAAGGAGTCGCCAGATGGAATTTCAGGTTGACCAAGCTACATATAGACATAATTTTGGTTATGGTTAAAAGAGATCGCTATATGGGATCTTAGGTTAACCCAATTGCAAACACAGAGATTTCAGTTTTGGTTAAAGGGGGTCACCAGAAGGGATTTCAAATTGACCGAGCTAAACACATAATTTTGGTTCTAGTTAAAAGGGATCACCAGATGGGATCTCAGGTTGACCTAATCACACACAGAGATTTGAGCTTTGGTTAAAGGGAGTTGTCATAAGGGATTTCAAGTTGACTGAGCTGCATAAAGACTTTGGTTTTGATTAAAGGAGATCATCATATGGGATTTCAAGTTGACCGAGCCACTAACATTATCTTAACATTAGAGGAAAAATGACAAAAACCCTACCATTAGAAAATTCTCAAGAAAAAAAAAGAAAGAAAGTTCAAACCCTGCCATTAGGAAGAATATTTTTTGGTTCTGGTTAAAGGGAATCGTCAGATAGGATTTCAGGTTAACCCAACCAAAGACAGAATTTAGAGGATCGCCAGATCGGGATCTTAGAATAACCAAGTTGTACACAATTTTAACCATGTAAAAACAGAGTTTCAGATCAACCAAGCTTTGAGAAGATCAGTTTCAGAACTTCAGTTTTGTTTATTTTTACAAAACTTACTATGCAAAGCACTCAACTAGTCTTTGCTCCATAATCATTGTAAAGAGGGGGCAATTGTCATAGCCCATTTTTGGGTTATTCCCCAAATTCAGTTTTTCTCTTCCAAAAATTAAAACAAATATTTTGAATAAAAACAAAAAATCCAAAAAATAATAATAGTGAGAAGAGGATGCCAGAGCGTCTAGAAAATGGCTAGAAATTGGTTAAGGAGTTTCAAAAATACAAAGATTGAATTTTGACAATATATTTTTGACTGATGAGAGCCCTGTTAACAAATAAAATTCAATTTAAGGAAGAAAAGTTCAAAATCATATGTTTATAGACTCAATTAAATTTTATTGAAGGTTTAATTGAATTAATGAAGGGTTTGATTGCAAGAAAAAATGATTTCTTAAGTCAATTTAGGCTTTAATTCGAATAAATTAAAGTTCAGGGGTCAAATTATAATATTTCAGAGTTGATTTAGCTAAATCAGGGGCTTAATTGCATAAATATTGAACTTTGATGGTCAATTAGGGACTTGATTGAAGAAATATGAAATCAAGGACCAAACTTAAAAACACGTGTAAATAGAGGGGCTGGAATTGACTAAATCAGGGGCTAAATTGAAGAAAATAAAACTTTATTATCAATTGAGGCTCAAAATGCACAAATTCAAAACCAAGGACTAAAGTGAAAAAGGCAGCCAACTTCAAGGCTGACGATTGAATTTGGTAAGGATGCAATTGAATTGATTCTTAAAATCAAAATTAAACTTGAGGACTTAATTGAACAAAACACAAATTAAGGACTGATTAATGAAATAACGCATTTTTAGAAAAACAGTGTTGTTTCATCCATTGTTAAAAAGAAAAAAGAGAAGAAGCCATAACGGTGCCATTTTGAATGACACTGTGGGTCTTCTTTTTCCCTTGGACGCACAAAAGCAGGGGAAAATGAAGTTTGTTCCCCTACATTTGTCTCTCTCCCTCTCTCTCCCGAAAACCCAAAAACTAACAAGACTCACACTCGTGGCCTACCACTAGATGAAAAAACAAAAGGGACAAGCCCTGCGGGCAGCTGCACAATGGCTGCCGGCGAACCTACCCCTTTGCCATGATTGGACAGGGGTAATAGCCCTCCCTCCCTTTTTTTCTCCTTATAAATACCAGGGGGAAGAAAGGAGCTAAAGTAGGGATGAAGATGACATTTTAGAGAGTTTTGAGAGGTAAAACACAGGGGGGAGAAGAAAAAAACAAAGGGACATTATAGAGAAAAGAGAACGAGACTGAAACAGAAGAGAAACGAAAGGGAAGAAAAACAGGGGAGAACAGAGAAAGGGAAAGGAATAAGAAAGAAAGAGAAAGAAAAAAAAGACAGAGAGTAGGAAGTAGATAGAGAAAAACAGAGAGACTGGTGTCTCTACATAGAGAAGAAGAAGAATTGTTCCTCGCCGCAAACCATTACTTGCCGCCACAATACTGCCATCGTGAATGACTACACCGCCAACGCCACCACTAGGTCAGCCTCTCTCTCTACTTCCCTCCTCCTCCTCCTCCTCCTCCTCTTCTTCTTTTTCTTCATTTTCATTGCCTCCACTGTTCTACAAGTGAGCAATGGAGAGTATCTCCATTGTTTACTGGGTCGAACAACACCGGCCCAAATTAAAATAGTTGGCTCGGGTCTGGTCCAGTAAAAAAAAATTCCAAAAATCCTTTTAAAAAAATGTAATTTTGCCGCGTAGTTTTATATCAATCTTGCTTAATATTGATTTGTATTTTTATACCGTAAAGATACAAATCCGGTATTAAAATACCTGGTTTTCATTGAAACATTGCAAAAAATTATAAAACAAAAAAAATGTGTTGTTTTCATACATATAACCAAGTCTCTCAAAGAAGAAAAAAAAATTAGATCATATTTTCACACAACAAAAATTCAAAAAATATATGTTTTACCTTGTATTTTGGCTTTAATAACCAATTTGTAAGAACTAGACCAATATTTCAAAAATACCCAAAAACTATTTGTATGTAAAATGTATTTTCGATATTAAAAAGGTAGTTCTTTTTATTGAATGGTTAGGTTTTACTCGATGAGATAAGAATCTCTTTACTGAGGAGAACTTTTCTTCAACCTTAGACAGACCAACAACTAGAAAACACAGCTATACCTTAGTTTTTATCAGACAATCAAACAATGCAGCTTACCTTGGCTAGGGTGTATTTGGGGTGCTAATACCTTTCTTTGACGCAACCAGTCCCTGTACCCAATCTTTGAGACCACTTAGGGTTCCTAGTGACCAAAATACTTTGTGGTGACTCGCATTCCCTTTTTTCACTGATAAAAGACAAGAATTCCTTGTCTTCCCATATTTGCCAAATATAGACAAGAGCAAATGATCTTCGCAACGTCGCACACGTGTGACAAGACTTGTGAAGGTGACAAACATGAGTTGGCAAGGTAGGGCAGGGTCGACAAACCCCGTTGACTGTTGCATATAAACAACCTCATGAAGTGAGCCATTTAGAAAGGCATTATGGACTTCAAGTTGCTGAATCTACTAATGGTTAGATACATCAATGGTGAGGACTTGCCAAACAATGGTTGGTTTAGCAGCAAGACTGAAGGTTTCTGAGTAGTCGATACTTTCTTGTTGAGTGAATCCTCGTGCAACCAAGCATGTTTTGTAGCATTCAACAGTACCATCAACTCGGCATTTGATTTTATAAACTCAATGGCAACCAACAACATTCATATACGGCTCAAACGTAACCAAAGACCAAGTACCATTGGCATGTAAAACTGTAATTTCAGATCTATAGTAGAATTCCAGCACAGAAAACAATTAGCTTCTTTGAAAGTTAAAGGTTCTTGATCAGAGGGACATGTTACTCGTGAGTTGGGAGGCAATGGAGAGGCATAAATCGAGATTAAGTTGACAAACTTGTGCTGTCGGGGATGCAGCACCATGGGGTGCTATCGGGAAACCACTAGAGTAGAAGAGTAGGAGACCTGATGGACATGTGTTGTTGTGGCAGAGAGTAGCTAGAAAGATCAATACAAAGATCTAAACCTAGTAGTGACTGAGCAAGGACCCGTGAAGGAGAGACAAGTCCTAACGGTGAAGCTAGGGCGCATAGGAAGGAGGAGAATTAGATGTTGTGATGTCCAGAGTAGCAGACCCTGAACCTGTAAAATGATCAATAGGCATAGTTACTGTTACACCCGAACATTGCGATGACTGATTAAAATTAATCACTTGAGTGGAAAAGGAACAAATATCTGACATCTTGTTCTTTTAGGGGAAAAGGTCTTGTTCAAGGAGTCGCCACCTAGTATTATGGTCACTAGGAACCCTTAACTGGTCAACAGAGATTCTATGGAACGGAATTGGTTACGCAAAAGGGAAGATGCTATCACCCCTTAAGCATCCTCCCTAAGGCAGGCTGCATTGCTGGTTTTGTCTAAAATTGCTAAGAATTTGTTCTCCTTTTTCTCTTTTTTTATTCTTCCTTTCATGTTCTAGACTCTGGCGCCAATGAACAATTCCTACAAATATTTCCAACTCTGCATTGGTAAATCTCGCACAAATTCAAAAAATATGATACTTTTAACTCTGGCGTCAATGAATATTTTCGCAAAAAATGAATTTGAAGAAGAAATTTTCTGTGTCATTTTTTCTTGTTTATCCTTTATTATTATTTGCCCTTTTTAGATGGAAATAAATAAAAAAAAAAACCTTGCACGACTTATTTGCATTCAACAATAATAATCCATAGATTGAGCACATAGCTAAAAAAATACAAGCACAGAGAAAAAAAATAAAATAAAGTGCGAGGGCCCATAAATAAATCAACGAAGAACCTCAAATATTTTTGGAATTTTTTGATATAAAAAAGGGGCTCGTTTGGCCAAATGTGAAACTAGAATGGGCATAAAAACTATGGCCAAGGTATAAGGGTGTGTTTTGCCAAACACACTTTTGGGCTGGCTGGGCCTAAAACCCAGACCCGGTCTACTCCTTTTTTTTTAGGGGTTGAGTCCAACCCAGCCAACATGTACCGGGCTAGACCCAGGCGGCCCGGCCCGATTATTGGCTCAGGCCAATAACTAGGCCAAACAACAGGCACGCGTGAACTGGTTCATGTGTGCCCTACATAGTGCGAAGGTAATTAATTTACCTTTGCACTGTTTTGAACAGCATTCTAAGGAATCAAATTTGCAGAGCTTGAGGAAGAGAGTTTACCTGGGTGAAGACAGCGATAAGGAAGCAGATGGCGTGATGATTTTAGCTCCAGCCGATGAACGTCCTTGTCCTCCCTTTTATTTTCAAACCCACTCTCCTCTGTTTTCTTGTTCTTTTTGGTTTGCCTATTCTGCTTGAATCCGGAGACAAAGACAAAGCTGGGTTTTGCTTTATTTTATGCCTTCCACTCTTTTGCTCTATTTTTGCCCCCTTCCTCTCTTCCTTTCTTTGGGGTATTTATAGGGAGCAATCTTCCTCTCCCTCCACCTGACGTCTCTCCTCCTGATGAGCATGGTTTGAGAGATAAGCATGGTTTGAGGGAGTCGTTTTCTTTGGGACTCGGACGTGAAGTCCAGTCCTTATCATTCGGATTGTGATTATCATGAAGAATAGGATTGCTTGCTCTGTGTTTGGATGGGATTAGGATGCCAACAGATCCCGCCATTGTTGGGTTCGTTTGTGGTGGTTTTCTTCACGTTGTTGGCATGTCATGGCGGCGATGGACACGGGGTGAGTTGATGAGCTAGTGATAGAAGTTGTGGGTGTTGCCGTGTGTTTGGTGACCGGTGTTTCATTTTTGCAGCGAGCTTCCTCTATTTTTCGAAGGAAGAAGACAAAGTGAACGAGAATGAAGAACGGTGTTGTTTTGGACTGGAAATGGCAATCTCTTAATTTGGTCCTCCAAGTTTCAACATTTTTAATTGAGCCTCCGGACGGAATTTCAGCCCCTTTTACAAAATGATCATTGGACCTTAATCACTTGTAATTTTGTCCTTAATTAACTCAAAAATTTAATATTTATTCAATTATGCACCTGATTTCATTAATTAACTAATTCTAAGCCTAATTAAGTCCTCAAACTTATCCATTCTTCAATCAAATTCTTGATATCATTAATTAAACCTACTCAAAGTTTAATTGGAACCCCATACCAGTTAATTCTTTCAATTTCTTTCAAAACTAACATCCAAAGTCATGAGTCCAACATGATTAACCTCTCAAATCTTTCAATTTGTGTTGTTTTGAGTCAAAACCTCAATTTTTCATTCATTTCATTTTTTTCATTTATGTTGTCCAAAATTGGGTTATGATAGTTACAATTGGTGATAAGGGGACCGAGGGTTGTGTGGGGAGGTTTGTGTGTCGGATGGGTGTTGCGATGGAAAGTATATTAAGGATGGAAGGTGTGAGATAGGGGTCGGTGGGTTAGTACGTTGGAAACTATAATCAGGTGGCTGATGAAAAGAACATTGAAATGGAGATTTGTTTTGTAAGACCGATGTTAGCATACAATTAATAAGATAAACATATATTTTAAATGCACAATTCCATAATTTTAGAGGTGCCTTACAGTGACAAAGTAGTGTGAGACCAATTTCAACAATATGACGGTGACGACGCTTAACAGTACCATTTTGTTCTTGTGTATATGGACATTTTATGTGATGATGAATACCAATAGTTTTGAAGAAGGAATTTAATTTACAATATTCACCACCCCAGTCAGTTTGAACCGATTTTATTTTGTGAGAGAACTGTCGTACAACCAAGACTTGAAATTGATGAAACACATCAGATTTACACCAAATAAATTTTGTGTGTGCATCTATAAAGATCATAAAATAATAGAAATCATTAGAAGATCAAAAAGGGGCAGGGCCCCAAACATCAATATGGTGGACACTGAAAATTTAAAGGACGAGACGTAAAAGTGACCTTTTTGTTTGATGCTAAGAAACTCAGAACCCGGGAGCTTGGGTGACCAAGTTGACAATGCCAAACATCAGCGCAAGTGGATAAACTAGCAGCAAAAAAGCTTAGGGCATAAACATGGCAAAAGACTCCAAAAGGATGTAAAGGTCATCTTTACTCTGACCAAAAAGCAAAACTTCCTTGGTTATGAGATCCTTAACATAGAAAATAGAAGAGTGAAATTAAAAAAAAACACAGTTTTCATGGCAGAATTGTTGAATAGACAAGTCTTCTTTTAATTTTTGTAACATGCAAGACATTAGATAACTTAAAATTCATTTAGGGGTACATAAGATATTATGGGTTGTATTAGATAATGACAAGTCCCTTACCATCACGAACATGCAATTGATCATTATCAGGATAGGTTTTTGCATGTGTCATACCAACAATATTTAGATTAACATGCTGATTCGTGTCAGTGTCAGGAAACCAAGTGACAAAATTTGCTATTGAAATGTCACTAAATGAGTGGTTAGTCGAGGCTTGATTACCATGGTGCACAAGTTGGGAGCATTGCTGTGCGGAGTGCCCAAATATGTTACAAAGCTGACACTTAATCTGTCATTGCCACTAACCAACATTACTTGTTTTGTTCTGCTGCTAATAAAGTCGATTTTGCTATCAATTTCCACGTTGTGGCTACTAGAAACCACTGTTGTTACCTCTGAAATTCTAACCACAATAGTGATTTCAGGAAGGGCATATATTCCTCCACCCATTATGTTTTCCCCTGTCCCATTATGAAGAAGACTTGTTATCATTAAACACAAAAGAAGCACGTTGAGCAGTGAAGACAGAGGGGGGTTGCACAAGTGTTGGCAGCAACGATCAGCTGTGGGAAGAGGGTGAATGGAGCTCCTATGTAAAAATTCATGAGTAGATAAGTGACTATGAAGCTCAGAATATGGCAAAGGATCAGATTTCATTGATAAACTTGTAACTAAATCATGAAATTCACCGCGAAGGCCCCAGAACATGTATCGATTGAAATCCGTGAGAAAGATGGGGCAGCATACTACAACGAGTTCATCAAATAACCCCTTAGCCTTCTAAAGATAGGTGGTGACGGTATCATCACTTTGATGAAGGTCTTAAAGGCAGTCATGCAATTACATGATTCAAGAGTTCAAAGGAGACACAAGGGCACGTTCTAACGTGCTCTGTACACTGGCAGAGGTTGGATAATCCACCACAAGGTAGAGGACATCTATGGATAGAGAAGAGAGGAGAGTGTTAATGATGAGTTAGTCTTGCTATTTCCATGTCAAAAAGCTTGTGAAAACCAAAACTTAAGACATGTGAGGTGGTAGAAACATCACTATTCAAAGAAGAACATATCGTCAAGACATCGACAAAAGAAAAAACACATTGACCAATCAGATATGGCTTCATCTGCATGCGCCAAAATAAATAATTGGTGTTGGTCATCTTGAGATTGATGACTTGTTGTGTGTTGGAAAGAGGAATAATGGGTGGTGGTGCAGTAGAAACCGATGAAGCAGTTAGAGTTGTATTGTGTGCAGAGACAGGCACACTAGCCGAAGCAAGGGCCACAAGGGAAGAGGAGGTAGGGGAGGTCGAGTTGACATTGATGCCAGTTGTAGCAACAACAGAGGAATCCATTGGTGAAGTTGGAGAAGACTGATAGGTGCGTCGGGAATGAATTTGCAATAGAATTATTTGCACCCCAAATACGCCCTACCTAAGGTAAGATGCATTATTTTATTGTCTGATAAATGTTAAGGTTTCATTGTATTTCTAATTGCTGGTCTGTCTATGGTTCAAGAAAAGCCCTCCTCAATAAGGAGGTTCTTATCTTATCTGGTAAAACCTAATCATCCTAACATCAACAAAAGAACTACCTTTTTAATATCGGGAATACGTTTTACATATAAATTCATAATTCCTGATATTAAACGAAAACAAAATAATTTTTTGGATTGTTTTGAAATATTGGCCAAGTTCTCGTGACTTTAATAAAGTGGTTATTAAAGCCAAAATGCATGCCAAAACATATATATTTTTTGAAGTTTTCTTTATTGTATGAAAATAAAATATGATTTTTTTTAGACTTGGTCGCATGTGCCATAACCCAATTATGGGTTCTTCCCCAAAAAAATCACATTTTTTTCAAAATAAAAATCAAAAAAATAAAATAAAGGCTGGCAATATGGAGAAAGCAGATCAAGGAGGACTACAAAAATAGGAAACAATCAAGCTGTAATTTTTGAAGGAAATTCAAGGCTTAATTGTACCCCATTATGCCCAAAAAAGGAGAAAAAAATGCAAATTCAAGGTCAAATTAAATGATTTTGCATAAAAATTAAGTCCAATGACATAATTAAATTTTTAATAGGCCAATTTGATTTAATCATGGGCCAAATTGAATTTTAATTATGTTTAAGAATTAATTTGGGTCCAATTGAAGGATTTAATTAAGTGCAAGAACGTAACTATACTTTAAATGAGTCAAATTAATTTTATTTGGGGCTTAATTGGTGAAAAATTAAGTTTGGGGCCTAGTTTGGGCTTAATTGAGAAGATTGGAATTTTAAGAGACCAAATTTAATTTTTACCAAGTTAATTGATTGAAATTAAGGGTCAAATTGCATGAAAATTAATGTTTTTGGGTCAATTAGGGGTTAAATTGACAAAATTCACAGCCAAGGACCATTCTGCAACAAGCGGCCAACTATGGGGGTTTACTTGACAAAATCAGGGGCAAAATCGTAAGAAAATTGAAGTTTTAGGGTCAATTATAGGTGCAATTAAATCAAATTTAAAAGGGAGGACTGAAATGAACTTTGGTCAAAATCAGAACTTTGGTATTGTTCATCTTCTTCTTTAAATCTCTGAAATAACAGCTGAGGTTACCTACTTTGTAGATGCATTTAATGTACTTAACATCCACCAAATTTGCCAAAACTTGCACAAAACTGATCACCAGACATCCCTCTACATCCTGGTATGGTCTTCATCGGCTCACTAGCAAATAAACGGACGTGGCACCACCCCAAAGAGGCCAACTCAGGCAGCCTGCAGCTGCAGATTTGACAATTTGACAGTGCACCATGCCTACTTTGAGCCAACGGTTGGGATCCTTCCCATCTGAACCCGGTTCATATGAGATTACCCTCTTCCATCGCCTATAAATAAAGGTGGATTTCATGGCCTGAGGGAGGAGACAATTGGGTCCAAATAAGCCAAAAAACCAGCCTTCCTCCCTCTCCCCGCTACAGATTTTCTTCTTCTGTTTCTTCTTCTTTCTTCCTCCGCCACATGAAACCAGCACCGTCACCATTTCTTTCTCTAGCTCTGCCTTGAGCAACCAGCACCACCAAGCTTTGCCAAGACCACTGGCTAGCCACCACTGCCTCTGTAATAAGCCACCGTGAACGTCTTTCTCTCCTCTGCAAGTTCCTTCTTCCTTCTCTCTCCACCGTGTCTTCAGCCCCTGAAGACCCCGCAGACACCTTTCTCCTCCACCAACAAATGGCGGTGCAGCCTCCCTGCAAACTCAAATCCACACTAGTGGAAGAATAGCCACCGCGATAGCCGGTCCCTCTTCCCCTGCAGATTTTCTTCTCCTTCTTTTATCCTGCTCTGCCACCCGCCACCAGCTCCACCGCTGCAACCACTGGCAGCATACCATCATCCTTGGCCAGACCACCGCAGCTCCAGTTTGTCCGCCCTCTCTCCCCTTCCCCTTCTTCTTCTTCTTCGCCGTATCTATTCACTAAGTGAACAGGGGGGTGAATTATAATTCACGTCCACTGTTCATGCAGTGGACTATATCTTTTAAAAAAAATTCAAAAATTTTCAAAAAAAATCATTTCAAAAAATTGTGGTTTTCTCAAATATTTTTCTACCAATTTTTCATTATATCGGGTTGTATATTTACACTGTAAAATACCCGGTTTTCTCTGAAATATTTTAAAAAAATTTAAAACATTTCAAAAAAGAAAAAAAATATTTTTTTTGCATATAGCCAAATCCTAAAATTTTTCCAAGCATATTTTTCATTAAAAAAACAAAATTTGCATCTTTTTCATGTTTTTTTTTAAATAATCCAAAAATGGATATCATAACCAATTTATGATCATCCACTAGAGTTTGCCTAAAATAGCAAAAATATTTTTCCAATCTTTTTTTAGGATCCAGATATAGACTTTAATATTTTTGGAGTGTAAAATTACACGATAAAGTACACCCTCAAGTATTAAAGATATAAGGTGTAAAAATGAGGTGCTAAAATTTAGATTTTAGAACGATTAGGATTTAACCCGATAAGGTAGAGACTCTCTCATGAAGAGAGATCTGCCTTAAGCCTTAGAAAAGATCAATGAATAGAAACCCGACTTAGAAAAAACAATCAAACAACAATGCAGCTTACCTTAGGTAGGATGCACTAGGGGTGATGCGTCTTCCTCTTGCACAACCAGTCCCTTACCCAGACTCTAGCAGACCATAGGTTCCTAGTGACCATAATACTAGGTGGCGACTCCTAAACATTAATCATAATTTTATGATTAAATCCAAAAATCCTTCCCAACACACAACACATCACAACAGGAGGCACGACGAGAAAGCCTCGTCTTCGCCGACGACGTCGCAGTAGGCCTTCGGCCCCGTGACAGTATGCATAACAAACTAACCTATTTTTTTGTTTTTGATTTTTTTGCAATTTTTTTACGAATCTGGGTATTTTAATACCAGATTCATATCTTTATAGTTTAAAAATACAAACCGATATTAATCAAAATGGATAGAAAAACACAAGAGAAAATCACAAATTCTCAAAAATATTTTTTTGATTTTTTAATTTTTTTTACTGGGCCAGACCCAGAATAAAATTAGGTTGGGACCAGCCCAAATAAAATACAATCTATCTTATATTGGGTTGGACTCAGCCCAGTCGCGTGGACTGGGTTGATGATCCAACCCGAACTGGTTACTGTGCCATGCACAGTAACCAGTTAATTATAATTAGCCGGTTACTATGCTCATGCACAGTAACCGGGTAATTATTTTCTTGCACGTTCTGCATGCAAGAAGAAAACCCAGAAATAGAGGTGAGGGGGAGAGAATTACCTGGCGGTGGTGCTGTTTTCGAAGTGGACAACGGCTGTTCCAGATGGCGATCTTTCTTCTTCTCCCCTCTGCTTTGTTGTGCTGTTTTTTTCTTTGTTTTTCGTTCTCTCTGTCAATAAAGTTTCTTCCCTCTCTGTAGTGGCTGTGTGGCCTCCCTCCTATTCGCAGTGGATCACAATGGTAGGGGAGACGAACAGCGTTAGCTGCTGTAGTTTTTCTTCCTTCTTTTTCCCCGTGTGTGTTGCCTCTGTCAACAATGTCATCCTCTCTCTATTGTGGTTGTGCTGCTGATACATCACAGTGCTGATGGCAATCAGGGAACGGGGGGGGACTTTCTTAGCCGGTGGTTCTTCTTGCCTTCTTAATGTTGTCCTTTGTTTCGGTTTCTCTCCTCTCTCCAACAAAATCCCCCTTTGTTTTCCTCTTGTATCTAAAACCTTACTCTTTCTCTCTGTTTTTCTTCCACTCCCCTCTCTCGTTCCCTTTCTCTATTTCTTTTAACTCTCAAAACCTCCCTGTTTTTTCATTCTCTCTTCCCCCCTGTTTTCTATTCTTCCCTCCTTCCTCTCTGTTGTCTTCCCTTTCTCTCCTTTGTCTCTCAAACAAATATTCTTCCTTTGTTTCAGTTCGTTCCTCCTCTCTCTCTGTTCTCCCTCTCTTTTTTTTTCTTCCCTCTGTTCTGTTTGGTATTCCCCCCTTTGTTTTCAAACAATTCTTCATCCTCTCTCACATTTTGTTGTTTCTCTTGCAATCTGTCCCCCGCGTCTTTTTTTTTTCTCGTCTCATCCTTTTTTTTCCCTTCTCTGTATTTATAGCCAAGTGGAGAGAGAGTCCCCCCTGCCTTGTTCCATCAAGGCGCAGGAGGTAAACGGGGCTACCTTACCCCTACAGGGTAAGGTGGTCGGTTGTCTGCAGGGCATGGTCGGGGCATGGGTTGTATTAATGGTGGCAGGGTAAAGGGGATGGCTTGTGTCCGGGTTTTGTGGGAAAGTGGGAGGGGAAAGAGAGAGGGAAAGAATAGCGGGAAAAATGTTTCAAAAACTTCTTCTCCCCTATCTCCGCGTTCGTAGGGGAGAAGACCATGCACAGTGCCTTTTAAAACAGCACCGTGTCTTGCACTCTTTTTTTAAAAAAACAATGATTGAAACACATTTGGGGAATAACTTAAAAAAGAGTTATGACAGCTGCCCCTCTTTATAATGCTTACGGAGCAAAGACTTTGCTTAGTAAGCTTGTAAAGAAAACAAAAGGAAAGAAAATGATTTGATTATCTTGGGCAACCTGCCCCTTTTGAAGAAAATTGGTCTACTTTCACGGGTGACCTATCCTTTTTGAAGAAAAATGGTCTATTTTCACAGGCGACCTGCCCACACATATTCACACTAGTCTATTTTCAAGGGCGACCTGCCCATACACACTCATGCTAGTCTATTTTCAAGGGTGACTTGCCCACACAAACTCACGCTAGTCTATTTTCACGGGCGACCTGCCCACACATGCTCACATTGGTCTCTTTTTAGTGGCGGCCAATCCACACAATTACACTTATTTTGGTCTATTTTCAGGGGTGACCAGCCCACACACACTTACCCTGGTCTATTTTCACTAGCGACCTACACACACACACACTCACACTAGTCTATTTTCAGGGGCGACCGGCCTACGCGCATTTACCCTGGTCTATTTTCACGGGTGACCTGCCCTAGTGGAAAAAAGGAAGAGTAGTCTCATTGTAATGGGTGACCTACCCAGGTGGAAGAATGGTCTCGTTGTAATGGGTGACCTACCCAAGTAAAAAAAACATGGAGAATGGTCTCATTGCAATGGTTGACCTACCTAATTAGAAAAAGAAAAGAGTGGTCTCGTTGTAATGAGTGACCTACCCAGGTAAAAGAACACATGGAGAATTGGTCTCATTGTAATAGGTGACCTACCCAAGGAAAAAAAAAAGGGAATAATAGTCTTATTATAATGGATGACCTACCCAGGTGGAAGAATGGCCTCATTGTAATGGGTGACCTACCCAGGTAAAAAAAAACATGGAGAATGGTCTCGTTGTAATGGGTGACCTACCCAGAAAAAAAGATGGTCTCATTGTAATGGGTGACCAACCCAAGTGGAAAAGAGGAAAGAGTAGTCTTATTGTAATGGGTGACCTACCTAAGTGAAAGAATGGTCTCATTGTAATAGGTGATCTACCCAGGTAAAAAAAACATGGAGAATTGGTCACATTGTAATGGGTGACCTACCTAGAAAAAAAGATGGTCTCATTATAATGGGTGACTTACCTAGGTGGAAAAAGGAAAAGTGGTCTCATTGCAATGGGTGACCTACCCAAGTGGAAGAATAGTCTCATTGTAATTGGTGACCTACCTAGTAAAAAAAACATGGAGAATTGGTCGCATTGTAATGCGTGACCTACCTAGAAAAAAAAGATGGTCTTGTTGTAATGGGTGACCTACCCAAGGGGAAAAAGAGAAGAGTGGTCTTATTGTAATGAGTGACCTACCCAAGTGAAAGAATTGTCTCATTGTAATGGGTGACCTGCCTAGAAAAAAAAAAGATGGTCTCATTGTAATGGGTGACCTACCCAATTAGAAAAAGGAAAGAGTGGTCTCATTATAATAGGTGACTTACTAGGTGAAAGAATGATCTCATTGTAATGAGTGACCTACCCAGGTAAAAGAAACATGGAGAATTGATCGCATTATAATGGGTGACCTACCTAGAAAAAAATATGGTCTCATTGTAATGGGTGACCTACCTAAAATAAAAAGGAAGAGTGGTCTCATTGTAATGGGTGACCTACCTAAAATAAAAAGGAAGAGTGGTCTCATTGTAATGGGTGACCTACCAAAGTGGAAGAATGATCTTATTGTAATGGATGACCTACCCAGGTAAAAAAAACATGGAGAATTGGTCGCATTGTAATGGGTGACCTACCTAGAAAAAGGATAGCGAGGGCTCAAAGGCACACTCAAAAGGAGGTAGGGTTAGAAAACGCACTACCCAAGACATGGTGGCTCAAAGGCACACTCGAAAGGAGGTAGGGTTAGAAGACGCACTACCTAAGAGATGGTGGTTCAAAGACACACTCGAAAGGAGATGAGAGATCAAAAGCGCACTCAAAAGGAGGTAGGGTTAGATAACGCACTACCCAAAAGTTGATGATGACACACTGATCTGTTAATGTTGGAAACAATGCATTATGATTAACATGCATGTATACTTACCTGAGAAATATAGGTCCCCCTTTTCTTCACGGAGTCATCCTTTTCTCAAAAGTTTGAGTCTTAGTAGCAAACTTCGATGGCCTTTTCGCTCTTACTTACTTGAGTCACATCTTGTGATCTTGACCTCTAGGAAGGGTTTGATATCCATTCATCTTTGTCCTCCAACCTTTATCTCAACGGTTGCCAGCTCTGTCCAACATTTTGTTTTCTTAGGAAGGAATTACGGAGCTAACCCTACCATGTGTTTTTGGATTGCTCCCCAGCTTGATCATGCCCCCAAGTATTCAAATCGGATTTTCTTTGGGGATGAGACTATATGAAGGAAGATTTGGTTTTTGACAAGGAGTTGTTTTCATGCAGAATTTTTGGAATTTCAAAGCTATTCCAGACATAGAAATCATTTTAACATCGATTAAAAGCAAACTCATTCTGAAGAAATTCAACTGATTCCTATTGAGAGGTTTCAGAAGTGATGAAAACTTTTTGTTTTGCTTTTGGTGATAAAAATTGACATTTGGTTGGCAAAAAAATGGTTCAAAGTTAATTTGAGGGTTACAGAGAACCGGTCTTCAAAGCATTCATTTTATTTGGATGAATAATGATTTGGTTCGTATGCGAAAGCATTGCCTACCCATTCAGATTGCTTGCTTTTGATCAGAAAGGGCTTGATTAGGCACGTAATGTAGGCTTGGGCTCTTGGTCATGAAGAAAAGGATATTTAAGGCTCAAAAGGTGTTTAATGGGTTTCAGGACTAAGGATTACTTGTACTTGTTTCTTGACCTTTTGTCATTTGAATTTATTTCTGAAATGGTCTATCGTGCCCTCCAATGTTGGGCTTGGGCTCTTTCTCTTTGTTTTCTTCATTCTTCACTTGGTCGAGCATCATCATATCAATTATTTTTTAGAAGCTCAGATATTTTAAATCCTTTGGATTTTTTTTCACGCCCTCTAGTTTTGTTTGGGCGTCTTTGATCATTTCATGCCCCCTAGTGTTATTTGAGGCACTTTTCAGTATTAAGGATTTTGGTATATCTCTCGCACTTGCCTCCTAGTGTAGGGTGTGATCCTAGCTAATGTTATTTTCAAAAAACATTACTAGGCTCAAAAGGGGTCTGCAAAGGATATATTTTAGCATCGTGAAAGAATTATCAAAGAAGGCCTTTTCTTATTTCAAATGCATGCATTTAGGACCAGTAAGCCTTGCTTTCATGCGAGTATGCAAAGTGATTTCTCATTATTCATTCAAATAAAACTCAACTTTGGAGTCACCTTATGGTTTTTTTTCCTCATGTTTTTCAGGTTTTCTAAGTGTATAATTACCTTTCTAAGGAATCACTTGAATTTCCAGAACTCGTTTGTTTTGCACAAACACCAACATGATTTCTATTTTTGTACTAAACTTTGAATTCCTAAAAAATCCTTATGAACATGTGCGATCATGCATATTTTTGGAAGAAAAAGAAAACATACCAAAAGATTATTGGCGCAATGGTTTCATGCTTAAAGCTTATGCTCAATATGTTATTTGCATGAAATAGCAACAAAATGAAAGCATGTCATGAACACAGAAAAACACATGATTTTATTAATAAGAAAGACTCATTTGAGAGAGAAAGTCTTGTGGCATTGATGCAACCATATTATTCAATAGTTTCACCAATATTTAACTAGTGTTTTGCCCATGTTTTATATATAAAATGCCTTGATATTCTTTGTTTTATGTTTTGAAGGCACTTTTGGATGAAAGATGCAAAAAGGAGTAAATTGGAGATAATTGGCAAATTTGACCTTGATCGATGTTTTGTGCAAAGCGTGAGCTCTAGAGGTTGAAATGAAGTGATTCTAGTGGCATTAAAAAGCTAACATCCATACCTTTCTGGACATCTAAGGCAAGAAAATAAAATAAGGAAGAGCATGGAAATCGCAGCCTTCAAAGTCAAATCTCGCAATCTACCAGTGTTGACCTTCGACTATTCCAACTTTAATATCTGGAGCTACAGAAGTCCAATTGATGTAAACTCCATTTTTTGGATTCATGACTCAAATTTCATAAACGCTTCAAATTTCAGCCAAAACCGATATCATATGAGGGAGATATGATTTTTCAAAGATGACATCCCAGATTCGCGCAAAGAAACAGGTTTCGTGAAGAAACGAGTCCAAATTACGTTCCGAAGCATCTAAACCGATATCCAAGTTTTTATTTCAGCAATTTAGCTCCTCTAAGTCAAAACTTGAACATTTCATGCAAGGCTATTTCTCCTTTTTTAGGAAAATAGTTATTAAAGTACTTAAATGTAAACAGTCTACTTAATGGAGGACTATTTTGTAAAATAGAGATCTAGGGTTTCCTAAGATATAAAAAGAATGAGAGAAGAGAAGGGGGGCAGCCAGCCAAGAAGAGAAAAATGCCCCCTTCCTCTAAGAAACCCTAAATTATGCATTCTTCCTTCTTTTTGATTAGTTGTTCAACAAACATGCAAGGCTAAACACTTTTTCTTGGTTGCAAGGACACGGAAACCTTCGGATTTCAAGAACTGTGAGATTTATTATAGCTTTTCTTTTCAGTTTATATGATGAATATGTTTGTTCTCCTACGCTTATTTTTCCTATAATTGTTTATTTTAATTGCTAGAGCGGACTCTAAGTTATTATTGTAGATAATCTATTGCTAAGTTTGATATCAAAACCGGAGTTGTGGTATATGAACTTGTGAAGCAACTGAGTTTAATAATTGTGGTGGATCTACATTATTAATCTTAGGGAGAACATTCAATCAAATCAAACATAGACTGCGAACAGTTATATTTTCTTGATTAATCAACTTATCTAGTTTTTAAGGCTGCCATTGAATTAAATTACTAGTGCGAACACTATTGATGGTTAGGGTTAGTTATACGGCGGATTCGTTAACTAACCAATGTTAAGAAGAGATAAATATTCAGAATATAAATTGATGTTTTGTTTTCATGATCAGTTCTGATTTCTGTAGGTGGATGTGTGCTTGTGACCAAGGTTTGTTCTCTTGATAATTTTCTGATTTTATTAAATTTTGTTTGATAGTTTTCTGTTTTCTTTTGCTTTAGCGTAGATAATGTCCAAACCCCCCCCCAAATTGCATATCATCTAGCACAAAAATCTGACTTGAACTTTCTTGTGGGATCGACCTCTTGCTTGCTTTATACTATCTTGTGTGTTGTGTTTGAAGTTAGGGTAATTAATTTGTGCGACCGCGACATCGCAACAAGCATTATATGCCAAATTACCAACAAGACTGAAACAGGTTGAAACAAAAATCAAGAAGTTTTGCAGGCATGATCAAACAAAAAACAATAATAGGGCAGGCTTCATCCTTCCATTTTCATAAATCTCCTCTCAGGCTAGCCTTCCCACAACAGCTCTTGTAGAGGTCTCATTGACAATAGGGTCAAAAACTGGGGTCAAAATTCGAGTCCTTCAAAATTTATGCTGTCTTTTTCGCACCCTACCTTGACTATCGATGCTTTCTGAGCATTCTGCCTCTAGTGCCTTTACTGATCCACCGCTTCAAGCATGATTAGGTAGAGGGTTCATGTTTGCATTTGGAGTGTCTTCAAATGCTATCCACTCTGCCTTAATTCATGATAAGAACTAGGTTATTGGTTCATATTCCATTTTTTCTTTTTCTTCCTGATAGAAACAGAGCTAGTTTTTTTCATTTTAAAAACGAAGAACGAAGAGTACAGGTCTATGAGGATAAATTTAATGAATTTGTTTTGCCAAAAATATCCTTTTACATACTTCAATATTCATTATAAGTTTGAACCCAGTAATTTAATTAAGTATAATTAAGTCTTTGCACCTAATTAAATCTTTTAATTTAACTCAAATTAATTTTTAAACATAATTAAACTCTTAATTTGGCCCATGATTAAATAAAATTGGCCATTATTAATTTGGCCCATGATAAATAGATCTTTGTGGTGCCAAATCTTGGACCTTGGTTTGACTCAAAAGTATCCTAATCATTGGCTTAAAGTAGCCATCATAGGCATTTGTTGCAGGAAATGGCTAGTCAGGTTGCTCACTTTGGGGCGGTGCCACATCCACTATGACCTCGATCAACCAAAACGGATCACACTAGAGTGTAGTCAGGTGATCATTTTCATGTAAGTTTTGTCTAATTTGATGGAGAGATGAAGCATAAAATGTCTAACGAAGAAGGCCATTCGAGCAACCTCTCTAGAGAAGAAGATGAACAAGCAACCTTAAAACGACGCTGTTTTGGTCTTTTTCATTTTAGTCCTTCAAATTCTGATTTCTCCTAATTACACCCCTAAGTGGCTTCAAACTTTCAATTTTGTCCAATCCTACCCCTAACGAACTTCAATTTCAGCCCCAGATTTAGCGTTGACACGATCAAAAGATTGATGTCTTCGCCCAAGTATAGGAGTGTCGAAGTAATAAATAACCCGGCAAGACCAGGGTCGAACCACAGGGAGGTTAATTGTATAAATTATAGATAACAACAATGATACAACAATAATAGTAACAACAACAACAACAACAACAACAACAAGAACAATACTAGTAGTAGTAGTAGTAGTAGTAGTAGTAGTAGTAATACTAATAATAATAATAATACCAATGATACTATTAATGATGATAATAATAAAGATGAAGAAGAAGAAGAAGTTGATGAGAACTTTGAGATGGAAGATTAATGTAAGGATTAAACAATGATAACAACAAATTTCAAGGTTAGAGGATCCACTAATGGTATTTCAAACAAGTATAATATAAACTCTTTTTATTACTCAACTGGAAACCACACACAAAGGAGGTTCCAATTAGATTATAAATTGTTAACATGATTACATTAGTTATCTTATTCAAATAATACTACTACTTGTAAATATTGTCAGGCATTCATGATTATAACTTATGTTAACAACAAATCAAATTCCTTTCATAGCTCAAGTGTCGGTTATACCATACAGTATGGGCTATAAAAGTGCCAAGTATTTATTATACCAAGTGCTATACAACATAAATCTAGATTAACCATTTAACAAGCAAAGTATTAAAAGTGAACAAGATAACAAATATAAAACATGTTAGTATCCAACATTAAGGTCCATGTTAAGTTTATATTATACTTATTCTTACACCATTAGTGTACCCTTTTCACCTTGACATAATTAACCTAGCTAGACATAATGAAAGAAAGAAACATAAATAAACAAGATAAGAACATAAATGAGAAAGAAGTTAACTAAGTAAAAAAAAGGAAATGAAAGGCATAATAAGAGATTAATATAAACAAAACTTAAGTATTACAAAAGAGAGAGAGCAAGAGCATGATCTTGATCTAAACACCAAGATGCCTAAATACATGGCAAATGCCTCCTTTTATAGGCCAAAATTCGGAACTATTGATTTGTTGACTAATTGATGAATGGGTGGCCACATCTTGACTTGGTGACAATTCTTATCTTCTTGTCTGCCACAAACATCATTGATAACGTCATAATTTGAACAGACTTCAATCATGAAAGTTCTAGGAAATTGTCTCATCTTTCCAGGGTAAAATTTTGAGATCATTTGGACTTCTAGAACTCGAGATATGGGCTGAACACTGAACAGTGTCTGGACTGCAGGACAGATTCGGACTTCTTCGTTGTTGCTACAGTTTGGACTTGAAAACGGCCTTGTTAAATCTTGGACTCCTATAAAAGTTGTAGGCTTATGTCTTAGCTTTCCATCCATATAAGGCAGACCTAAATCCAAGATCTACATCTCCAGATATGACCCGATTACCAAACAATGTTACAGTTTGGACTGCACCAATCATCTCTTTTCTAAGTTTGGCCATCTCTTTGTCCTTTCAATTTCAGTACTTCAACTCATCAATCAATTCTTTAATTTATGTGATAGGCTTGCATTTAAGATAAACATTTACCATAAATTAAAGGTATCTTATATTATTAGATATGTTATTATAAAACATGCTTTAGTTAAGGAGTTATTGATACTTTAAGTGCAAAATGATGATATAAAACCTTGATAAAAATGCACTTTTAAGTACTAATTAAGCATTTTTTTAATTTTGGTCCTTAGACTTTGATTTATGCAATTTGACCCTTAATTGACCATTAAACTTTTAATTCTCTTCAATTTCACCCCTATTTTCAGCCAATTAGATCCCTAGAGTTCAGTGCCTTTTCCAAAATGGTCATTGGCTGTACATTTCTTCAATTTAGCCCTTAATTGACCTCAAAACTTTGATTTTCTTGCAATTTTACCCCTGATTTCAATCAATTGACTTGGTAAAAATTAAATTTGATCTTCTATAATTCCAATCTTCTTAATTATGCCTAAATTGAGCTCTAAACTTAATATTTTACCAATTCAGCCCCTAATAAAATCAATTTGACCTATTTAAAGTATAATTAAGTCCTTGCACCTAATTAAATCCTTCAATTAGACTTAAATTAATTCATAAACATAATGAAACTTTAAATTGGCCCATGATTAAATCAAATTGGCCTATTAAAAATCACTACCAGACAACCGGAGAAAACCAACGGAATTACCGACGGAAAAATTTCGTCGGTAATAATTATCGACGGAAATAATTCCGTCTCAAACTCTGTCGGTATATACCGACGGCGGGGTATACAGTTTGTCTGGAAATATGCAACGGCGTGGTGACGTCAGACGATTTTACAAGGGATTCAAACTGAGATAGCCGTACAGTTTGAATCACCGACGGAAGTAATCCGTTGGTGATTCCATCGGAAAAAACCATTATATGCCCACTGATCTGCCGACACTCTCTTCCTCTGTTTCTCTTTCTTCTTCTTTCCCATCCCACCTCTCCCCTCCCAAACTGCAGCCAAACACCCATCCCAACTCTCCACTATTCTCAACACGAGCACTCAAGTTTCTTATATCTTGTACATGGTCACAATATCCATTTCTTGTAGATTTTATCATTTTTTTATAAGTAAATCTATCCTTTTTAGTTTTAATATTTAATTGTGAATTTTATTGTTTTAGTATATGTATTTTGTTAACGTTTGTACTTGTTTAATTGTTATTTGTCAAAGAAACTTGTAGTATGAATGTATAATTTTGTAGTTGTTATAGTTTGTTTTAAATTTTGTCAAATTATATTTGTTTATAAATTGTTGAAATTTTATTTGAATTACACCGAATTAAATGTGTCGTTGTGATGAAATAAATAATTAATAGCTTGTTTAACGAGTCTTGTTTAATTGTTATCAATTCTATTTCAAAGTTGTGATTTCTGTAAATTTATATATGTATAAATTTGTATGTATGAACGTTGATAGTTGATAATTGATAATGAATATTTAACATAAGTGTTGTTTTAGTTTGTTGGATAATGTCGGGAAAACCAATATTTTTGTTATGTTTTATAGAGGTTCAATAGAAGTCATGGATGATCGTTCATGGATGTATCATGACTCACCCCAAGGATTGCGGGGGATGGATTATTGTAACGGTGTCCAGGGTTTTATTAATTTCGCAACATCTATTCCGAGGAATTTTACTGATGGCGGTATTAGGTGTCCATGCAGGAAGTGTAAAAATTTAAAGTTTTTGCATCAAGATGTTGTAACGATGCATCTTCTAACCAAAGGGTTCATGGAAGATTACCTGTGTTGGTATGCTCACGGAGAACTATTTGTTCCTGATGAGAGCATGGAAGAACAGGTGGTTGGGTCAACTTCTAGTGCTAGCAACATGCATGAAGTTGGAAATGAGAACAGTAATCCTTACAGGAATATGGTTATGGATGCAATGAGAATGAGTGAAGGTAATGTCAGGGAATGTCCAATCGTAGAAGAAGAACCTAATGCAGATGCAGCAAGGTTTTTTGATCTGTTGAGAGATTCTGACGAACCATTATGGGATGGCTGCACGAACCACAGTAAATTATCGGTGCGTATACAGGTGTTCACCATCAAGTCAGATCACGGGTTGAGTGAGGCCGGTTATGACAAGATTATTGAATGGGCGAGAAGCATTTTACGTGAAGGGAACAGGTTGAAAGAGAACTTCTATGCTGCTAAGTCCATGATGAAATCCCTCGATTTAGGATACTAGAAAATTTATATATGTCCTAACTTCTGCATGTTATACTACGTTGAAAATGCTGAGATGATCGAGTGCATGACATGCGGGCATTCCCGTTACAAACCCATAACTGGTAGAGGGAAGACTCTCGTGGCATATAAAAAACTTAGATACTTCCTAATCACACCTAGACTGCAGAGGTTATTCATGTCACCAAAGACTACTGAGCACATGACATGGCACCAATCACACCATGTGGTTGATGGAGTGATGGTGCATCCTTCTAACGGTGAAGCCTGGAAACACTTTAACAGTATGCATCCTCACTTTTCAGCTGAATCAAGGAACGTGCATCTTGGGTTGTGTACGCATGCATTCAACCTATTCGGGTCATTTGCTGCTCCTTATTCTTGTTGGCCGGTCATGCTGACGGTTTATAACTTGCCACCAGGGATGTGTATAAGGTCAGAATTCATATTTTTATCTATGGTCATACCAGGTCCGAGCAGTCCGGGTCGGAATATAGATGTTTGTCGTCGTGCGTTGATTGATGAGTTGACACAGTTGTGGTCCTCTGGAGCTTTGACTTATGACATCTCGAGGAAACAAAATTTTGTTATGGAGCGGCTTTGATGTGGACTATCAATGATTTCCCAACTTATGGAATGGTTTCTGGTTGGAGCACGCATGGAAAGCTAGCATGTCCATACTGTATGGAGAACAACAAGGCATTCACGCTAACAAATAGGGGTAAAACTTCTTTTTTTTACTGTCACCGTCGTTTCTTGCCACATAACCACAAGTACAGAAAGAACAGAAAGGATTTCTTTGTTGGCAGAGTTGAAAATGATATTGCACCCCCGCGTCTTTCCGGTGAAGAATTGTTTGATGTTGTGTCAGAGTATGGTGAAATTGTGTTTGGTCTCCAATCAGGTAAGCAGAAGTTTCCTGGTTTTGATTTGATCTATAATTGGGTGAAGCGAAGTATGTTTTGAGAGCTTCCTTATTGGAAGACCAATCTTCTCCGCCATAACCTTGACGTCATGCACATTGAAAAGAACGTGTTTGAGAACATTTTCAACACCGTCATGGATGTGAAGGGGAAGACAAAGGACAACATCAAGGCTAGATTGGATGTAGCACTGTTCTGTAACCATAAAAATATGGAGTTGGTTTATGATGGGTCATGGGTAGCAAAACCAAGAGCAAGCTTCATGCTAGAGAAAAACGCACAACTACTAATCTACAAATGGCTTAAGAGTCTGTGTTTTCCTGATGGACATGCCTCGAACATATCAAGGCTGGTTAATACGAAGGAATGCAGATTATATGGAATGAAGAGTTATGACTGCCATGTGTTTATGCAAACACTCATCCCATTAGCTTTTCGTGATTTTTTACCAAAGGGGATATGGGATGCACTAATGGAGATTAGTCATTTCTTCAGAGATATATGCTCCAGCAAGTTGAATGTTGATCACATTGAGAGGCTTGAAAAGAATATCGTCGAGACAATATGCAAACTTGTGATGATATTCCCTCCATCATTTTTTGACTCAATAGAGCATCTACCCGTACATTTACCGTTTGAGGTAAAAGTTGGAGGGTCGGTTCAGTACAGATGGATGTATCCATTCGAGAGGTTAGATATTACAGTTGCTATGACATTTATAATTAAATATTTATAATTTTATTTTAATGTTTTTAATTGATAATGTTTTATTAATATATATATATATGCAGTTACTTGTTCAATATTAAAAAAAAAAGGTTAAGAACAAGGCGCATGTTGAGGCATCAATATGTGAGGCGTGTATTGTTGAGGAGATCTCAACATTTATCTCATACTATTTCGAACCTCATTTGAGAACGAGGATAAACCGTGTTCCACGGCATGATGATGGTGGTGAAGTGCATTCAAGTGGGAACTTGTCAATATTCTCCAATCCTGGACGACCCACACCTAAAAATGCCATGAGGGGAAGATATTTGTCTGAAATAGAGTTCAGACAAGCACACAATTATGTCCTATTTAACTGTGATGAGTTGAGACCTTTTATTAAGTAAGTAGATGTTCAACTTAAACTTTGTCAAGAGTGTACTATTTATGTTTTGTGATACCATACACTTATATAATTTGGAACAACCTAGCAGGCAACATCAACAATACTTACTGTCCAATAACTCACAGCTGACCGAATTCCAGATCTTTCAATTACAGGATGAACAATTTGCCACATGGTTTAGAACACATGTAAGTCCTATCACAAACTCATTATCTCTTGCAATGTAATTAATTGTAGTCAATGTTACATAATATTCGTTTATTGATTATTGTTGTATTTAATTTACAAGCTAGGTTTATCAAATGGGAGGTAGTGCTGCTATATCACTGTCTTTACTATGTCTGGGCCCTGAAAGAAAAGTCAAGTGCTATAACGGGTATTTTGTCAATGGATATGTCTTTCATACTGAAGAATATAGGCATGGAAGAAAGACATACAACAGCGGTGTTTGTATTAAGGGATCGACTTCTAGTGAGTTTGAAGTTGACTACTACAGTAGATTGGAAGAGGTCATCGAACTGTAATATCATAGCGAGCAAAATAGGGTGTTTTTATTCAAATGCTATTGGTATGACACAACTGACAAAGAAATCAGAGTAGATCCTCACTATGGTCTCGTTGAAATCAACTCAAAAGCTAGACACCGCAACGTAAACGACGTCTTTGTTTTCGCAAAGCAATGCCAACAAGTTTTTTACACATACACCCCTTCCTTTAGAAATGACCGATCAAGAGTTGATTGGTTATCCATTTTAAAAACAAAACCCAAGGGTCGTGTTGAGGTTGTTCAGGATGAGAACAAAGACACAAGTGTGATAGATGAAGTCTTTCAAGCTAGTGAGTTGGTTGAACCATACCGAGTTGCTCCGTCGATTGACTTAGAAGAAAATTTGATTTTTCATGTTTTCAACGATTGTCTTGTTGATGTTGATGCAAAGGAGTTGAATGTTGTTCTGAGCTCTACTAGTGGAAAAAAGAATGTTGTTGAAGAAGATGATAACGAAATTGAAGAGTGCGATGAAGCTGATGATAACAATTCAATACAGGACGAAGATGAAAATTCCGACTAACTAAACATGTTATAAAGCCTTATTTTATAATGTAATAATTTGAAACATGAAATATTTATTCTTCTTTAATGGTCAGCCCTTGTTATTGTGTTGTGTGTGCTGTAAGATTGCAATTCAAGATTTTGTGACAGGGTTACATAGAAAAAATAAGAAAAATTTTATGTTTTACTGACGGACCATAACCCGTCGGTATTTCACAGAGAGTTGAAAAAAATTTACGGGATTGTGCCACACTCATCGACGGCTTTACCGACGGACCATAACCCGTCGGTATTTCACAGAGAGTTGCAAAAAAATTACGGGATTGTGTCACAATCACCGACTGCTTTACCGATGGACCATAACCCATCGATATTTCATAGAGAATTGCAAAACAATTACGGGATTGTGCCATAATCACCGACGATATACCGACGGCGTTACCGACGGAATCACTGACGGATTCACGCACTTCCCGAAGCGCACACATGTCTGACACGTGTCCGTCTGCACAAATACCGACGGCGTTACCGACGTCAAATACTGACAGCGTTACCGATAGATTGACGCACATCCCGAAGCGCACGCATGTGTGACACGTGTCCGTCTGCACAAATATCGACAGATTTTCCGATGGATCGAAAAGTTTGGCAGGATTTTCGAACTTTTTTTGGTGCCCATTTCAATTAATTTTCGACGGTATTACCGACAGAATTTAATGCCACCGACAACAATTAATTTCCGTCGGTAATACCGTCGGAAAAATTGCTATATATAACCCCCCCATCCTCCCATTTGGTTCATTTTCTTCTCTGCTTCCATTTCTCTTCTCCTCTCCTCTCAGTTTATATTTAGTTTTTAGAAGGGATTTTATTGGTTTGGTGGTAGTTTTAAAAGGTATGTATTCTTTTTTCTTTATCTTTGTATTTTTTTTATTTTAATCATGATTATTTTTTTTTGGTGTTCTTCGTTTTGTGTATTGTTTGTAGATAAAATCTTAAATTCAACACACTATTAAGGTAAGCATTTTTTATTCCCAAATTTATTTTGAATTGATATAGTGTTTTTTAGTTTTGTGTATTGTTTGTTTTGTGTGTATGGTGTTTTGTGTAGTGTTTTTTAGTTTATTAATTTTATTTATTAATTTAGGATATTATTGTTTGTATTGCTATAATTGTTATTGTTGAATTTATGTTAAAAATATTAATTTATATATAGAATTACATTTAATTAGTTTATCTTAATTTAGGATATTATTGTTTGTATTGCTATAATTGTTATTGTTGAATTTATGTTAAAAATGTTAATTTATATATATAGAATTACATTTAATTATTTTATCTTAATTTAGGATATTATTGTTTACATGTCATTGTTATTGCTTGTTATTACATTTTTATATTTATGTGTACCCGTTAATTTCTATTTTGAGGTCCATTAGGGTCGACCGTATTAGGAATGATATTGATTCTTTTACTTGAATATCATTATATGATGTTATTGAATAAAATGTTGTGTTGATGATGATGAGTTAGGTTGAGATCCAGGATGATTGGATCGGGATGTGAAATAAAATTGAAAGTCTAATATGATTTTGTCGATAACTTGGGACCCCCTAGTATAGGGGAGACTCTGTCGAATGTTTTTTAAAATAATCAAAGTTAATTATGTAATTATTCGTATAAATTTGTGTAGATGCGTAGAATGAAATCTACAGCACGTCGTCAGAAGACAGTTGCAGCTAGTTCTTCTAGCAACGAGTAGGACGTATCCTTAGGTGCTGATTACGGCGAGGAATCTACGCCAACTTGTGATGCTACCTCTTCTAGTGCGATTTCACAGTGCAGAAGCGGTGTGCCTTCACAGCGAGGTTAATTCACCTGCAAGTACCAGTCACAATGGAAGGGTGACCTCTCAATGTAAGTTTGTTTAGGTTTTAGTTTTTTTATATATATATACTTATAACATAATTTATGAACAACTAATTAATATTACTACTTTTACTTAACTTCAGGTTCACAAATATTGAGGCTGAAAGGACTATAACATTGACGTTTAAATCGTCGATGGAGATTCCATTGTTTCAATAGAGCTAGGTTTCCAGACATCCTGAGTGGAAACCTAATATCGATGCATGGTTTAAGCGATTTCAGGTCGGTGTTAATTTTTAATTTCCAACTTATTTTTAATAAATAATTTTTATAATTTTATATCTTGTACTATTTTTATTTTATATGAATTATTTATATACACAGAACAAATTTGAGTGGGATAGGGCGGACAACAATGTTGTGAGGAGGGTATGGAGAATCATGCGGCAACTAGGTAACATCGAAAATAATATTTATTTTTGTTTTATAATTTTATGTTTTAAATTCTAATTTGTTACTATGGAAGTAGGTTGCGTGATTTTTGGTATGACACCCAAAAAATAAAAAAGACAAGTGAGGGATAACGGTCTTGAAGGATAGAATGAGGTGGCGGTTTGGTAGGAATTCAAACTGCCATTCATCTCGGGGGAAATATGGATGGCATATATTGAGCACGTGACCTCGGAGCGGTTCTCACGGCGCTCACAGTCCGGCGCCGACAACCGGAACCGGAAAATTCATGGTTCGGTGACCACGCACACTTGCAGATTCGTCCCATTCAGCGCACATGCAAAGCGGATGGTAAGATTAATTTTAATGAAATATATCATTAAATAATTTGTCATTTCTTATAATATATTTAACTTTCAACCTATTTTTTTCTTACAGGCTGCGTCTCTTGGACGTGAACCGAGTCCAATGGAGCTGTTTGTAGAGATGCATGTGCGGGGTCAAGACCACCAAAAGGGGGTGCAGCAGTTCGTGGACAACCGTGCTTAGCACTTCGTGGTATGTTCGTTCATTCATTTTATTTTGTAAGTTATTAATTTTCTTGAATTGCATCTTGAATTGCATATAATGATTTTTTTACCGACGGAATTTTTAGGAGACCTATAATAGCCGGTTGAGGGAGAGATATGGGGACAATCCGTCGACCCATCCAGATTTTGATCCAGATTTGTGGATGGAGGCGGGATCATCTGGTGGACCCCATAAAAATCGGGTCTACAGGCTCTCCAACACTACGGCTGAAAACTTGCGTTCGACTCGTAATGTCTCAACTGTTGGAAGCTCTCCATCAGTATCGAACACCCAGTTTGAGGAGTTCATTGCGTTGAAACAACAATGTCAATAACTCTCGATGAATTATGATGTGCTCCGTCAAATAGTCATGGAGATGAGATCAAAGATGGGTGACGATACTTGTGCAGCTTCTTTTTGGTCGTATGGTCCCGGGAACAACCAGCCTCCTCTTCCTCCTCCTCCAGCTCCGCTATTCTAGTTTAATTTTGTTTTTTAAATACATTAAATTTGTAATGAATATTATTTAACATTACTTTTATATTTTTAATGTTTAATCCATTTTTATTTGTTTATTAAGGTTTTTTACTATTAATAAATTATTTTTTATATATATTTTACATACCTACCGACGGATATACCGATGGATAATTTCCGTCGGTATTTCACATAGAGTTGCCAAACAATTACCAGCCATGCCATAATTACCGACAAAATGTATCCGTCGGTGATTAAATATAGACAGATTTACTGACGGATAGTATCTGTCGGTATTTCACAGAGAGTTGCCAAACAATTACCAGCCCTGTCATAATTATCGACGGATATTCCGTGGGTAATTACCGTTGAAATTGCAGACGGATTTATTCCGTCGGTAATGTTCCTGCGGGAAACGTCTTTTTTGGCGCGTGCGTATCCGTCTGTAATACCGTCGGTGTTCCGTCGGTGGGTGTTTTTTTTATTTGCGAAAGACTTAGCGACAAAAATGGGAGTTACGGACAAAGTCTGTCGGTGTGGCCGTCGGTCATTATTTCACCGACGGATTTCATTCCCGTCACCGACGTAATTAGTCCGTCGGTAAAACTGTTTAATGGTGTAGTGAATCCAATTATATCCTTAGGCTTAACTTTTATGCAGATTCATCCAATAATCATGTAACTTGACCTTGAATTTTTATTATCTCTCTAGTTTTAGGTAAAATATGGTACAATTAGGCCCTCAATTCTATCAAAAATTATAGTTTGATTTTTTCTATATTTGAAATCCTCCCAGCTTGCTTTTTCTAAAATACCAGTCTTCTTGCTATTTTTTTATTTTTGATTGACGCCATAGATCCGCCATAATTATTAAACTTAGTCGCTTTACAAGTTTAAATATCACAACTCTGGTTTTAATAGCAAATTTAGCAATATATTGATTAGAATAATAACTTGAAGTCCACTCTAAAAATCAAACTAAACAATTATAGGAAATAAGCATAGAAAAAAATTCATACTCATTATATAAATTGAAAAGAAAAGATAAAATAAATCTCATAGTTTTGAAATCCGAACGTTTTGTATTCTTTCAACAAAGAAAAATAATTTAGCCTATGCGTGTCTATTAAAAAACTAAGAAAGAAAAAGGATGAAAATATAATTTCGGGTATAGGAGAAAAGGGTGAGAGTTTCTTCCTTCTTTCCGCCGCCTTTATTTTTCTTTCTCCTTTTCTTTTTATTTGATAGGAAAACCCTGATCTACACATCTCTTCAATCTGTTTGTATCCTCCAAAAAAATAATAGTCCTTTCTAAAGTAGACAATCTACATTTAAGTAGTACAATAACTACATTTCTAAAAAAGAAGGAAAACCAGTCTTGTATAAAATCTTTGAACTTATACTTTGGACTTAGAGAAGTTAAATTGCCTAAATAAAGACCTTTTCCATATGAAAAAATAATTACCATGTCGGTTTGGATGCTTGGAAAGTATGTTGGACTTATTTATTCACAAAACCTATCTACTAGAAGAATTTATGGGTTGTCTTAGAAAACTCATATCTCTCTCATATGAGCTTTTTTTCTACTAACATTTGGGAGGTTGATAGGTATTTCATTCAAGAGTCCAACAAAATTGAATTGCATCAAATGTACTTTTTTAATACAAGATATTTAAGTCAGAATGGCCGAAGATGAAAACTAGTAGAATGTGAGACTTGTCTTTGAAGGTTGAGATTTTCATGCTCTTTCTTCTTCTTCTTCCATGCCATATATGTATAGGAAGGTATGAATGTTAGCTTTCTAATAACATTGCAATCACTTTATTTTGACCTCTACAACTCAAGTTCTGTATAAAACATTAATTAGAGGTCAGATTTACCAATATTCAACACAGGTTGGAACATAGTATGAATTTTATCTCTAATTAACTTCTTTTTAAATCTTACATTAAAAAGTGATTTCAAAACATAAAACAAAGATTATTAATGTATTTTATAGATAAAACATGGGCAAAACCAAATTAAAAAAATAAAGAGAAAAGGCCTAAGCACTTTTTGATAGAATTTGAAAATTTTATCCCCAAGCTTTATATTTTTGTTTGTCTTTACAAACTTACAACGCAAAACACTTGATAAGCATTGTAAAATGAGGGTATCTGTTGCCATCAAAATTTGACCTATTTTTCAAAGAGTTTGGAAAAAACAAAAAATAGCAAAACACAATGAAAAACTCAAAAAATATTTTATTGATATAATTACATCATTTTCAGTGTCTTTCCATACAATTTAAAATAAAATATATATTTTCTACACGTTCGATTTTTAATGTGCTCATTGAGTCGATATTCATGTTGCCTTTGTTTCAAAAATCAAAACATAAAAATAAATCAAAAAAGAAAAAAGAAAAAAATACATTTATATTTTAATGATTTAATTGTAATCATAAGAAAAAAAGAATTTTAAAATTAAAAACCCTCTCCCCAATCAACTTAACTTTTACTAATATCTCATTTCAACCCAAATTATCATCGGCAACCCCTATTTCAACCAAACCAAATCTAGCAGCCTTCATGGTATGTTTTTCTTCTACCACAAACACAACACCATTTTCTCTCCTCATCAATAACAGTCGTTGATTCTTGTACCAACAGAGAATAGCCTCTTCACCTCTCCACTATCAATATCAACACCAGGAGCCTTCACCTGCAATACCACCAGCAACCCTCTACAAAACCAAAACCAACGGGAGTTAGCAGTACCATGGCCACTTAGTGAATGATTAAAACCAAGGGAGGGAGTGCCAGGTATTTGAGCTTGCAGGTTTCTGGAGGGAAAGACAACGAGCTACTGTCGGTTTAATTACTAGGTTGTTGAGGGCTGGTGGCTATCGGCTATTATTAGTGTGGGTTCGGTTCGTGGTAGCTGTTGATGGTGCTCGTGTGACGTGGTGGAAACCGAAAGGAAGAAGAAGCTATTGTGCCTTGACCGTCATAGGAATGGAGAGCTAATGGCGTTTACTGTGGGTGAGTCACGGCTTGAATTGGATGGCTAGATTAGTTGTTTTTTTTATGTTTCTGGGTAGTAGAGAAGAAACATGGGCACCGCATGTGGGGTTTGATGATGGCATCGTCGCTGCTGGCTGAGAGAAAAAAGGGGGTGAACAGAGGGAAAGCTTCTCACGATGATGATGATGAGGGGAATGAATTTCATATGAAAAATTCTCATGAATTTAATAAATTAATTATTAAATTTAAAATACATGTAAAAATATATTTTTAGAATTTTATATAAAAATATTATATATTTTATTTTTTAAAATATGATATGATTTTTTATTTTTAAGAAACCTGTTAATCTACAATTAAAATATTTTTAATTTTTAATTTTTTTTATCTTTTCTCTTTTTATCATCTATTTAACACAAAATTATAAAAAACAAAATGAACATCAACATACAATTTTTTTTTTTTTTTTGCTATATTTTACTTACACATCTAAAAAATATACATGTTTTTAAAACACTAAAAACTCAAATTCTAACAATAAACATCTAAAAATTGTAAAATGAACCTTCCAAAGATAAAAAATAATATGAAGAACAGTGTTGAAAGATTTTGGAGCTAGAGGAATAGTAGCGGTGCGTGTGCCAGTGAACTAGAATACAAGGTGAATCTGAAGTGACTTCTTCTCTTCCTTTTTGTGTCGGCGGTGGCTCTCACCGTGACCTGTAAGCAAAGGAAATCACACAGGCAGTTCGTTTGTCTCTTTTTTAGATCTGTTTTTTTTTTTTCCTGCTGCAAATAATGGTTCCGATTAAAACCAAGGGAGGGACTGCCCGATATTTAAGCTTGCAGGTTTCTGGAGGGGAAGACGATGAGCTACTATTGGTTTTATTACTAGGTTGTTGAGGGCAGGTGGTTGTTGGCTACTATTAGTGTGGGTTTAGTTCGTGGTAGCTATTGATGGTGCTCGTGTGGCGTGGTGGAAATTGAAAGGAAGAAGAAGCTATTGTGCCTTGACCGCCATATGAATGGAGAGCTGATGGCGTTGACAGTGGGTAGTCACGACTTGAATTGGATGGCTAGATTAGGTTTCTTTTATGTTTCTGGGAAGTAGAGAAGAAACATGGGCACCGCATGTGGGCGTTGATGATGGCAGTGCCGCTGCTGGCTGAGAAAAAAGGGGGTGAACAGGGGAAAAATTTCTCACGACTATGAGGTTGGGTCACGATGGAGTTGGGGAGTGACCGCTACAAAGAGGAGCTGCTAGTGTAGATTGCTATTAGTGTTCAGCTGAGGGATAAGATCTCGAGCTGGAGGCTGCTGGGTTGTGAGGGAGATATATGATATGGTGGAGGAAGATTGAGGAGCTGTTGATTTTAGGTTGTGTGGCTAGTGGTGAGGGGCGTTGGTGATAGTGTTGCTAGACCGGGTGCTTGGTCAGAGAAGGTATTCTGGTGATGGGGTTTTTATGTTTTGGGTTTTGTGGGAGGCTTTGGTGTTTGTGATAGTGGGAGGAGACAATGAAGGGTAAGGGAGCTTGTTTTATTTTTTTGGTTGTATGTAGCTGATGACTGGGTTTTGGAATTGGGGCTAGGGTTTCTTTTTTTAATATAAATATCAGGAGAGAATGTATGTATAACTTTTTTTTTTTTTATTTCTTATCGCCAAAAAAATTCTCTTTTAAAATTCATCTTTTTTTCTTTTATAACTAGTACAACCACTTATTTATATATATAAAAAAGATTTGTTATTTTTAATTGCTTGGATTTTAAGTAAATAAATATAATTTGATTTTTTTAATTTGAAAAAAACGTTGAAAACAACGCAATTATATCAAGAATGTATTCTTTATATTTTTAGTTTTTCTTCAAAAAAAATTAACAAAAATTAGAATAAAAAATTAAATAACAACACCTAAATCAGCACCTTGCGTTCCATGCCGCTTGTAATTAATTTTGATAATTAAGTGCTTCCCATCATATGGTACAATAACTATACGAGGATATAGTGCTTTCCAACACCAGTCCTCTTAATAAGGTTGACATTCCAAATCAGGCACGTAAAAATGGTTAGAATGTTAGTATGGGCTCTTGCCCAACTAACATGTCTTTTCCCTTCTTCTTTTTTAAACCTCACATCTCTCTATCTCAACTCTTTCCGTTCTTTTCATTTTATTGCAACGAATTTTCTTAAAATTATATAAATACATATAATAAGAATTACTTATCAAAAAAATATCCCAGTTTAAAAATTTAAACTGTTAAGTGAAGTTTCAAAATATAATTTATATTATTCTCTAATATACCCCCTCAAATGAAAGTCAATATTCTTTGAAACTTACAAAGACTCACATTGCCTTATATTTAATTTTTATCAAATAAATAAGGATGTTGAGATTCGAACTTGTGATCGCTTGGCCATCAAGATTCTGATACCATGTTAAAGAATCATCTCAATCCAAAAATTTAAATTGTTAGGATGTAATCATAAGAAACAATACACGATACATTATAATTAGAAAAATATTCTCTTACAACACGAAAATGTTGTCAATAAAAATTTCATTAAATATAGGGGAGAAGTATACTTATCTGTTAATTATGGGAAAACAGTTTGTTGAAACATGAAAGTCACATGATTGAACTGCCATACTTGCAAACGTAACCATCCATCTAACAAGAGTGAGAGATATATTCAGGCTCATATATAGTGCTATTGATTATCAAATACTTGTACTAGAGAGAGCAGGGAGTGGAGAGTGCAAACTGGCATTCCATAACTAAGCATCTTCACTCCAAACAGTCGTGATCCAATGATCATGCATTCTTCAATAGGTAAATCCAAAGTTTTTTTTTTCTATTTAAGTTATAATTTCCTGTTTGTCAATTTAAATTAATTTTGTTATTATACAGCCCTTGTCTCCAAGAATAATTCTTCTTTTCTGAGATTTTGTTAATTTTACTGTCAAAAGCTTGCTGATTTTTGCTAGACATTATTATAAAATCTTGCTCTCCCATCAGCATATATGTGTAAATACTGTCGAATGTCGAATAATCATTAGGGTTAGATCTTAGAGGTATCAGATTCTTCATAGGGTTGGTCTAGCATATGGCATGGAGGCTGAGACTGTGACTCTAACACATGGATCGAAGAAAATTTCACATGGTATTTACATTTCAAAACTATGCTCCTTTTGTGACTCTTCGTCTCTGTCAAAACCAGTCTTTTTTCTTCTTGAAAATGAAATAAAAATTCCAAACAGCTAATTAACCATCTGTCATTCACTACAAAGATCACACATGCTCAACATCACATTTTCAAATCATGTACTTGCTACGGAGCAGCCAAGGTGGGAGCACCGGCCAAGTTTTTTAATCTTCCTTTTTGCATTAAATGGCTATATATAGCCCAATTCATTCGCTGATCAATTGTTGTAAGAACATTATAAATATGAGATTCATATAGCTGAATTGTTAGAATAGATTTCGGTTTTCTAACACTTTGTATTTATGAATCTCAACTCATTTAGGCCGTAGACAGTAGATTGCTTCTTTCGGTGAAGAAGCTGATCGTGGGGTTGCTAGACGTTGTAGTATCGCGGGACTGTAAGCCTGAAAATCAGTCGAAGAAAATGAGAGGGAAGCCATTTTCAGCCAAAGCCATTTTTGTTCTATGCATTGCAAGCTTTCTTGCAGGATCTCTCTTTACCAACCAGAATTGGACGCATCCTTCTCGGGCCAAGGATAATAGGATTGCAGTAATTCCTCATCATGTCACCAAGCTGCAAGAAGTGAAACAAGATTGTGATCCCAAGCGTGTAAGTTTGGTTGTTCACACTTTAAACACCATAACCTAAGAGTTCTATTTCCCTGAAAATTGGGGGGAAAAAATTAAAAAAAGCTGCCTATAAATTCATCATTAATTACTATCATATATATTTCATGTGATTAATTCATGCATCACGAATTTCAAAGGAATGATATTCATGCAAAAATTGTGTGAAAAAAAATCCTTGTTGTAATATAAATTATATATATATATATATATATATATATATATATATGAAAAACAATACCAGCTTAGATGTAAAAAAAAAAATTAAATCAGCTCAGATTGTATGACATAATAACGATATAACTTTCAATTTATGTCTGGGGGCATGTTGATCATGAACTAAATTATGGGTTATCAATTATTATTATTTTTTTAGCTAAAATTGTGTTTTAAATTTATGCATCAAGATCACACATATATTTCTTTTACACATGAATCAGAAATTGGTTGAGGGAAAGCCTGGAGATATTATGGGAGAGGTTCATAAAACCCATGAAGCTATAAAGTGAGTTAATTCTTTACCTTTTCTTTCTTAATTTTTAAAGAAACAATTGAATTGCAATATCATTTTAAATATTTTTCTGTCGTGCAAACAACGCAGATCTCTTGAGAGCACCATGTCCACGTTAGAGATGGAATTGGCTGTAGCTCGAACAGTTCAGTCAAATGGGCAACATTATTCACTAGAAAAGCTTGCTAATCACACTTTACAGAAAGCTTTTTGTTGTCATTGGCATTAATACGGCATTTAGCAGCAGAAAACGCCGGGACTCGCTTCGACAAACTTGGATGCCAAAAGGTCCTCTCTCTCCCTCCACCAAACTCCTAATTTATAGCATTAATTTAGAAAGAACAGACCTGTTGAATTTGCTGATTTTCGGCTATTATATACTGCATGGATTAGAACTCACATTCCATGGCTGATGTATAGTCACACAAAGATCAACTTAAGAAAAATCAAAATAAATAACAAATTGTCAAGTCACCGCTGGAATCTACCAGTAATTTTGGAGCTCCTATTCTAAAGCGGTACTTTTCTTGTACTTGGCCAAAAAAAAGGCGAAGAGTTTATGCAATTGAAAAATTAATTTAACTTTTGGGCACTAAAATACGCAAGCCCCAAACTAGATTCCAAATTTTAACTCAAATCTCAATTGAGAGTCTCTGAAGGGATTTTCTCCCTGGATTTTGGTGGAATCCATCAGCAGAAGTGGGCAAATAATTGAAAATTTTTATAACTTTGAGAATCAATTGAGATACAAAAAATTTACTGTGAGAAGGAAGTATATATTGTACACGTAGATAAATAAATAAACAGGTTAATTATCATAATTTATATTAATTACCAATCCACCATGCATGTGTAATACATAATTTGATTCACCTAATAACTCTCAATTACCGAGTAAATTACTAAAGATGTGCGTAATTAATGCAGGGGAAAAGTTAAAGAAATTGGAGAAAGAAAAAGGGATTGTGATACGATTTGTGATTGGACACAGTGCCACACCTGGTGGTGTTCTTGATAGAGCAGTCGACTTAGAGGACGCAGAACATAAGGATTTTCTAAGACTCAAGCATGTTGAAGGATACCACGAGCTCTCTACCAAAACAAGATTGTATTTTTCCACAGCAGTTTCAATTTGGGATGCTGAGTTCTACCTCAAGGTGGATGATGATGTTCATCTCAATTTAGGTAATTAGCAACCATGCTTCTTCTCCAACATTTCGTGACTAGAAATTAACAAGGAACATGCTTATGTATCGGTAATAAATCGTGTTCTAATCATATCATGTTCAATGTGTCCTGTAGGCATGCTAATGAGTACACTAGCCAAATACCGGTCCAAACCTAGGATCTACATCGGATGCATGAAGTCCGGACCAGTTCTCTCTCAAAAGTAAGTTAATTTTATTTATTTTTGTTATTAAATGTGCTTGATTCAGCAAATCCAGCATCCTAGTGGAGAACTTGAATTATGACGTCAGGCTCTATATATCTCTAGTAGATTTAGCAGATTTCACTTCATATTTTTTTTCATTTCTTCCTGGCCTCAAGTGATATTGCAATTTTCTTTCTCGGCAGAGAGGACAAATACTATGAACCGGAGTACTGGAAATTTGGGGAAGATGGAAACAAATACTTCAGGCATGCCACAGGCCAACTCTATGCCATCTCTAAGGATCTTGCTGCCTATATCTCCATCAACTCGTGAGTCCCATATCCAAAAGCATCAGTTTTCCCTCATTTGTTGCCCTCAAGTCAGAGTAATATAGCGATATTGAAATATTTTGGCAGGCCCATATTGCATCGATATGCCAATGAAGATGTCTCTTTGGGCTCTTGGCTTCTAGGCTTGGAAGTGGAACACGTGGATGAACGTTCCATGTGTTGTGGGACTCCTCCAGGTACACAAATCAATCACAACCATTCTCACCGTGTTGATATTTTCCAGCAGTCAATCTGCCAATTCCTCCACATCAGAAAGCATAACATATTTAAAAATAAATTGAAAAATAAAAAAATGGATTTAAATATTTCTCATTTCTAATTTTCTTGCTAGGATAGGAAAAGGTAGATTATCTTCTTTCTTGAAAAACATCGAATACTAATTTCTTCTCGTGGGCAAATGTAATTTTGTTGTTGACTGGGGCCGTGAACAGTGGTAATTAATTATATATTAATATTCCAATCAATTACTTCTAAGTATCATTGTATCTCCGAATCAATCTTTATGCTCTTAAAAAATAGTTAAAAACTTAAAATATCAGTCCATCAAAATATGACTAGTTTCATATATATAATTAATTGTTATTCAAGTATAAATTTTAATATTATTCAAAATTGTGTGGCACGGTGTAAAGTTTTTTTTATTTAAGAATATATTAAAATAATTTATTTATTTATTTTTAATTTCAAGATATCAAAATCATTTAAAAACAACTAAAACAATTTAATAATTTTTTAAATAAAACACACTCCCAAGCATTCACTAGTATATAACTTTATATACAACCTTGCTATCCTATATGACGACATTATTTTGGTTTTTAGATTGTGAATGGAAAGCACAGGCGGGGAATGTATGCGTGGCATCCTTCGACTGGTCGTGTAGCGGAGTATGCAACTCTGTGAGAAGGATGAAAGTAGTGCATGATTCTTGTGGGGAAGGAGAAGGTGCTGTTTGGAATGTTGATCTTTGAGTTGTGATTTAATTAGCAGCCTAAATAATATGACAGAGAGTTAAAGGAGATGTAATTCCTATAAAAATTTATGGTATCAACTTTTTTTTAGAACAATACCTTCTCTTTTTATCATATTTGAGATATTCATACCAGTGATGATCAACTAGAACTCACTCCATGCATGGACACTCAATATGATGATAAATATTACTCTGGAAAGTATATATATATACATATATATATATATATAAACTTAGTTTAATATGGATTTTTTTCTCAATTTATATGACTCAATCTTAATTAGAATCCAAAACTTTTTTAATATTTATTGATACATATAATTCTCAATTTATAAAATACAAATAATTCTTAATTTACTTTATAAAACCCATACAATTAAATTCTTTTTAGTGTTGACAAAAATAAAAAGTTTGATCCGTGGTGTGGTGGAGTATGGCATCTATATAGTAAATTACTATATAATGTAGTCTATCAATCTATATTCAAATTGAGAAAAAAAAATTAATTTTTGTTTTGTTTTTTTTATAGAATTTAAGCATGATCATTTAGAACATGCATGAATGGATGAATACAAAGTTAATCAATCAATTAAAAACATAACTTGAAAACATATTCAGTCAAAACCAAGGTATTCATAATTTAAACACTAGTCATATTTAAAACAAGACATTCCAACCCAAAGAGGTAACCAATATCTTGTTGTAGAAAATTTGAATCCTCTCATGCTTATAAGGGGAATGTCGCACGTGTGCGGCGATCGTCCACCACTCTTAGGAAAAATATAATGGTCTATCTGGCAAATGTGAAGAGATAAGAAATTCTTGTCTTTTATTAGTAGAAAATTTGAATGGGAGTCGCCACCAGTATTCTGGTCACTAGGAACCCTAACTGGTCTTAGAGATCGGGTATGGAGACTGGTTGTGTAAAGGGAATATATTAGGACCCCAACTACGCCCTACCTAAGGTAAGCTGTATTGTTTTGCTGTCTGATAAAATATAAAGTCTTGTTGTGGTTTCTAATTGTCGGTCTGTCTGCGGTTTAAGAAAAATCCTCCTCTGTAAGGAAATCCTTATCTTATCGGGTAAAAACGTAATTGTTCTATGTTGTCAAAAGAAAATACTTTTTTAATATCGAGAATACGTTTTACATATAAATTCATAATCCTTGATATTAAAACAAAACAAAATAAATTTTTTGTTGTTTTTGAAATTTCGGCCAATGTTCTCTTGACTTTAATAAACTAGTTATTTAAGCCAAAATGCATGCTAAAACTTTTTTTTTTTTGTATGAAAAACACAATATAATTTTTTAGCTTTGAGACACTTAGCCGTATGCACATAAACATTTTTTTTGAATTGTTTTTTGTATTTTTGAAAGTTTTGATGAAAATCGGGTATTTTAATACCAGATTCGTATTATTTTTTTTCAGAATGACAAAAAAAACAAACTAAGATTAAACAAAATAGCATAAAACAATATAGGCGGGGAAATCACAAAATTTTAAACATATATTTTTTTTGCTGGGCCGAACCCGGCTCACCATTGGTTAATGGACCAGGACTCGCCCAAGATCTCGATTGACCCACCTCAGCTGGTTACTATGCATGAGTGTAGTAACTAGCTTCACCTTGCCTGCAAAGACGTGCACTGTGCACATCCTGCATGGCGAGGGAAGAAATGAAAGCAAAAGAAAAGAGGCAGAGTTTTTACCTGGAGAAGTGAAACGCAGCCTCAGTCGTCACTGATGGCCAGCGGTGGTGGTGGTTCCAGCGGGGGCGGTGTTGGTGGCAGCTCCTCCTCTGTTTTTTTTCTTCTTTTTTTTTCTCTATTTTTCTCTTCTTTCTTCCTCTTCGGGTCTTCTTTTTTTTTCTTTCTTTCGGTCTTTCCCCCCTCTCTTTCTGTGATCCCCTCTTTTTTTTGTGCTCTCCCCCTCTGTATTTATAGGTAAAATAGAGGGGAGAGAGGCAGGGGCGGCCACTGTGCAGCTGCCCTAAAAAACCGCTAAAGTGGCACGTCCCCTCTGTTTTTTCACCGCCCCGTGGTAGGCCACGAGTTAGAGTGGATGCAAGTGGGGTTATGGTCGGTGTTTTTTTGAGTTTTAGGAGAGAGATGGAGAGGAGAAACGTCGGTGAAAACAGGGGAACAAAACCTTCTTCTTCCCCTATTTTCTGCGTGTCCAGGGGAAGAAGAAAGGCTACAGTGCCTTTAAAACGACACTGTTTTAGGCTTTTCTTTTTTTTTAATGAACAGTGTATGAAACGGCACCGTTTTGGGAAAAACGCGTCGTTTCATTTAAATGAAAACAGCGCCAAACTTATTTCAAAGTACAAATCATTCCTCAATTTGTAATTTGTTTTGAGTCCTCAATTGCAATTTTGATTTTAAAAATCAATTCAATTGCATCCCTGCCAAATTCAGATCGCCGGCCTTGAAGTTGGTCGCCTTTGTCAAATTGGTCCTTGGTCTCGAATTAGTACAATTTGACCCTCAATTGAGCAATAAACTTTTAATTTCTTCAATTTGGCCCCTGATTCAGTTGAATTACAACCCCTTTATTTACGCGCCTTTTCCAGTTTGGTCATTGGTTTCGGATTTCTTCATTAAGTTCCTAATTAGCCATTAAACTTTAATATTTATGCAATTAAGCCCCTGATTTGACCTAATTAACTCTAAAAAATCATAATTTGACTCCAGAAATTTAATTTCCTCCAATTAAAGCCTAAATTGACTTTAAAATCAATTTTTCTTATAATCAAACCCTCCATAAATTCAATTAAACCCTCAATAAAATTTAATTGAGCCCATAAACATCTGATTTTGGACTTTTCTTCTTTAAATTGAAACCCTCAATAAAATTTAATTGAGCCCATAAACATCTGATTTTGGACTTTTCTTCTTTAAATTGAATTTTCTTTGTTAACAGGGCTCTCATCAGTCAACAAAATATTGTTAAATTTTAATCTTTGTATTTTTGAACCTCCTCAACCAATTTTTAACCATTTTTAGGGCGTTCTAACATCCTCTTTTCACTATTATATTTTTTGATACTATTATTTGATTTTGTTTTTGTATTTTTTGAAGAGAGAAAAATATGAATTGGAGAATAACCCAAAAATGGGTTATGACAGGGAACATGATTGTCATAACCTATTTTTGGGTTATTCTCCGATTCACATTTTTTTCTATTCAAAAAATACAAAAAAAAATCAAAAAATAGTATCAAAATAGTGGGTCATTCAATTTCTTTTTGAAAGTTTCAATTGTTTATATTTCTAGATTTTTTTTCTGGTTTTTAAAGTGTTTCTACTTGTTTGTTTCAAAAATTTTAAGCTTTTTAAATTATTTTTAGTTTTTATGTATATTAAAATTGAAACTTAAATTTGACAATATAAAGGACATTTATGGTAAAAAAATAATAAGATATATGAGAAAAAAATATGAATATACAATGATATGCGAGAGCACAAAATTCTTAAAAAATTATATGAGAGAACATACCTAATGTATAAGGATAGATGGATCAATTAACCTCAATATATACACATTTAATTTAATTTTTCATTGGACCTGTTGTTACATATTATGTTTTAAACTCCCAAACACCTTTAACACTTCACCCTTAATAATTGTTTTCACCGTTAATCCTTTCCCTTTAAATATTATCCCTTTAACTTTTTCTGTTTAATTCTTAACTCCCTACCAAATGCAATCTTAGGTAAAATATGAATTTCACATTGAAAATAAACATCCTTTCTAAAGACTTTATTAGTGTGGCTTTCAAGTAGTGTAGTAACTTCTAAGAAAATTCTTGGTCACACTAAATTACCTAGTTAATTGTTATCCTTCTCTTTTTTTTTTATGATTATTTTTCTAGAACAAATAAACATCTAAAACAAAGACATTATGCCAAAAAAAAATTATATTGAAAAGTTACTAGGCAAACATTAATTTGGTAAATCTCCTAAAAAAAACTTTTAATTTTGTAATTTGAAACAACATCAACATGATATATTGAAAAAAAAATCATTTCAATTCTATATCAAACACATTATTGTTAACTTTTCTTGGATATTTGAAACCCTCTAACAGAGCTGGAAAGAAGTGTCAAACACAATCGTTAACTTTAAGGTTCATGGTATTAGTTAAGATATGCGCAAATTAGTTAGAGCACCCGCATTAATAAAAAAAAATATCAAACACATAGAGACAAGGCAAATATTACAATTGGCATAACCATAGCCATTGGGTGCTGTAGTTGTCCATCTTTTTTTTTTTCTCACCAATATTTACATAATAAATCCTAAAATAATGAAAATTAACTAAGTACTAAAAAGGGCCACCAACAATTAACATATTTAAATGTTTACAGAATTCTTGACTAACATAAAGAAGTCATGACATGGGCAATTATCTCCTCAACATAGCTGCAATAAAATGCAAATTATATGACAATAAATAAATAAAAACATGTTAAATAACATATGAAATTTGTATGAGCTACATTGTTTTTTTTTAAGAAGAAATAACATTATGCATAAGAAAATAAGATGTACCTCTAAATCTAAGCATTTTTACTTCACTCATATATTTTTTTTCAAAATCTTCCATATTAGCCCACATTTCTTTCTCTTCCTCCTTAAACACAAATACTCATTAGTAAAGAAATAAAAGTCACCTCTGACAGTAATTCCTTCAATGAAGTAGAGCTCTACTATACCCTTTTTCCCTATTCATACTAAAAAATGTTGAATCACTCTTGATAGATATGGTGTCAACTAGTTAATCCTGTGACAACAGTTGTAATTCAATTCTAAAAGGTTTTTTCTCTCTTTTTGGCTTGACAATAGCATTAGCTAAATAACAACTAGTGCATTAATAAAATAACAAAGATAAAAGTATATCAAAACAGAGAATCGAAGACAGGACCAGCAAAATTATTATCTATCAAGAGTCAATAGGTAGTTGATTTGCCCACTGAATTCAAGCATTGCGTTTGCTAGTTGCCACTTACAATGCTTGTTCGTGCAAGTATCAATAAAGACAGGACCACCAACAAATCAATTGCACTACGTACATAGGAAATGAGAATCCGACATGAATCTAAGATATGGTAGGCCATTGCTTGTCTATGAGGACATTCATGCTTGGTTCTTGTCTAATGGGCAGCAAGAAAATCTCAATCCAATATTTTCCTTGCAGAGAATGAGCACATAAAGTCTGAACCAAAATCAAAGCTGCAATTAATAAATTAATGTTGAGCCCTTGATTAAAATAGGAGAATTAAAATGATTTTATATGACTAATCGAATTCTGTAATCTGAGAATATGGAAACCCAGAACTTATTGTTTGATAAGATACTCAATCTCATCTGTATTTTTTTAACATGATCATGTTCTAACTGATGAAACCCACGATAAAACTAACTATTAATTCCTCAGTAATGGCAGGAGAACATCCCTAGAAGCATTTCCCACGCCTGTCTCTTGAGCAAAAATGGATTCAGTACCACCAAAAATTCTAATTATTAATGATTTGACATACTAACAAAGCTTATATCCAAGTGTTCTTACAAAATTCTATCTTTATTGCAAAAAGAAATGAAATGTACCAAAAATAAATCATTATGCCTATATCTTGCGGTATTTCCAATACATTCCAAGATTTTACTTCAGTCAAAAGAAAACGAAGCAGCATCACAAAATGCATACGGCACTATTCATTTCATTTATTTTCATGCCACTTGTATGAAAATAAACAGAGCTTAAAGAACGAGGAAAGATAGTGATGCCCATTAGCACACAACAGAGACAAAAGTTACCCACCAAAAAGAAACAATGGACAAATTAAAGAACAAAGCTTAATGAAAAAGCTTGTTCCATGAATCAAAGTAATAGATTTAACAACACAAAGCCAACCCAGAAATAATAATAGGTAGTTAATGAACAACACAACAAAGAAAGACAAGTTTTGGTTGATTTTCCCTTGATCTTCCAGCATAAGGTAAGCTTTGTTAAGCCTAAATGCTTGACATTAACGTAGATTCGAATTTTCCTTTCCATCTCTTGCCCTAATTAGTAGTTCCCTTATGCCTTAGATTCCTTTCTTTCAAAATATGCCTCTGTTGCTCTCCGTTTAACACCATTTTGTATGTTGCCTCACATTCTCTAACCAATCGCTTTCCCATCCATAGTTCATTAATTCATATGCAGATCTATCTACACTTTTCCTTCCTTCAGTATTTATATCATATTTTCTATGGTTGATTAATTCTTCTTCATTGTAGGATCACTAGATTGTGATTGATCCTTGGTTGTACCGATAAAAGAAGTTGTACTTGTGTACAGATTCAAAAGAAATTACAAGTGTGAAATTAAAGATTGTGAAAAAATAGTGCAAGCCATATGATAACTAGTATAATGGTTTTTCGCATAACTTGGTGGCTCGGTCAGAAACCACTAAAAGAGTTTATAGTGCTGAATATATGGTGGTTGCTCACTAAGGCTTAATGGATTTAGTTATTTCACAAGTTACCCATGACTACCTCAGTGGCAATACTTTAAACAAGAAAAGAAGTATCCCGTTTTGAAACTAGCAAAACCACGAGCAATAAAAAAAAAGGACTTAGCATAAAGAACCAATTTCCTTCTGTGTTTTTTAAGCCATACAGTGAACTATGAAGTTTGAACATATAAAAGGGATTAATAAAATTTATAAATCTAGGAGGTTGGGACATGTAAACTTCCTCGTCCAAAGCACCATTAGGAAAAGCATTATAAATACCAAGTTGTCGGATTGTCCATCCTTAGTGAGTGTCAAGCAAAGAACAACATAAATTGTGGTGGGTTTAAACACTAAACTAAACGTCTCACCGTAATTGATTCATTCCTGTTAGTGAAAGCCGTTTGCAACCATACGAGACTTGAACCTTGCATGACTTCCATTAGCCATTTTCTTCACTTTATAAAACCATCTACAACCAACAATATTCAGATAGAGTTCACGAGGCACCAAAGACCAAGTTCCATTTTATAGAAGAGGTTGATGCTTAGCTAGTGTAACTGCACACCACCTTGGATGCTGGAGCGCAAGAGCAAAGCTAGATGGTTCAGTAAGATGCAAAGAGGTGGTGGTTGTACCCTGAGTTTGTAGTTTGGCAAGCTAAATCCTAAAAAACTAATTATAATGAGATTTTTTGTATTTTAATTAAATTTTAATAGATAATTATAAACAAATTATAATATTTATTTTAAATTTTTTAAAATATAATAATTTTATTTCTTTCAGAAAATATCTATGAAAAATTTATAAAATTTGGTTGTATGTAATTAAAATATTTGGTTAATTAATTTTTTTTATCTTTTTTTTTAACCATTCATTTAACAAAATATAAAAAAATACAACACATAAATACACACATTTTTTTACTATTTTCTTACTCAACCATCTCATAATTAGAAACACACTAGAAGATTTTAGGACGATAAAGGCCATTGTTACCTGCAAGCAAAGAAAATCATACAAGCAATTTATATGTCTCTATTTTAGATTTGTTTCTTTCTCTTCCTATTTGTGTTCAAAATTCATCCCTTTTTAATGATTTCTTCAATAATCCACAATGGGGAGAGACATGGCGAAGCTGCTGGTGTTTAAAGATGAGGGAGAGCTGGTTGTTAGTCCTTAATTGGGTAAAGAGAAAGAGAGGGACGGGTGTTGGTTTTGGTTTTTGACAGAAAATGGTGTTGTGGGGAGAGGTGGATTTGGTGGCGCTCACGGTGATGCATCTTCTTTGGTTATTGTTATTGCTAACGGTGAAGCTGTTGGGGGTGGCTGATGATAGCTGGAAACCGTGAGGAGAAAAAGGTTACCTTGTATGTGTTTTTATGGTTTGCTGGTTTCAGGTGGATGGGTTGGTTTAGGAGTGTCAGTGGAGAACAAAGGAAGACAATTGCTGCGATGGGAGTGTTTCTCAGCAAGGTTGTTAAAATTATGATTTTAACACGGTATAGAAAATGCAAAATAAATTTGAATAGTAAAAATGAATCATAAAATTATACGGAATTTTAAAATACATTAAAAAAATCTATACTTCAAATAAAAATTCATATATAGTTCAAGTATCTTAAAATACATGCTTCAAATAAAAATATTTTTGTTTTTTCAAGATTTTTAAACAAAAATATATATTGAAATAAAGCTACTTTGGAGGAAAAAATCAAATTGAATCTCATTCAGTTTTTGACCAAGTCAATTAGATCATGAATTGATCTATCAATCAACTAGGTTAGACTGGTTCACCTTACACTTGGTTCTATTTTAAATTAGACTCGAGTCAGGTTTAGACTGGTAGACCAACAATTAACTCACCCTGTTGAGTTTTATAACAATAACTACAAGTTTTGCTCATTATAGTTTGTTCTAAATTCAGAAATTAGATTTAAAATTAGAATATAACTATCATTCCATTTCCAAATTGAATTTCACATTTTAATTTTATTTGAGATATAATAATAGCAAGATGAAGGGCATGGAAAAGAAAACAAACATGATTTTTCATGTTGTTTTGAAACTATCTCAGCTTAGAAACTAATGAGGCAAAAACAACATAAGCTTTATTGACAGAAAACTATTTTGCTTTTTAAATTTTAGTTTTCTAATTATTTTTTTGTTTTTGTTTTTGGTGAAATTTTTAAAAAAACGAGTTTATTTATTAAAAATCAAGAGGAATTTTTTCAACAATAAAATAAAAGTTATATCAAAATTACAACTATTTTTCATAAAAAAAAATATAATATAAATTATAATAGTTTTCTTAATATTTTATAGTTGTAATCGTAAAATATTTATTTTATTTTATTTAAATTAAAAATTACAATAGAAAATTTTATTGTTAACCAAAAACAAAATCTTTACATTATATTCATTATAAAAATTAAATTTATAACAGTAATTAAATATAAAAATATAAAAAATAATTTTAATAATTTATATTGCTAAAAAAGTGTGTGTGTGTGTGTGTGTAAACTATATTATTCATGCTTTTTAATTTGAAAAATAATGAAAACAATTGTGAATAACATTGAATTGAGTTCCGCTTTTAACAGGATAAATAATTCCTCTGCTTTTGATTTGTGTGTGTACAGTGTAATAGGCTTGCTTGACACCTGGAACTGGAAGGAACAGTGACTCACAAGTCACAATTGCTGTTTTGAGCTGAAAGCGTGAAATCGGGGTGAAGTCATGTTTTTGCGTGATTTTAACAATTTTATCTGATTTTATTTATTTTTAAGTTTTATGAATAATTTAACATGTTTAGCTTATATTAACTTGTAAAATTATATGATTTTACAAGTTAAATCATGATTTTAACAATTTTATTTTACAGTGTTGGTGAGAGGGAAAACTGTGCGGGAGAGGAGATGATGATGTTGCCAGTTGTCTTTGGCTGGGAGTGTTGATTGTTGAGGGGGCTGTCACGGTGGTTTTTCCTTGTTGGTCGTGTATTTGACTATTTGTTGGTTACCATCTGTGACAGTGAGGGAGAGAATGGGGTTTTTTATGTGTATGGCTGGCGATTGGTCTTGTAAAGATAGGATTTGGTTTTTATATATATATATATATATATATATATATATATGTTTTCTGTGTGTTTTTTTTACGTTTCTTGTAATGATCATTTTATTTATAGGTGAAAAATATATTTTTTTTCAATTACTTAGCCAACAAGTAATTTAAACTCGCCTTTTTTTATTTTGATTATTTTTGTTTAAAAATAATTTTTATATTTCTATATTTTTTTGAAAATATTAACATCAAATCAATAAAATTAATCTATAATTTTAAAATAAATGTGTTAAAAGCTGAAAACGTTAAGAAAAAATTTAAAATGTAAAATGTAAAATTTTATTAGACGACACTGAAAATGAAAATAATATAAATACATGTAGACACAATTTTGTGCACCTGAAATTAAACAAGCACACGTGTACAAATATATGATTTTATTAAATATATGAATGGGTACAATCTCTATGTAATATATTCTTTCAAAAAGAATATGACAATCCTCTGATTCTTCCCTTGAATTTGATATATGGCGACTTGATTTATTTGAGTAATCAAGCCAAGATTTGTGCTTTGCAAGAACGCGAAGGCTCATTTATTTTGTAGAGATTTGTAGACACAATTTTGTGCACCTGAAATTAAACAAGCACACGTGTACAAATATATGATTTTATTAAATATATGAATGGGTACAATCTCTACGTAATATATTCTTTAAAAAGAATATGACAATCCTCTGATTCTTCCCTTGGATTTGATATATGGTGACTTGATTTATTTGAGTAATCAAGCCAAGATTTGTGCTTTGCAAGAACACGAATTTGGGCGTGTATTGCAAAGCGAGATTTGGTGATTTGATATTTTGAAGAGTACCTTTGATTCGTCTTCAAAGTGTTGCTAAAGAACTCTTATGGAGCGTTTAGGCTTGATCCAACAGAGCTTAGCGAGATTTGGTGATTTGATGTTTTGAAGAGTACCTTTGATTTGTCTTCAAAGTGTTGTTGAAGAACTCTTATGGGGCGTTTTGGCTTGATCCAACAGAGCTTCGTTCTTTGTAGACTTCAAGCGTAGATGAAGGAGGCTTGAGAACCCTTTGAGAGAGCTTCCTTGCTTGAAGAGAGAGAGAGAGAGCGAGAGCTTCCTTGCTTGCAGAGCTTGTCTTGAAGGAAATTTGTATCTCTCGGAATCCTCCTGGTGATTTGATGCTTTGAAGAGTACTTTTGATTTGCCTTCAAAGTGTTGTTAAAGAACTCTAATGGGGCGTTTAGTCTTGATCCAACAGAGCTTCGTTCTTTGTAAACTTCAAGCGTTGATGAAGGAGGCTTGAGAACTTTTGAGAGAGTTTCCTTGCTTGAAGAACTTGTCTTGAAGAAAATTTGTATCTCCAGGAATCCTCCTGGTGATTTGATGTTTTGAAGAGTACCTTTGATTTGTCTTCAAAGTGTTGTTAAAGAACTCTAATGGGGCGTTTAGGCTTGATCCAACAGAGCTTCGTTCTTTGTAAACTTCAAGCGTTGATAAAGGAGGCTTGAGAACTTTTGAGAGAGCTTCCTTGCTTGAAGAACTTGTTTTGAAGAAAATTTGTATCTCCAGGAATCCCCATCTTTTAGGTTGAGGCCTTCTATTTATAGAGATCTGTAAGGGCTCTCAGGTCTTTTTCTAATGCCACATGGCATAATTTTATTGGTTGATATTTATTGACGGGATCTTGCATTTATGACAAGATATCTGATGGGATCTTGTATTTATGACAAGATATCTTGAATATCTCATCCCAAGTGTCAACTTTTCATTGGCCAAGAAATATATGAAGGCTCATTTATTTTCCATGTCATTTATTTTATCTTTTTTTTTAAAGAATAAAATAACACATAGCGAAATTTGATTGGTAGAAAATTTGTGTTTCTACAGATGCCCCCTCGAGACAAGTTCACTTACTTTAGAAACAAGTGGGCATGTCTCGAAAAAAAATGGTTGAGAGGGTTTTATATTTTCGACTAAAATTTGATTTGATCATATTAGATTTTCACAACAAGCAGATAAATTTTATTGTGAAAATAAAATATGATAATCAAAATTGAAAATTTATGGATCAATCTTGATTGAGATTTATCAAATCAAATGATAGAATATTCAGGTCGAATACCTCATTTGAAACTGCTGCATATTCAGGACCAAACAAAATTTATCTTTATACCCGAATAGCAACCAACACTTTGACCGGGCTACAGAATTTTTTTTTTGTTTTTCACTGGACGTGGTCACTCGAACATCTTGTTTTAAAGATCTCGTTGTTCTGAATCCAATGATGCAATCCGTTTATGATTCCGAGTAGCGGTTAATGAATTATCACATATTAAAGATTTTGATTCATGTTCTCTTTCTTCTCTTGATATGTGTGCACTCATTGTTTGATGAATTATTTGCTTCATTCCCGTTCAAATGCTCTTTCCTATATAATTCCTTCTCAACAGTATAGGAAATTTGTTGTTTCCTTTTCTTTTGGCTTTACCATGTGCATCCTTTGTTTCCTGAATGAATTGTCCAACGTGAATGAATTATTAAGACAGTAAAAGAATTTCCAGTACTGGTAGCCGACTTCGCTTAATTGAACTAGGAAAATTTTCTTCAACTAGGAAAAGTTCGCTAGCTTTTGATTATGTTAATTAAGCAAGAGTACTCTCATCAGAGTAAGCGGCTATAAAAACCATACTGTCCCTTCTATTTTTTTTACAGACAGTTCGGCCTCCAATAAGCAAGGCAATCAATCTTAGGAGGCATTCGTCATTCTCTTCTTCTTTAGCACCAACAGGTTGCTACTTCTCAAAGGAATCAGCCATATTATTTCCATTCAATAAGTTGCGGTCGTTCTGTGTTGTTTTAATAATCCTGGTTCCTTCAACGCAGCCTCCACCAGCAGTCCAGGTATGCATGTCTCCCTTTATTTATTTATTTTTTGTCTTATTACAACTGCAAAAACGAGAAGGAAGGTGCCCACCCTATTCTTGCTGCTATCTCTATATATCTTCGATTATGCGTGTGGCTGTTCACTGCTAGGTGGTATCCAACCTCCTAAAGCTCATTGAATGTCTGAAGTGATTGGCCAAGTCTACTCCTATGGTGGACTGTTCCATCAAGGGATCTTCTTTATTGGAAACCAAACCATCACTGCAGCTATTTCAATGTCCTTTTCATCACCAACCAAGTCTTTATCAATGTCAATAGCATCAGATTTATTGACCATCAATGTCGACTGGAGCAGAGCTGTGACCCTTAATTCCAATTGCATCAGATCCATTGCCATCAAACTTCTCCTTGGTCCCATCCGGCACAAACCTCCAAGGATCAAACGATGCTAATAATCTTTTTTTTTATTTGTGTCTTTGCAGATTTTGCTTCAGCAAGACCTGCCCCCTGATGATCATCGTAATATTTTGTATGGGCTCACTTTCATCTTCACATTGAATTACCACGAAGTTGTTGTAACAGTAGCCGCAGAGTCAACAAATCCTTCAGCTTTAAAAGCAGTGACAATTTGCAGTTATAGCTGCAGCTTCCACTCGTAGTAAAACACCAGCAACTAGTAAAGGAAATGTTTATTCAGACCACATTTCATCATCATCATCTATGGCCACCGAGTTCCCTAATGTATTTTCTGCATTTCCTCAAAATCTGGTTCAAAGCAGCTGATATCACGCCACATTTAGTTGTATTAACCACTCCTATTGAAGTATCGAGATGATTTGTTGCGTGACTTCAAGAATATTGAGAACTTTATAATCAACATCGCGGTTTCTGCAGTTCACCACGAGACTAGTATCTATTCATCACCTTTTGCAGTTTTTCCGACTAAAAGAACACTGCATTTCCTTTCTTTCTGTTATAACTGGCACGACTCCTCCCTCTCCTTTTACTATCAGCACAGCCTCCACCAGTCTTAGCAGGTATGCATGGGGGTCTCTCTCTCCCTCTCTTTTTTTCTTTTTTTTCTTATATTGTTGCAGCATTTTAAGGTGTCCTTATTCCTGATGCTACCACCATGCTCTGCAACAACACCAATGCTAACTTCACATACCTTCTCCACTGTATCGTTCCAAGCAATAAGAAAGAATGCATCGCTAGCCAAAGAAGCTCCCTTGACCTCATCTCCTGCTTTCCTCATGCATATTCTCAAGCTTTCTAAGCGATTTGACTGCCCGTTTCCCATGCCTAGCATACAATTATTCTTTGTAATGACGTTGCTCTTAACAGCTGCACTATTGAAAATTTGCTGCCGGAGAACTTGGGACGCTTGTAACGTGAACATCAATCACTACGTACTGTTGCTGGTGTAGGGCTGGAACAGAGCTGAGATGGAGCTGTGCTGTGGAGGACGGCTGTGATCTCGGTGCTGTTGGAGGAATGAAGAGTTGCTTGATGTTAAAGCTGATGCTGGTGCTGTATTTCGTGGTGGACCGAGTTAGAGCTGCTGTTGATGAAGACTCCAGCTGTTGGTGTGTCGAAGACTCCAGCTGCGTCAGTTGTGGAGCAACAGAGATGGACGATGCTTAGCTTATGGTGGATGTAATGAAGAAGCTGGTAGCCACTGCTCCAACCCACTATCATCTATTTATTGCCGAACTAGCAGATGCTGTTCAAATTTTGACAAAATCTGCCATGGTTGAGTTACACGGTGAAGCAGTGAAAGCACTTCTCAGTACAACATCCTCTGATTGCCTTTGCCCAACCAATCCTTCTACAGCAACTGCTCAAAGACTAGAACCCGCTTTCTTTTTCCCAACGAATCAATAACAAACTGCTGTAGAAGTAGCAGCTGCTACGACCAGCCAGCATGAGTCCTTCCCATGTTGCCGACAATGTTGCTTCTTCAGATAGCTAAAGTTCTGCTTCAATGAACACCACGACATTAGCAATAACTGGCGCTACAACAATGAACTTCAACTACCCAAACTTCCCAGGAAATGAAACTCAAATACTTGGCAATTTTGCAGAATGGCGCGTACCGGATTCCGATCCCTGCACATGTTGGGGGCAGAATAACTTACAGAGGAACTCATCTTCAGGCTATGCCTTTGTTTAATGGATCAATTTTATTCTCCTTGAATGCCTCATCCTTCACAACTTTAGTGACAACAACGGCCATCCACCCAGACACAACAAAGCCAATAGGGTCATCAAAATCCAATTCACTCCTATGTGGCTATTCAACTGTTGACAGTCGAGTTTTCTAAGAGAAAAGTCACCACCTCCAGTATTCGAGCAGAGATCAATACAATATTTATTTCTCCTGTGGTAAATGAAGCCAACGCAATCATTTTTCAAAAATTAAAAGGACTATTGGAGACCAAACAAAAGGAGCTTAGAAGGTCATAGCCGGAGTATGCTGATGATTTCTCATGCTTTGGATTTTTTTTTTTATTTTGGTAACACTGGCTTATTGACTCTATGTTAAGAATACATTCTTTATGTAATAGAATTCTTCTTTCTATTAATAAAGTTTATATTTTGCCTTCACTTGTGTCTTATCACCTGATTTTTTTCCATATTATGATTGTGTTGTGAGGTTTACTTATCCCTCTTTTTCCATGCGAACAATCATATCGGCTCGAATAGCTTTAAAGGATGATGTGCGACTGTACTTAGAATAACTTCTAAGTTGCCTACGTACCTTTGTGGATAAAGGATCAAGTCACAACGTAGTTCAAAAGATTTTTTTTTTTGTCAAAGACTTTTTTTTTTGCGTGACTGTACTCGGAATGAATTCCAAGTTGCCTACGTACCTTTGTGGATAAAGGATCAAGTCATAACGTAGTTCGATTTTGTTTTTTTTTTTGTTTTTTTTTGTGCCTTTCACAGTTTTAGCTCGTGCGGGCCAGGAGCTACATCAGATTTCAAGCATAGTATCTTTTCAAGAATTTGCCGTTGATAGGCCCAATCCTCAATCCATTCTCATCAACAATTTTGTAAGCTCCATTGGTGTAGACTTCTTGAACCACATAAGGGCCATCCCATTTGGAGAGGAATTTGCTGCCCATGCGTTTTGACATGATTATTGGGCGTCGTACTGCCAAGACAAGATCTCCTTCTTGGAATGAGCGTGGTCGCACCTTCTTGTTGAAAGCCCTACAAAGTCGTGCTTGATAACATTCTAATCGTTGTTGTGCCTCAAGACGTTTTTCATCTAAAGCTTCAAGCTCTTCAAGGCGTAGACGAACATTGTCTTCATTGGAAAGTCCTTCTTGGATTGCGATTCTCAAAGATGGAATTTGACATTCTAGTGGAAGAAACGGCTCGACCCGTATACCAAGGAATATGGAGTAGCTTGAGTTGGTGTTCGGAATGTAGTACGATAAGCCCATAACGCCTCCCCAATTCTCTCATGCCAGTCCTTCTTCGAGCGATTCACCACCTTCTTGAGAATATTGCATAAAGTCTTGTTAAAGGCTTCTGCCAAACCATTAGCCGGAGCATTGTACATAGAAGATTTATGTTGTTTGAAGCTGAATTGTGCACACAACTTGTTCATGGCTGTATTGTAGAACTCCTTTCCATTATCGGTTATGATGTATCTTGGTACCCCATAACGGTAAATGATGTTTGTTCGAATGAAATTTACAACTGTCTCTTTCTTGACCTCTTTTAATGCTGCAGCTTCTGCCCACTTTGAGAAGTAATCTGTTGCAGCCAATATGTAAAGATGCCCCCCAGAGCTTTTCGGCAATGGTCCTACCACATCAAGTCCCCAAGCATCAAAGGGCCAAGAGGCAACTGTCGGGTGTAAAGGCTCGGGTGGCTGATGGATCAAATTAGCATGCAATTGACAATTTTGACATTTTCTAGCATAGTCCATGCAATCCTTCACCATTGTTGGCCAGTAATATCCCATTCTTTTAATTCGGAAGTGAAGTTTAGGGCCTGATTGGTGTGCTCCACAGATCCCTGAGTGAGTTTCCTCTAGTGCTTTCGTTGCTTCTTCTTCTCCGAGACAGTGCAAAAAGACTCCGTCAAAAGAGCGTCGGTAAAGAGTGCCTTGAAAGTATATGAAGCGAGAAGCTCTTCGCCTCACCTCTGTCTTATGGCGTAGGTCTTTAGGTAGCTTTCCATGTCTCAAATAATTGATAAGTGGCTGACGCCAATCTTCTCTTTCAATCTCGTAGACAGAAACTACACCCACTTGTTCTTTCTCTTCTATGTCATGATTTAATGGTGGAATGACCCATCTTTGACATACAGGGACTTTTATCTCCTCACTACATGATGCTAATGTTGACGCAAGATTTGCTAAGGCATCGGCTTGCTTATTCTCTTTTCGTGGCACATGTTCTAAAGTAACGCAATCAAGTGATGTTATCAATTTAAGTGCATACTTGTGATATGGGATGAATTCCGGCTTCTTGACTTCATATAGTGAGAGGAGTTGTCTGATGACTAATTGAGAATCCCCAAAAACTTTAAGGCGAGACATCTTTATATTCACTGCCATTTCCAACCCAAGAATCAAGGCTTGATATTCGGCCATGTTATTAGAACAACATTCGGTAAGTGAAAAGGAGAAAGGCAAGACCTCTCCTTCTGGTGTGATGAATATAACCCCAGCACCGGCTCCATCTTGTCGTGCTGCGCCATCAAAGAACATTTTCCATGGTTCTGACAGTTCAATAAACAGAACATCCTCATCAGGTAGGTCTTCAGAGAACTTCCATTCATCAGGAATGGGATGATCAGCCAGAAAATCAGCTAGTGCTTGCCCCTTGATAGCTTTTTGTGAGACGTAGACAATTTCAAATTCTTGAAGCAATAAAGCCCATTTTGCCAATCTTCCTGATAATACTGGTCTTGAGATGATGTACTTGAGGGGGTCAGCTCGGGAGATTAATCTTACTGAATGTGCTTGGAGGTAATGCCTTAACTTCTTTATTGCAAACATCAATGCTAGACATGTCTTCTCTATTGGGGAATAATTCAGTTCAGCCCCATTTAATGTCCTACTAAGGTAGTAGAGAGCACTTTCCTTGCCTTCATCATTTTGTTGTGCCAACAACACTCCTAAGGAACGTATTTGAGCCGCAATATAGAGGATAAGTGGACGTCCCTGTACAGGTGCTCGAAGGACTGGTGGGTTCAACAAGTATTCTTTTATCTTGTTGAAGGCATTAGTACAAGCTTTATCCCAATAGAATGATGTATCCTTCTTCATTAAATGGGTGAATGGTTGACATCGGCCCGCTAAGTTAGAAATAAATCTTCGTATATAGGCCAACTTTCCTTGGAGACTCTTCAACTCATGGATGTTTCTTGGCTCCGGCATTTTTAGAATGGCCTCGATCTTAGACTGATCAATCTCAATTCCTCGATGTCGAACTATAAACCCTAGGAATTTGCCTGAGGACACACCAAATGCACATTTCAATGGGTTCATTTTTAGTTGGAATCGACGTAATCGTTCAAACACCAAACGAAGATCCTGCAAATGATTTTCCTTTTCTTTTGATTTCACCACGAGGTCATCAACATAGCATTCAACATGTTGGTGAAGCATATCATCAAAGATCTTCTGCATCGCCCTTTGATAAGTGGCACCTGCATTCTTTAAGCCAAAAGGCATGACTTTATAACAATATATCCCTTTTGGAGTTCGGAAAGCCGTCTTCTCCTCATCTGCGGGTGCCATTCGAATTTGATTATAGCCAGATGAACCGTCCATGAAGGTTAATCTCCCATGACCCGTGGTAGCATCTACCATGATATCAGTAATTGGAAGTGGAAAGTCATCTTTGGGACAAGCATTGTTAAGGTCTCGAAAATCCACACAAACACGCATTTGGCCATTCTTCTTTTTTATTGGCACAATATTTGAAATCCACGTAGGATACTTGACCTCACGAATGAAACCTGTTTGGATAAGTTTATTGACTTCAGCCTCAATCTGTGATATGAGTTCAGGACGAAAGCGACGCTGAGTTTGTTTTACAGGTCTAGCCCCATGTTTCACTGCTAGTTGGTGGACAGCGACCCTTGGGTCTAAACCTGGCATTTCATCATAGGACCAAGCAAAGATATCTTGATATTCCATCAGAAGTTCCATGTAATTCGCTTCCTCTCCAGATGATAAGTTTGCATTGATGAAGGTTGGTCGTGGATTTTCAACAGTTCCTAAGTTAACCTCTTTAAGTTCATCCATTGTAGGCTTATTTTCTGATTCAAGGGAAGATGGAGCTTCCTCAACATCTTCTTGACTGACAAACTTATCATTATCATCTTCTTCAATAGTGATGTGATTTGAAGTGAGACATATTATTTCATCTTCTTCTTCTTCATTAGAGGGGTTTGTTATCACTATTGTGCGTGTTTTTCCTTTCAATGTCTCTTCAGCACTCACCACCCATTCATATTGTCTCTTCATGCGTGAAGGTATTTTGCTACGAAGAACCTTTGAATCACCCATCAAACTTGTTTCTTTTGACATGGATTGTCCAAGTCTTGCAAAGACTGGTGTACGTTTTAGCACCCTTCCATTATTTTGGGTTCCAATCCTAGTAAAAACAGGAGCACGACTTGTAGTCCCACCAAGACGATCCCAGACTGAAGCTCTAAGAGGTGTCGGCTGACTTTGTTGTTTGTCCTTCACTTCTTCCGTACTTATGTACCATGAGGCTTCTTTATTAATATGAAGATACAGTGGTGTGGAAGACTCATATCCAAGACAAGCCCTCAAAGTTTTGCCAGAAGTTTTCTTCTCTCTCCATGCCTTTCTAGTCCTTGCAGAGACTTGTTTATCTTCAAGTTGAGTCGTATCACCATCCTTTGATATCTCGTTGATGTCTTCACGACTATAGCCAGCCCTGGCTAAAAGCTTGTAAGCGTTGGGATCAAAGCCATTTGACCGTTTATCAGGGAGTCCTTTAAGATTTATCACCACCGACTCAGTTTGATGAACAAACCCTTTTAGTAAAGGTTTTGAAACCTTGTTCAAGGCAAGATTAGTAGCTGGCAAGGTCAAGTTTTCAAGCTCTTTATTGATCTTTTCTTCATCCTTTGCAAAAGAAGACTGACCCTCTTTTCTTGGCGATCTTTGGAATATATCGAGTGCGGCTTTTACGTGGTGGTTTATTGTCAACAAAGTTTTCTACCACCTTTTCTTTTCCCTTATTCTTTGTTGGCTGAGACACCCCTTCATTTGCAGATGACTTATGCCCTTTTGAGCTTTTAGAGTCAATTATTCCCTCTCCTAAGTGGTCAGGTGGTGATCGTAGTTCTTCCATCATATTTGACTTGAAATAGAATTTTGCGTCTGCAAAGTGAGCTTCAGCTATGGTGAAGGGATCGGTGTCTGCCATTATCTTTCTTACTTGTCCATCTCGGCAATACTTAAAACATTGGTGGAGTGTTGAGGAGATGATACCATTTTCATGTATCCATGGTCGCCCAAGCAACATATTGTAGGTAGTTTTGGCATCTATGACATGGAAAAGTGCATTGGATTCCATATCTTCCATATGCATCGCAAGTCTTATCTTTCCTATAGCATTTTGCCCTCCTTGATTAAAACCTTGAATCATCAGATGACTTGGGAAGAGTTCATCCATAGGAATCCCTAGCTCTCTCATGGTCTTAAGAGGTAGTATATTGACCGCCGAGCCATCATCCACCAAGATGCGATTCACTATCTTTTCATCAACATATCCTTTAATGAAAAGAGGTCGGTTATGGAGTTTTGATCCAAGCAACAAGTCTTCATCGTTGAAGGATATCTCTGTTGTGCATACACCGTGAGATAAGTTTGAAGAGTCATCATGACTTTTCTTCATGACATAATCAATAGGAGTTTTCTCTTCATCAACCTGATAGCAAGCAACAGGTACATTTTCAATTCTTTTCATTTCTGTTGGCATGTACTCATTCAGTGTAACAGGCTTTCTTATACTTCGAGCTGAAAAATCCTCCTTTCTAACTGGTATGGATTTTTGTTGAGTTTTTCGGCGTATCGGCTCAATTAGCTTGCTCACCGTCGAGATCCTCATTCTAGCTGGCTTTGTCATCTGCATGCGCCTCTTCCTTCCTCTTCTATGCATGACTAAAGTCCATCCTTCGCCATCATAATTTTCAGATGAATCAGGTTTCGAGTTGTCAACATGAGGTACGAGGGTTATACATGGAGTTTGACTTGAGGATGCAATGAAGCTCGTAGGCAAAATGATTCCAAGCTCTATAGGTTCAAAGGAGCCAAAACTTATTGTAGGGAGTGACTGGTGTGGTCCTAAATTGACCATGGTTGTGATATTAGAGGTTGCTACTTCATCATTGAAAACGATATCCCCATTCTCGTGTAGCCTCATGATCCTATCTTTCAGCACAAAACACTTCTCTACGGGATGACTGATCAAGCGATGGTATTTGCAATAGTTTGGATTGTCCATTTGGTTTGCTTCATTGGGGTGTTTCACCTTCGGTAAATCAATGATATTTGCCTCAAGCAAATCATCCAGCATCCTAGATATGTCTGAGTCGGGGAATGGATACACCTTTTCTTGTCGCTCTTTCAGGGATGGTTTCTTTCTTTCACCCTTTTGAAAAGTAACTGGTGTCGCCCAATCATTCCTTTTAACTCCAGTTGGTACCCTTGTGGTAGTCGAGTTAACTACTAAAGATTGCTTTCCCTCAACCTTTGCAGTGCTCTTTTCAAATCTATGACCTTCAAGCTTATTTCTCATTGGCTCTTGCATAGGTAATGATGAGCTTTCAGCCGCCGCAATGCTAAGTTCCATGTCGTGTGCTCGAGTAGCCAATTCTTCAAAAGACTTTGGTTTGATACCTTGTAAAATATAGCGTAGTCCCCAATGCATCCCTTGAATACACATGTCTAGCGCTGAAGTTTCGGTGAGCCGATCTCTACAGTTAAGGCTAAGGTTTCTCTACCGATGAATGTAGTCAATGACAAGCTCTTCCTTCCATTGACGTGTATTAGTGAGTTCAATCATGCTAACCACACGACGAGTGCTGTAAAAGCGGTTAAGAAACTCGCGCTCTAGTTGCTCCCAAGTATCAATCAAGCCAGACTCCAAGTCAGTGTACCAATCAAAGGCATTACCTTTCAAGGAATGAACAAACTGTTTTACCATGAGATCGCCCTTAGTTCCGGCATTGTTGCAAGTCTCCACAAAGTGAGCTATATGTTGCCTAGGATTCCCTTTGCCATCGAATTGTTGAAACTTTGGTGGTTGATAGTTCGGAGGCATCCTTAGCAGGTCAATTCGTTGGGTGTACGGCTTCATATAAGAATATGAGGGTTGAACTAAGCTTTCTACTTGGTCCGTGATGGCTTCCTTGATAAGTTCTTTCAGTTGATTCATGGTAAAAATACCATCAGTAATACCGTGTATATTCCTTGCAGCTCCGATTGTAGAATCCTCAATGACATCTAATTGATCTACTTGTAAAGCCTTGGTAGCCGAGGTTTGGCCTCCTTCGTTCATGCTCTCAAGCTTGTTCATTAACTTTGTTATCTCGTGGTCTTTTGCCTTGAGTGAAGTCGAAAGCCCTTCGACGAGTTTTGTCAAGGTAGCCACTTGATCCTCTAAAGATGTTATCTCGGTCATCATCACTGACATGGTGCCAAAACCCGAAGCCTTACTTGGTGATTGACGCGGAGAAGTTTCCATGGGTGAATTGTCGAAGTCGCCTTGAGTGCCGAAGAGAATTTCACGCGCCCCACTTGACTCTTGTAGTGGAGTTGCTTGTGGCTTCATCTTTGAGGCGAGATCTTGTGCCCCTCTTGCATTCGAAGTTGATGTCAACTTAAGAGTTGGCTTAGTTTGATCATACAACTCAACGATGGATTTTGTTTTCAATGGCGGGGTTGAAGAATCTTCAATAGTATGTTGGTGACTTGAATCAGTGGCCTTGTTGCTTTTCGAAGCGACAATGGTGATCATGTTCCTCCTAGTTGCCATTGAGAGTTTGTTGAAAATTTTTTCTTGAAGGGAAGAGATGAGAGGTAGAGATTTCCCCAGTGGAGTCGCCAGAAATTTGTAGACACAATTTTGTGCACCTGAAATTAAACAAGCACACGTGTACAAATATATGATTTTATTAAATATATGAATGGGTACAATCTCTATGTAATATATTCTTTCAAAAAGAATATGACAATCCTCTGATTCTTCCCTTGAATTTGATATATGGCGACTTGATTTATTTGAGTAATCAAGCCAAGATTTGTGCTTTGCAAGAACGCGAAGGCTCATTTATTTTGTAGAGATTTGTAGACACAATTTTGTGCACCTGAAATTAAACAAGCACACGTGTACAAATATATGATTTTATTAAATATATGAATGGGTACAATCTCTAAGTAATATATTCTTTAAAAAGAATATGACAATCCTCTGATTCTTCCCTTGGATTTGATATATGGTGACTTGATTTATTTGAGTAATCAAGCCAAGATTTGTGCTTTGCAAGAACACGAATTTGGGCGTGTATTGCAAAGCGAGATTTGGTGATTTGATATTTTGAAGAGTACCTTTGATTCGTCTTCAAAGTGTTGCTAAAGAACTCTTATGGAGCGTTTAGGCTTGATCCAACAGAGCTTAGCGAGATTTGGTGATTTGATGTTTTGAAGAGTACCTTTGATTTGTCTTCAAAGTGTTGTTGAAGAACTCTTATGGGGCGTTTTGGCTTGATCCAACAGAGCTTCGTTCTTTGTAGACTTCAAGCGTAGATGAAGGAGGCTTGAGAACCCTTTGAGAGAGCTTCCTTGCTTGAAGAGAGAGAGAGAGCGAGAGCTTCCTTGCTTGCAGAGCTTGTCTTGAAGGAAATTTGTATCTCTCGGAATCCTCCTGGTGATTTGATGCTTTGAAGAGTACTTTTGATTTGTCTTCAAAGTGTTGTTAAAGAACTCTAATGGGGCGTTTAGTCTTGATCCAACAGAGCTTCGTTCTTTGTAAACTTCAAGCGTTGATGAAGGAGGCTTGAGAACTTTTGAGAGAGTTTCCTTGCTTGAAGAACTTGTCTTGAAGAAAATTTGTATCTCCAGGAATCCTCCTGGTGATTTGATGCTTTTAAGAGTACCTTTGATTTGTCTTCAAAGTGTTGTTAAAGAACTCTAATGGGGCGTTTAGGCTTGATCCAACAGAGCTTCGTTCTTTGTAAACTTCAAGCGTTGATAAAGGAGGCTTGAGAACTTTTGAGAGAGCTTCCTTGCTTGAAGAACTTGTTTTGAAGAAAATTTGTATCTCCAGGAATCCCCATCTTTTAGGTTGAGGCCTTCTATTTATAGAGATCTGTAAGGGCTCTCAGGTCTTTTTCTAATGCCACATGGCATAATTTTATTGGTTGATATTTATTGACGGGATCTTGCATTTATGACAAGATATCTGATGGGATCTTGTATTTATGACAAGATATCTTGAATATCTCATCCCAAGTGTCAACTTTTCATTGGCCAAGAAATATATGAAGGCTCATTTATTTTCCATGTCATTTATTTTATCTTTTTTTTTAAAGAATAAAATAACACATAGCGAAATTTGATTGGTAGAAAATTTGTGTTTCTACAATACATTAAGAATTTTTTTTTTTTTTAATGTTAGAAATATTTAGAAAAATATAGGGTTGAAAATCACGTCATGATACTTATAATGAGTGCCATCACTTTACCCCGAATAGTCTGCCACCGTACTCTCTTCCAACCTGGTCTGCATTATCTTTTGGTTCTAAAATATCTATAAATGACGAGGATGATCATACCCGGCAAAACTCTTACACTAGAACTTCATGCTTACATTTTTATTACGTGTTTGGCAGTATGATTGTGAGTATTTTTTAAATAATTTTTTATGTTAAAATATATATTAATAATATTTTTTTATTTTTTAAAAATTATTTTTAACATCAAAACATCAAAACAATCCAAAACATATAAATTATATTAAATTTTAACAAAAAAAAATTTAAATTTTTTAAAAACATAGGTTAAACAGCGTTCCCAGACATTTCCTTAATTTTCTTACTTCTCTAGTGCTTTCACAAAGCTCACTGAAGTATCCAAGAGTCTATAACCTAATCTCATCAGCCATTCCATTATTAGCTGTGAAGGGCCTCAATCCATTTGAATCTTTTCATTAGTGAGCTTGATTGATATGATACGGTAAGTATTGCTCAATAAAATAAAAAGGGTTTATTAAATGGTGGGTGGAGAGCAGTTACAGGGTTGGTTAAAGAGGAAGAAAAAGGTAGGATGAGACTCCTGAGAATTGATGTTAAGGTTTAACATGGTATAAAAAATATAAAATAGAATCGAATTTTAAAAATGAATCATAAAATCATAAGAAATTTAAAATACATTAAAAAATATTCATACTTCAAATAAAAATTTATACATAGTTCAAGCACCTTAAAATACATGTTTCAAATAAAAATTCATACATAGTTCAAGCATCTTAAAATACATTGTTTAAATAAAAATTTATACATAATTTAAATAACTTTTCATTAGCTAATAATTAACAAACTTAAAACAAACAATCTGCTGGTGTGTTATATAAACTAAAATCAGCTTCATTGCCTTCATCTTCCTCATTACTCCTCAGACATTCATCAATATCATCAGCATCAAAAAGATTATTAGTATCACTACTAGTACCAACACCAATACTATGAACATTAATGCTACTACTAGTACTAACATTTTCTGGAACTTGCTGACATGACTCAACATCCTTACAAATACAAGCTAAATGTTGTTTGAAACGAAAAATACCTCCATTGATAATTTTTTGATAATACTTGCTAAACTTTTCTAGAATTCATATCAATATCTATACCATGTTGCCATCCCACATTAAATCTATTACCATAAGAATTTTTTCTAGATGCCATAAGTTCAACAATTCAAGAATCAACTCAAATCCCGAAGGAGAATATAGATAACAAGTGTATTAGGTTTCAGATCACACCATGTGGTGATTCTCGTGAAGTATATATATTGATAAAGATTACATAGCATTCCCTCAATTGTAGGAATTGATAATTATGACGGAAATATATTTGGCTAAACTAAAAGAATTCACAATTACAATTAAGAGAGAATCATGGTGAGATATACAATTTGGAACAACTGGAGGTCTATTTTAGGTAGAGATCATATCTGATTGGGAGTCATAAGTGGTGGTGTTTGAATTTGATTTGAATTCTGGCTTTCCATGGTTATTACACCCTTGCAAGCTGATGGGTCGTGCACGAACCATAAGCTTGTTTGTTAATAGAAGGAACCGAGACTTTGAGAGACTTTTAGTAAAGATGTCGGCGACTTGATCTGTAGTGGAGATATAGCAGACCTCGAGTTCTTTATGTACCACTTTGTCACGGACATAATGATAGTCCACTTCCAAATGTTTGGTTCTAGCATGGAAGACCGGGTTTGATGCCAATGATATGGAGCTGATATTGTCACACCAAATGCAAGGAGTTGAAAGACGTACTCCCAAGTCTTTAAATAAGGATCTAATCCATGAGAGTTCAGCTGCAGTGTAGGCTAGTTGACAGTATTTAGCTTCAGTGCTTGATCTTGAAACAGTACGCTGCTTTTAGCACTCCAAGAGATGGGATTATGACCAAGATAAACACAATAGCCACCTGTAGAGTGACAATCATCTGGGCAACCTGCATAATCTGCATCAAAGTAAGCTTCCAACATTAAAGAGCCGGGTTGGTAGAAGAGTCCATGGTCAGGAGTGTCTTTTAAATAACGCAGTATACATTTCACAGCAGTCCAATGATGTGTTATTGATTGATGTAGAAATTAACACACTTGATTAACAGCAAAGCATATATCTGGATGAGTCAGTGTCAAGTATTGTAGGGCGCCAACAACACTTCGAAATTCTGTGGGATCCGAAAGAGGGTCTCCATCATAGAGACTGAGTTTTTTACCAGCATTAGCAGGAGAAGAGATTGGCTTGACATCCTGAAACTTTGTGTGAAACAATAAATCCATAGTGTATTTGGTTTGAGTGAGATGCAAGCCAATTGTGCTGTATACCGCCTCTAGACCAAGGAAATAGTGGAGTGGTCCCAAATCTTTCATAGAGAACAATCTGCCCAAGTTCTGAATAAGACTAAAAATATAAGAAGAGCTAGTGCCTGTAATTAAAATGTCATCAACATATATAAGCAGAATAATGAGCAAATCACCCTTATGAAATGTGAATAGAGAATAATCTGCTTTGGACTCACAGAACCCAAGTTCCTCTAAATAATCAGAAAATCTTGTAAATCATTGACGTGGTGCTTGCTTTAAACCATAAAGTGACTTATGAAGTTTGCAAACATGATTAGGATAGTTTGGATTAATGAAGCCCGAAGGTTGTGACACGATCAAAGAGTTGATGTCTTATCCCAAGTGCAAGAGTGTCACAGTAATAAATAACCCGACAAGACCGGGGTCGAACCACAGGGAGGTGAACTATATAAATTATAATAATAATAACAATAACAATAATAAGAATAAGAATAATAAGAACAACAACAACAACAATGATGATGATTTAAAGAGGACTGTGAGATATAAGATTATTAAAGAAGATTAAACAATGATAAAAACAAATGTCAAGGTTAGAGGGTTCACTAATAGTATTAGAGATAAGTAAAATATAAACTCTTTATAAATTATCAACATGATCATATTAATCATCTTATTTACATAATACCATACTTACAAATTTTATCAAGCATTCATGATGCTAACTTATGTTGACAACAAATCAAGTTCCTCTCATAATAACGATGTTGGCTGAAAACTATGAAGGATCAAGTATTTGATGTACCAAGTGTTATACAAAACAAATCTAGATTAACCATTTAACAAGAAAGGTATTAAGGATTGATAAGATAAAAAAGATAAGACATGTTAATAGAAAATTGTTTAGGATTTAAGCATTGAAGTCCATGTTGAGTTTATATTATACTTATCCTAACACCATTAGTGAAACCTTGTCACTTTGACATAATTAACTTAGCTAGACATAATAAATAAGAATAACATAAATAAACAAGATAAGAACATAGTTAACTAAGTATAGTAAAGGAAATGAAAAGCATAAATAAGAGATTAATGAAAATAAAACTTAAGCATTACAACAATAAAGAGAGAGCAAGAACATGATCTTGATCTTAGAACCAAGATTGCTAAATGAATGGAAAATGCCTCCTTTTATAGGCAAAAATTCAGAACTATTCATTTGATAATTGATTATTGATGTAGTGGCCAACTATTGATTTAGTGGACTTGGTGAACACTAAAGACTCAAGCACTTTGGCTAGATGAAATGACATTGATCCATTTCGAATTTAGCAAAGTGTTCTTCATGAAAGTTGTTGGCAATCATTTTATCTTTCCACCCATAAAATTTCAGAGCATTTGGATCACTAGAGCTTGATATATGGCTAAAATACTGAGTAGTGTTGTTGGTGGACGTGGTGGATAGACCTCAAGCTCTTGTCTGGATGACATGTCATTGTTACCATCTGAATTTGAGCAAATATTCTTCATGAAAGTTGTTGGAAATTATCATTTCCTTCCACCCACCAAATTTCACGTCATTTGGCCTTCTAGAACTCCATATATGGGTAAAATTCTAAGCAGTGTTTGGGCTGGATTACAGGATAGATTCTAACTTCTCTTTTATGGCCAAACTTTGAATTTGAAAATGGCAGATTTGGGTCTTACACTATTCATTAACATTGTAGGCCTATTTCTTAGCTTTCCATCCATATAAATTAAGCTGAAATCCAAGATCTACAACTCCATATATAACCCAATACTGAACAGTGTTCCAATTTGAATTAAATCGGCATCTCCTTTCTAAACTTAGCCGTTTCTTTGTCCTTTCACTTTCAATAGTTAATCACATAAATTAATCCTTTGAATTGTGAGATATGCTTGCATTTAAAATGAAAATTTACCATAAATTAAAGCTATCTTATATTATTAGCATCAAGAGGATTATTAGTGTCAATATTAGTACCAACACTAATATTATGAACATTAAAGCTACTACTAGTACCAACATTTCCTGGAACTTGCTGACATGACTCAACATCCTTACGAGTGCAAGCCAAATGCTGTTTGAAACGAAAAATACCTCCATTGATAATTTTTTGACAATACTTGCTAAACTTTTCTAGAATTCATATCAATATCTATACCATGTTGCCATCCCACATTAAATCTATTACCAGAAGAATTTTTTTTAGATGCCATAAGTTCAACAGTTCAAGAATCAACTCAAATCCTGTAATCAATTCAAACATTTTGTAATTATAATTAACCTTTTGTTATACATAACAATTCACAAGAGATATATTCTTTAAAATCTTGATTTTCATTTAACTTGCATAAAAGGAAAAAAAGATATTGTTGCTAAGTAAACATTATTGTTTGAACTATCTGGAAGTTTTTTTTAGAAAGTAACCCTCTTAAATCAAATATATAGTTCTTTCACTTTTTAATAAAATTTAAAATGAAATTGAAATGTACACAGAATCTCAAAATTTAAATTCTAATGAAAGCAGTTCGACATTGACTGATACTAAAGAACTTCAAAAATACACATGGATTGTTGAATCATCATGGTCCATATATATTCTTCAATTTTTTTCTTGATATGGTATTCCATGTGTTTATACACACACACTAGATATCTAACTCGCACTCTGTTGCATGTGTTGTAAATGTTTTTAAAAAATATATCAGGTATGTAAACTATTTTGATGTGTTTTTTCACATAAAAAATTCAAAATATAAATAAAAAACTTATGCAAACATCTAATTAAATAAATCGATAACTATTTATGTAAATAAATGAAAATGAGTTTTAAACAATAAGCAAAAGAGAGATTAAAAAAATTAAGAGACAAATGTAAATTAAAATATTTAATCACATAAAATTAAATATTAACTCGATTGTGTTTACTAAACTTGTTTATTTAAATCAACAAAAAATAAACTCATACCCTAACAAACTCATGACATAAAAGATAAATACAAATGAAACTGATTTAATAAACCTACATCCCAAAAAAACTATAACGCATGCAAAACCAAACATATCAAAAATATTATTCAAAAATTAATATTTTTTAATTGAAAAAGTAAAGTTCATTTGTATAAAATGAAAAAATATATATATAGATGAATTAGAATAATATCTTGAAAAATCAAACACATACAAAACAATTTTTTTAAAAAAATTTATATTAAAAAAAACATGTAAAATCCGTTATCTAGGTCACGAGATTGGGATAAATCTATAAAAATGAAATTAAAGCCAATTAAAAAACTAATATTTTTATAAAAAACTAATGCATAACAATAAGATTGTACAAAATTGAATCCCTAACAAATCAAATGATGAATATAAAATCAGAAAAAAAAAATCAATTACACAAAAAGATCTTAAGAAAATAAGGGTGAAAAAAAATTAATTAGAGGGCAAAAAAATTCTTCAATTGGAGGGTTAAATTGAATTGAAAAATAGCTTTAACAAAAAAAAATACAGATTAAAAGAATGAAGATCAAAATTGAAAAAAAAAATTGATTGAAGTACATAAAAGCAAAAAAAAAACTTTAACAAAAGAGCTAAGGAAAAAAAATTAAAATGAAAAGAATAAGGACCGAAATGAAAAACAAAACATGAGAATTGAAGGATTAAATGGAAAAAATATATATATAAAATGAATAAGAAAGAAATAAGAAATCAAAAGAAAGAAGATTGGAATTGAAAAATCAAAAATAAAAAGGACAATCATGTATTTTGTCTAGCATGAGAGAGAATTGAAGGAAACAAAAAAAAAACAACCATTGACGACAATCCAATCACCATACACCATCTCGCATCACACCATGTGAAAGATGACATGATCGCACATCAAAAGAGACAGTGGAAGGCCGGGTTTGGCCATCGGACAATGTCTAACATACCATCTAAATGACGTAGACGTCACCTGCTTGCTAGTGCATGCTAAGCACGCATAAGTAACTTTTTTATTAAAAAAATAAAAAGTCAACATAAAAATACCAAAACAATTCTAAGACGCTTGCAATTAATAAAAAAACTCGTGTAAAAATATAAAAATACTCTCAAATGCAAACTTTATTTATTTATTTATTTTATCTTTTATAAGATCAAATATGTATTTCACCAAGAATGAAAAAACCTCTTGTCGATCATCCCAATATTTTTTTTGATCTTGGAGATAAAGAAGTAATTTTATGGTTTAAAAGTTTATAAAAAAATTTTAAAAAATTGTTATTAAACAACTTTAAATTTTATTAATTTTAAAAATAAAAAATATTTTTATTATAAAAAAACATAAATTCCCTCAAACAATTTTATAATTATCTTTGCGTCAGTGAAAGGCAAAATATCAATACATCCCTCTCATCAAGGATTTTTTTCTCTCTCCAATTTTCACAGTAACAATTGAAAGTAAACACTCACGCCCGTGTGTTTGCCTATATATATATATATATATATATATATATATATATATGCGCACCGACAACATCACCACCTTTTAGAGTCCTCTTCTCTCTCTCTCTCTATAACAAAGAAAAAGGCACCGACAACATCACCACCTTTTATAGTCCTCCTAGTCTCTGATGAAATTAATATCTCTACTTCTTTGCAAAATTGGAACCAGCTATTACTTTTAACCTATAGCAATTCTACTTCAGAAGCTAACAAAGAAAAAGGCACCGACAACATCACTACCTTTTACAGTCTTCCTAGTTTCTGACGAAATTGGTATCTCTACTTCTTTGCAAAATTTGAACCAGCTACTGCCTTTAACCTTAGTTTCGTTTGGTTATATATGCTATTTTGCAGTAAATCAAGTTTTGTTTTTGTTTCTGAGTGTCCCAAAATTTGATTTTTTTTCCTGTTTCTTGAGGTGTGATCTCAATCAATTCAGCGATTTTCTCGAGTTTTTTTTATTAATTTAATATTTTTCTCAAAACCAATTATGGGTAACTTTTAATTTTTAATACTTGAAACTTTAATTTGGGTATTGGATGTTGTTTTCTTAGTTGTAACGTTTATGATGATATCTGTTAAAAGGTGCAGGAATGGTTCTTTCCTTGCAACGTTACACCTATTCAGATCTCACTAGCGGTTTGAATCGCATTTTAAAAGAAAGGTGAGATCATTTGTTGTTTTTTTTGTGCGGGACCTTCCCTTACAGTATCTTCACTGCAGTAGAGTTTAACCACCGAGTTCGGGATGGATTGGTGTGGTTACTCTACGCCTAGGACATCAGAATATCAAACCTTGAACGAAAAAAGACATGAGAGAAAAGCATATTGGCCAGTGATTGTGAGGACCCAATTCTTGACTTGAGGGATTTGATATTATGATTTATTTACTGATTTATATATATTAGATGATTGTAGAAGTGAAAAAGAACGAGAGAGGTCAATGGTAAGTTTCCTTGACTTTTTATATTTATCTTGCTGATGCAGTTAATTCTGATTTTTGTGTTGTTTGGCCCTTTATGCACACAGACACAAACAAGTACATTATTTCTGCTGCTAAATGTTTGCTACTTCTCTCTGTATCTTGATCTCAACATGTGATTTAATTTCAGCTTGTCATTCCTACTGGTCTAGAATTTATCACTCACGATGCTGGTATATGCTTGCATTTGTAGGATGTGTTAATCCATCTACTACGTAGACTTTTCTTGGGCCTTCTACGGCAATCCAGAGAAAGATGAACAGCATAAAGGCTTTTAGAACACTTATTTTTCTCTCAAGAAAGTGAGAATGGATGTTCAGTTACGTGGAATTGCTGATTTTCTAATCATGAAAATAAAGTAAAAGCCTAAACAAAGAGCTGTTATGAATAAACATATATTTCAGGATCACCACACCAATAAACAGTTTTACCAATGGATTAATTTTGACAGTATAAGATACACAATTCGGTCGAAAACATTTTACCGGCAGATTATCATCGATAGAATCATGCGTTAGAATATTGATCGTCGGTAATTCTCATTTCTGTCGCTACTTTTGTCAGAAAAAAAAACATCGACGGTCTTTGGAAGGGAAAGCGTGTCAAAAAAAATTCCCACTAGAACTTTACCGGACGGACTTATTTATTTCGCTCAGTATTTTCACCGATAAATCACCGGCGGCCAGCCGTCGGTGATTATGGCATGGGCAATAAATATTTCAGAACTCTCGTAAAATACCGACGGATATAGTCCGTTGGTATTGTCAACGGTAAATCATCGATGAAATAACGCTGTCGGTGATTGTGGCATGGATAGTAAAGTTTTTTCAACTCTCTATCTAATACCGTGGATCTATTCCATTTGGAAGGCCATCAATATTTATTTAAAAATATTATTTAGAATAAATAATTTTTTTCAAATATTATATTGATTAATAGTAAAAAAAAACTAATTAACAAAACAAAATTGTATTAAACATTAAAAATATAAAAATAATGTTAAATAATATTCATTACAAATTTAATGTGTTTCAAAAACAAAATTAAATTAGAATAACGGCGGAGCTGGAGGAGGAGGAGGAGGCTGGTTGTTCCTGGGACTATACGGCCAAAAAAGGGTTGCACATGTATCATCACCCATCCTTGATCTAATTCCCATGACCATTTGACAGAGTTGTTCATAATCCATCAAGACTCGTTCATATTGTTGTTTCGAGGCCATCAACTCCTTATACTGGGTGCTCGATACTAATGAAGAGCTCCCAATGGTTGAGACACTACGGGTCACCCGCAAGTTTTCGGCCGTTGTGTTGGAGAGCCTATAGACCTGATTTTTATCAGGTCCACCAGACGATCTTACCTCCATCCACAAATACGCATTGGAATCCGGATGGGTCAAAGGATCGTCCCCATATCTCTCCCTCAACCGGCTATTATAGGTCTCCTTAAATTTTTTTAAAAAATCACTATATTCAATTCAAGAAAATAATAACTTACAAAATAAAATGATTGAACGAACATACCACGAAGTGTTGAGCACGGTTGTCCACGAACTGTTGCCCCTCTTTTAGCGGTCTTGACTCCGCATGTGCGTCTCTACAAACAGCTTCATTGGGCTCGACTCACGTCCAAGAGATGTAGCCTGTAAGAAAAAAAAGGTTACAAGTTAAATATATTGGTAAGCAACAACAAATTAAATAACGATATATTTCATTTTAATTAATCTTATTATCCGCTTTGCATGTGCACTGAATGGAACGGATCCGCCCGATTATGCGTGGTCACGAATCATGAATTTGTCGGTTTCGGTTGTCGGCACCAGACTGTGAGCGTTGTGCGAACCGCTCAGACGTCACATGCTCAATATATTGCGTCCATATATCCCCCAAGATGAATGGTGGTTTGAATTCCCGCCAAATCACCACCTGATTCCAGCCTTCTAGACTGTTATCTCTCGCAAATCTATTTGCTTTTTTTGTGTGTCATACCAAAAATCACATAACCTACTTCCATAGTAACAAATTAGAATTTAGAATATAAAATTATAAAACAAAAATTATATTATTTTTTATGTTACCTAATTGCTGCGTGATTCTCCAATACCCTCCTCATAACATTGTTGTTCGCATTATTCCATTTAAATTTGTATTGTGTATAAATAATTCATTTAAAATAAAAATAATACATGATATAAAATTATAAAAATAATTTATTAAAAATAAGCTAGAAATTAGAAGTCTAACACCTACTTGAAATCGTCGAAACCATACATCGATATTAGGTCTCCACTCAGGATGTTTGGAAACCTGCCTCCATTGAAATAATGGAATCTCCATCGACGATTTACACGCCGATGTTATTGTCAGGGCAGCCTCAATGTTTATGAACACTGAAATTAAATAAAATTAATAAAATATAATTAGTTGTTCATAAATTATGTTATAAGTATATATAAAAAAAACTAAAAGCTAAACAAACTGACAATGAAAGGTCATCCTTTCAATGTGCCTGGTACTTGCGGGTGAATTGACCCCACTGTGAAGGCACATCACCTCTGCGCTGTGAAACCGCGCTAGAAGAAAGCGACATCACAAGTTGGCGCAGTGCCTCTTCTTGATCGGCACCTAAGGATAAGTCATCCTTTTGCTAGAAGAACTAGTTTTAATCGGTCGTTGACGACGTCGTCGTTGATTTCATTCCACGCATCTATACAAATTTATACGAATAATTACATATTAATCAAATTGAATTATGTAATTATTCATATAAATTTGTGTAGATGCGTGGAATGAAATCAACAGCACGTCGTCAACAGACGGTTGCAGCTAGTTCTTCTAGCAGCGAGGATGACTTATCCTTAGGTGCTGATCAAGAAGAGGCACCTGCGCCAACTTGTGATGCTGCCTCTTCTAGCGCGGTTTCACAGCGCAGAGGTGATGTGCCTTCACAGTGGGGTCAATTCACCCGCAAGTACCAGACACATTGAAAGGATGACCTTTCAATGTCAGTTTGTTTAGCTTTTAGTTTTTTTTATATATACTTATAACATAATTTATGAACAACTAATTATATTTTATTAATTTTATTTAATTTCAGGTTCACAAACATTGAGGCTGCCCTGACAATAACATCGGCGTGTAAATCATCGATGGAGATTCCATTATTTCAATGGAGTCAGGTTTCCAAACATCCTGAGTGGAGACCTAATATCGATGCATGGTTTCGACGATTTCAGGTAGGTGTTAACTTTTAATTTCCAGCTTATTTTTAATAAATTATTTTTATAATTTTATATCATGTACTATTTTTATTTTAAATGAATTATTTATACACAACACAAATTTGAATGGGATAGCGCGAACAATAATGTAGTGAGGAGGGTATGGGATAATCACGCGGCAACTAGGTAACATAAAAAATAATATAATTTTTGTTTTATAATTTTATGTTCTAAATTCTAATTTGTTACTATGGAAGTAGGTTGCATGATTTTTGGTATGACACACAAAAAAAGCAAATAGATATGCGAGAGATATCAGTTTAGAAGGCTGGAATCAGGTGGTGGTTTGGGGGGAATTCAAACCGTCATTCATATCGGGGATATATGGACGCAATATATTGAGCATGTGATGTCTGAGCGGTTCGCATGACGCTCATAGTCCGGTGCCAACAACCGGAACCGGCAAATTCATGGTTTGGTGACCACGCACACCAGCGGATCTGTTCCATTCAGTGCCCATGCAAAGCGGATGGTAAGATTAATTAAAATGAAATATATTGTTAATTAATTTGTTGTTGCTTACAAATATATTTAACTTGCAACCTTTTTTTTTCTTACAGGCTACGTCTCTTGGACGTGAGCCGAGCCTAATGGAGCTGTTTGTAAAGAAGCACGTGCGGAGTTAAGACCGCCAAAGGGGGGTGCAACAGTTCGTGGACAACCGTGCTCAACACTTCGTGGTATGTTTGTTCAATCATTTTATTTCATAAGTTATTATTTTCTTAATTGAATATGATGATTTTTTTTACAATTTTCAGGAGACCTATAATAGTCGATTGAGGGAGAGATATGTGGACGATCCTTCGACCCATCTGGATCAAATTTGATCCGAATTTGTGGATGGAGTTAGGGTCGTCTAGTGAAACCGATAAAAATTGGGTTTATGGGCTCTCCAACAATACAGTCAAAAACTTGTGGGCAACCCATAGTGTCTCAACCGTTGGGAGCTCTCCATCAGTATCGAGCACCCAGTCTGAGGAGTTCATGTCCTTGAAACAACAATATGAACGAGTCTCGACGGATTATGAACAGCTCCGTCAAATGGTCATGGACATTAGATCAAGGATGGGTGATGATACATGTGCAGCCCCTTTGTGGCCGTACAGTCCCGAGAAAAACCAGCCTCCTTTTCCTCTTCTAACTCCATCGTTATTCTAGTTTAATTTTGTTTTTGAAACACATTACATTTGTAATGAATATTTGAATGAATATTATTTAACATTATTTTTATATTTTTAATGTTTAATACAATTTTATTTGGCTATTTAATTTTTTTAAACTATTAATCAATATAATATTTGAAAAAATTTATTTATTCTAAATAATTTTTTAAAAATATTTTTAAATAAATAACAATGGCTTTACATATGGAACACGTGCATCGGTATTGGACAGAGAGTTGAAAAAAATTTACTGCCCATGCCACAATCACTGACGGGTTATTCCGTCGGTGATTTACCATTGACAATACCAACGGACTGTATCTATCGGTATTTTACAGAGTTCTTAAATATTTACTGCCCATGCCACAATCACTGACGTACTAGCCGTCGGTGATTTACTGGTGAAAGTACGCATAAATAAATTGCCGGTAAAGTTCTAGTGAGAAATTGTTTTTGGCGCGCTTTCCCCATCTATAAGACCGTCAATTTTTTTTCCGACAGAAGTAGCGATAAAAATGGGAATTACCGACGATTAGTATTCCGACAGACGAATTCCATCGGTGATGCTGTCGGTAAAATGTTTTCCAACGAATTGTGTCTTACACCGTGAATTAATCATCGGTAAAATTGTTTATTGGTGTAGTGCGATACACATGGCTTCATGGATAATATATGAGAAATCTTGGTAGTATAACTAAGTAACTCTAGTTTTTAAATTTCTATGGATATTTTGCTTTTCCAAGCTTCTAACTTGCACCAAGTCTCCTAGAAGCACCATATGTCCTCTCTTAACCTAAAGCAAGCTTTCTAGATTTTGTGGTAATTGCAAGTATCCTTGCTTTCTCTTGACATGAAGAAACTTTTATCCATTTCACATTCCTGAATGCAGAATTCAATATGTCTGAGAAACAAGCTGAAGTTATTCTGGACATGAGCCTAAGAAGGCTTACCCTTCTTGAGGTTATTTGCGGTGAAATTTACTGAACAATTTAAATCCGTCGCTAAAATCTTCGGTATACACTACATCATTTAACAGTTTTAGCGATGGATATTTTCTATCGGCGTAAGATTACCATTCTGTCAGTAAAAATTTTACCGACTAATTCACCGACGCAGTACATCCGTCGAAATACCATTCGTCGGTAATTTCATATGCAGTCGGTAAAAAAAATAAAAACTAACGGTTTTACAGATGGAAAATACGCGTCAAAAAAAATTCCCGCTGGAAATATACCGACGGAATAATTCCGTCGGCATATTTTCATCAGTGATAGTGGCATAAGTAGTAATTTTTTCCAAATTCTCCGGAATATACTGATGGAATTATTTCGTTTGTGTTTCCATTGGTAAATCAGCGATGAAATGATGACGTCGGTGATTGTGGCATATTCAGTAAATATTTTTCAACTCTCTGTAAAATACCGACAACATAATTCCATCTCAGAAATTCATCGGTTAGAATTTAAAAATATTTTTTAAAAAAATAAAATTGTGTAGAATAAGTAATATAGAATTGTATAGAATAATAGTAAAATAACTAATTAAGCAAATAAAATTGTATAAAATATTAAAAACTATATTATATTATATTCATCCAAATATTGATTACAATTTTAAAGTGTTTCAAAAAAAAATTGAACTAGAACAATGGCGGAGCTGGAAGAGGAGGAGGATGCTGGTCGTTCCCATGACCATACGGCCAAAAAAGAGGCGCACACGTACCACCCATATGTGATATGAAGATCTGACAGAGTTGTTCATAATCCGTCGAGAGTTGTTGATGTTGTTGTTTCAAGGCCACGATCTCCTTAGACTTGGTGCTCGATGCTGATTGGGAGCTCCAAACGATTGAGACACAACGGGCCGCCCGCAAGTTCTCGATCGTAGTGTCTCAATTGTTGGGACTACGGTCGAGAACTTGCAGACTCTCCAATGGTCGAGATAAAAGCACCAGATTATAGCAAACCAATTCACGATGAGATTGGTTTGGATATATCATGATTCCATCGCCTTTTTAATTGTTCATGAGATTGAGAAGTGTTTTGATATTTGGACGAAAAAATTCACGATGGGACCTCTTTCAGAAGTTCGGAATCCAATTGATCATTGGAAGACTAGCAAGTTTTTATTAGAATGTGATGATAATAAACTAGTCTTGTGTGACTCTGACACACAAGACATAAGGGTTCTTGCATTTCAGAGGAGTACTTGGTGTGAAGGGATCTTTGCTTACATGGAGAGGCTGAAACAGATACAGACCTAGTTTAGCCCTTCAGTGCTCACTCCAAAGACCAATTGGATAATTGGTCTGATTCTTGGTAAGACCATCGTGAAACAGCTCAAGTGTTTCCAGTTGAATGAATAATTCTGTATGCCTACCTCTGATTCTTGGTACGAAGTATTTTATGATGGTTGCGCAATTCAGAGAATTCACTATGGAACAAGTATTGTTTTCTGTTTCTACTTATTTTGATGTTAAAATAAAATTTGAAAATAAAAAATCTCACTACTTCGTTATTTTGGTGTTAAAATTAATAAAGCAAAAATTTATTGTGTGAAATTAACATAAATAAATAATTAAAACTTCAAAAGACTTGAAACTAGGCCCTGTTTGTTTCCATGTTTTAAAAGCATTTTTGAAAAAATTTGAAATTTTTTATTTTTTTCTTTGCTTTAAATTAATATTTTTTTTGGTGTTTTCATATCATTTTAATATGCTGATATCAAAAATAACTTTTAAAAAATAAAAAAAAATTATTTTAATATATTTTCGAGTGAAAAATATAAAAACAACCATAATCATATTTCTAAACATGATGTGGGGGTCTTGTTCCGTGGCTAGATACTAGTAGATGGCTGAATACAAAAACCCCCTCCAGTACCCTTAGAGCAAAATATTCAGGTATTTTTTTTTAAAAAAAAAATTAACTGCTTTACATGCTTTTTATGTAAACTGAGGTTCTTAATTTATTGATTTTAAATTAATTTCAAATAGAAGAGGAGAATTTGGTGCTATTATGGATGGTATCATGATTTTTTGAAATTGAGAAATAAAAGATGGTGTCTAATATGTGAATGATAAACAAAAAAAATTATATTAATTAAATATTAAAGTAGTAAAATGATTTTTCATGTAAGAAATAAAGGATAGATATGCACATGTAAAATTAAATGGGCTTATTCATGAGTATTTGAATTAAGATAAATTTTAAAAATGCTACATTTTCAACAAGTAATGACTAGATTTTAGTCAAATTAATATATGTACAAGAGGGGTCTAATTCATCGATTTCATATGCTAATTAATTTCAACAATATAGTTTTACTCTAACATGAATAATTTTCTATTCGATCATTTGATTAAGCTAAAATTCTACCACAAGATTTTAGAGGTCTTGTTTAATATTAGCTTAGAATTTAAGATCAATTAGACATCGGGAAGGCTTTGCAATAAGGTCCATAAGCTACTATGCAAGAATTGTATTAATTTCCTAGTTGATTTATGATTCTTTTTTTATATTTTATTTAGAACTCTTTTATTATTTTTCTAGTAATATTTAGATGTTTTTACTCCAGTATAAATAGGGTATTTAACTTGTATTTATGTTGTTTTACAAGCTTTGATTTTAACAATTATTATTGTGTGTTGTGAGAGATTTATATTGCTTTGCTTCTTCAAAGAACTTTCTCTTGACTTATTGAAGAAATAAACAATCTTCATGGAATATTTTATACTTCTCATTCATAATTCTCTATAATCATTAGGTAGGGGTTTAACTTTTACAGTCTTCGTGCCTCGATGTTTGTTATCGTCATGTCAAGCTCAATTTGAAAGCCTAAATTTAGCTTTCTTGGGATTTATGATCAATTTTGACTATGAATTCTTGGATCTTAATATCCATGGAGTTCACATAAGTTGGTATCAGAGAAAAGCTTTAAATCAAGTTATATCCATTTTATCTTCAAGTTTTTCGCATACTCCATCATTGTCGAGTTCTTTATATTCTCTAAAAACTAGTTGTGACATCAAGTTAATTTTTTTTTTGTGATCTTGATTAAATATATTAAAAGAAAGAACAAATAAAATCATGCCATTGTCTTTTTTTAGGTTTTGCCGTAAATCTTGATTCTAGAACATAGAATTGAACCATTTTTTCTTTAAATATAAAAATATCTTGATTGTTAGGGTATCTCAAAGTTAAATTTAATTTGGGATATTTTAGATTTACATAGTTGGGTTTTCTTGAAAATTATATAAAAAAATTACGTCATTGTCTTTATTTTTTTTTAGTTTTGGCCACCATTGTTGTTATCCATTTTTAGGGCACCACATAAACAAAAAAAATCAAGAAAAGAAAGGAAGAAAAGAAAATAAAAAAAATCAAAAAAATATTAGAAGAAAATCAAAAAAATATATCAGTGAGAAAAATATATCAGAATGCCAAGGAAATTATTGAAGACTGTTGAGGAAAATCAAATACACAAGATTGAAAATTTTGACAATGTATTTTTGGCTGTTGAAGGCCTTATTGGCACAAAAAATTCAATTTAATGAGAAAATAAAAATAAAATTCAATTTGATGAGAAAAAAATAGATGTTTAAAGACTTAATTGCAAGAAAAATTGATTTTTAAAGTCATTTTAGGATTTAATTAGAATAAATTAAAGTCTGGGTTCAAATTGTAATTTTTAGGAGTTAATTTGATCAAATCAGGAGTTTAATTTCTTAAATATTGAAGTTTTATGGGAAATTAGAGACTTGATTGAAAAAATCCAAAGCCAATGATCAAACTGGAAAGAGACGTGAATATAGGGGTTGAAATTGACTAAATCAGGAGCTAAACTAAAGAAATTAAAAGTTTGTTAGTCAATTGAATGTCAAAATATACAAATTCTGAACTAAAGATCAAAATGAAAAAGGTGGTCAACTTAGAGGTTGACAATTGCATGAAAGTAATAATGGGTGCAATTAAAAGAAATTGAAAGAATAGAGGTTCAATTGAAATTTGACAATCTCAAATCAAAAACCTCGAATAACACGTTCAAACTTAAAGAAGAGAAGGTGAGTGACACATCATTTGTTCAATTGGCCTCTATTCTTTATAGTTTTGGTTTATCGAGTTAACAACTTCAAACATATTAATGTGGAGCTATAGACTTTCAAATAGAGTAAAGTTGGATTCAAATGAAAGGTGTGCATCCCCTCTACCAACTTCAGGTGGTCTCGGGCAATGATGACATTATATTTGCTCCAACGAGGCCTCGAAAGTGGCCCTAACAATGCAATTATCATGCAAAAACCGATCTATTTTTCATGTGTTCACACATAAACCATTCTTATTATGAATCAAGGGTTTACAACACTTCCCTCAATATCAAGAGGTCAAAAATAAATTCAAAACCTCTTAAAATCCTAGCAAAACCCTGTAAATACCCCCCCAAGTTTAGAGGGAAAAAAAGAGAGGGAGGAGAGGAGAAAAAGAAAAGAAAGGATAAGAGAAAGAAGAGAAATATCAATAAGAAACATAAGTGTAGAGGTTCAAGAGCCTAAACAAAATATTTCTTAGCTTTGCAAGTTTATGAGGCAAAAATTTCCAAAAGAAAACGAAAGGAGAATAGTTGTTCTAGGTATACTTTTTTTATCCAAAAGTAGGTCCTTGGTGGACTGCTTTTGATCTTTTATTATTTACTTTTGTTTTTTATTTATGTTTATAAACATAGAAAAGAGGTTTGAATGTTTAACAAATAATTTTGCATTCACTTCTTTGTTGCTATGGTTTTTTTTATTTAAGGATGTTTATTTTGAAGTTTTTTATATGTTTTAGATACATTAAAGTTGTTGTTAAGTTTGTTTTTGATATATAATGTTGTTTTAGTTTTTGTTTAACTCATGCATGTTAAAGCAAGGGTGTTTTACCTTAGGTTTGCTAGGTCTGTTCATGCATAAAATGGGTTCAAAAAACTAATTTTGAATCCTTGTTGCATGAACATGTATGTTGTTTTAGGTTGTTAGTTTTTGGATTTGGTATCTCATGCTTTATTTTGATGTTTTGATATTTTGTGTTAGTTTTTTAGATTCAAACATGTTTGTGTATGGTAGTGTGACTTGTTAGAATAAAAACAGCATGTTTTAGAGGTCAAAAATGTTATTTTTTTTTCTTGACAATGGCTGCCAATTTCTAGGCATTTTTTTGGGTTTTAGGTAGTGTTATTCGTGTTATTGAGAAAAACATTGTCTTAGCCCCTTGATTTTGACCGAGCTTTTTTACGAAATTTGATTCGGTTAAAGGGAATTGCAGATTGAAATTTCAAGTTAAGCGAGCTATAGCATGAAATTTTAGTTCTAAAGGAACCTTGAGATGTGGAATTTTAGGTCATCCCTACAATAAGAAAACGCCAAGAAACTCAACCTTGTAATCAAGAAGAAAAATGACTACTAGGAAATTCTCAAAGGAAGGAGAAAATCTACCCTGTAATTGGGAAGTATTAGGCCAATTCTACAATCAGGAAGCATCAAATTTTCAAACCTCGCAATCGAGAGGTATTAGAGATCAAGATTCTGGTTAAAAGAAATTGCTAGATTGAGATTTTAGGTTAACCGAGCTATAAACAATTTGATCATAATTCTGGTTGAAAGGGATTGTTGTAAAAACAGATTCAGATCAACCCAACTAAAAGCTTTGAGAAGATTAGTTATGAAGAACAATTCGTTTATCTTTACAAACTTACTACACAAATAACTTAACAAGTCTATACTCTGTAAGTATTGTAAAGAGGAGGCATCTGTTGTTATCTATTTTTTAGGCCCTTTATAAATAAATAAATAAAAGAGTATACTACAGTGCCCAAGAAATTGTCAAAGACTATATTGAGGAAGATCAAATATAAAAGATTGAAAAATTTGATTGTATATTTTCGGTTGATGAAAGCTTTATTGGTAAAGAAAAGTCAAAGGTAGGGATATATACTTTGATTCCTTTATCGAGTATCATACCAATAACATTGAATAAAAATATTTTTTCTGCTCATTATGATATTGCATTCAATCACCTCTTCTAACTTCCTAAAATAATTAACTTCAAACATATTAGAAGTTGATTCCTTAAAATAAACTCCACTATTATAGGTCTTTCTACCCTGATCATACTCTTCAATATGAAACACATATCTATTAATAAAATACCCGTTATAACACTTGACCTTTCTGTCAGTATCAAAACATAGTAAATTCAAACTATTACTAACATTCCCTCTCATTTGATAAATCTAGAATAAGATTACAACAATTAACATTTAAAGAGAAATGTGTAAAAGAATTAAACATTATGAGAGTTAAAAATTATTAAGTACTACTTACATGTGTTTTGAACCACGTGAACATGTTAATATTGTACTTACTGAATAAAATGTCTCAATTCATCATAGTTAAATAGCATGTAATTATGTGCATGTCTGAATTCGATTTTTGTCAAGTATTTTTTTCTCATTGTATTTTTTGATAAAGGTCGTTCATGATGGGAAAACATTGACAAATTCATACTTGAAGGCACTTATCTACTGTCATTATGTCTTGGAATGTGGTTGATTGTTATTCTCAAGTGAGACACAAAATAATACTAGATAAATGTTGATATTTCTTCAACAATACAAGTCTCGCATATTGAAGCCTCAACATGTGCCTTATTTTTTAATTGTTTTTCAAGTTGAATAATTTTCTGCATGGAATTAAATAAATATTTTAAATTAAAAAATAAAGACAACAAAAATTTAATTAGGATGCATGTGTAATCCCTAACCTCTCGAATGAATACATTTATCTATTTTGGACAGGGCCTCTAACTTTTGCCTCAAACAATAAATGTATGGGTAAATGCACTACCAGAAATTCGCTAAATAGCAACGGATTTACCGACGGAATATTTCTGTTGGTAATTTGAGGTTGAAATTCCCGACAGAAACTTCTCCGTCCGTAATTCAGTCGGTAACTACCGACTGAAAGTGTCCGTTGGTAGTTACCGACTAAATTACGGACAGAAAAGTTTCTGAATTAAAAAAAAGACGGGTCGCTGACGTGGAGGTTTTGGCAGGGTTATTGTTACCAATGGAATCACCGACGGATTCAAAACAACAGCCCGTACGGTGACGTGTCGCTTTTATTTATAAGTTATATTTCTTGAAGTTTTGTGGTCATAACATCCTTGTTCTGATTTACCAATGGATTTTATCAATTTTTGTAAGTAATTCTATCTTTTTAAATTTTAACATTTAATTAAATGTCAATTTTATTGTTTTTTTAGTATATGTATTTTGTTAGTAGATGTACATGCATGTTTTATTGTTATTTGTCAAACAAACTTGTAGTATATGATATGAATGTATAATTCTATACCTGTTATGGTTAATTTGTTTTAGATTTTGTAAGATTGTATTTGTTTGTAAATTGTTAAAACTTTATGAAACTACCGAATTACATGTGCTATTTTAAAATAATTAATAGCTTGCTTAATGAGTCCGTTTAAAGTTTTATCAATGGTATTGCGGAGTGATAATTTCCATAAATTTATATATATTAATTTGTATGGACGTTGATAAATGATAATGAATATTTAATATTTATGAGATGTTGTGATTGGTTTGTTGGAGTGGTAAAGTAATATTTTTGCAAGTTTATTTACCTAACTTAGTTAATTAATACATGATGTCATCATAATTTTATAGAGGTTCGATATAAGTCATGGATGATCGTTCATGGATGTATCGAGATTCACCCCAAGGATTGTAGAGGATTGATTATTGTAACAGGGTTTAGGGCTTTATTAATTTCGCAACATCTATTCCCAGAAATTTTACTGGAGGCGGTATTAGGTGTCCATGCAGGAAGTGTCAAAATAAAAAATATCTGCATCCAGAGGTTGTAATGATGCATCTTCTACACAAAGGGTTTATGGAGAATTACCAGTGTTGGTATGCACATGGAGAAGTATTTGTTAGTAAAAGGAGAATGGGAGAAACGGTGGTTGGGTCTACTTCTAGTGCTAGCAACGTGCATGAAGCAGAAAATGACAACATTAATCCTTACAGAAATATGGTTATGGATGCAATGAGAATGAATCAAGGTAATGTTAGTCAATGTCCAATCGTAGAAGAAGAACCTAATGCAGATGCAGCTAGGTTTTTTGATTTGTTGAAAGATTCTGACGAACCATTATGGGATGGCTGCACGAACCATAGTAAATTATCGGCCAGAGTACGTGTGTTCACCATCAAGTCAGATCACCGGTTGAGTGAGGCCGGGTATGACAAGATTATTGAATGGGCGAGAAGCATTTTACTTGAAGGGAATAGGTTGAAGAGAACTTCTATGATGCGAAGTCCATGATGAAACCTCTCGGTTTAGGATACTAGAAAATTGACATGTGCCCTAACTTCTGCATGTTATACTACCTTGAAAATGCTGAGATGACCGAGTGCATGACATGCTGGCATTCCCGTTACAAACCTAGAACTAGCAGGGGAAAGACTCTAGTGGCATATAAAAAACTTAGATACTTCCCGATCATACCTATACTGCAGAGGTTATTCATGTCACCAAGGACTGCTGAGCACATGACATGGCACCAAGCACATGATGCGGTTGATGGAGTGATGATGCATCCTTCTGATGGCGAAGCATGGAAACTCTTTAACAGTGTGCATCTTCACTTTTCAGCTGAATCAAGGAATGTGTGTCTTGGGTTGTGTATAGACGGATTCAACCCATTTGGGTCATTTGCTGCTCCTTATTCTTGTTGGCCGGTCATACTCACAGTTTATAACTTGCCACTAGGAATGTGTATGAGGCCGGAGTTCATGTTTTTATCTACTATCATACCCGGTCCAAGCAGCCCGGGGCGGAATATAGATGTTTGTCTTCGACCGTTGATTGATGATTTGACGCAGTTGTGGTCCTCCGGAGCTCTGACTTATGATATATCGAGGAAACAAAATTTCCTTATGAGGGCGGCTTTGATGTGGACTATCAATGATTTTCCAGCTTATAGAATGCTTTCTGGTTGGAGCACGCATGGGAAACGCGCATGTCCATACTGCATGGAAAACAACAAGGCATTCATGCTAGCAAACGGAGGTAAAGCTTCTTTTTTTGACTGTCACCGTCGCTTCCTGCCACTTAATCACAGGTACAGAAAGAACAAAAAAGATTTCTTTGTTGGCAGAGTTGAAAAAGATGTTGCATCCCCGCGTCTTTCTGGTGAAGAATTGCATGATGTTGTATTAGAGTACGGTGACATTGTGTTTGGCCTTCAATCAGGTAAGCAAAAGTTTCCTGGTTTTGGTTTGACCCATAATTGGGTAAAGCGAAGTATCTTTTGGGAGCTTCCTTATTGGAAGACCTGTTTGCTCCGCCATAACCTTGACGTCATGCATATCAAAAAGAACATGTTTGAGAACATTTTCAACACCGTCATGGATGTGAAGGGGAAGACACATCAAGGCTAAATTGGATATAGCTTTATACTGTAACCGTAAAAATATAGAGTTGGTTTATGATGGGTCACGGGTCGCAAAACCAAGAGCAAGCTTCGTGTTAGAGAAAAATGCATAACTGCTAGTCGATAAATGGCTTAAGAGTTTGCGTATTTCGGTGGACATGCATCGAACATATCAAGGCTGGTTAATATAGAGGACTGCAGATTGTATGGAATGAAGAGTCATGACTGCCACATGTTTATGCAAACACTCATACCATTAGCTTTTCGTGATTCGTTGCCAAAGGGAATATGGGATGCACTCACAAAGATCAATCATTTCTTCAGAGATATATGCTCCAGCAAGTTGAATGTTGATCATATTCAGAGGCTTCAAATGAATATTATCGACACACTATGCAAACTTGAGATGATATTCCCTCCATCATTTTTTGACTCAATGGAGCATCTCCCTATACATCTACCGTTCAAGGCAAAAGCTGGAGGACCGGTCCAATATAGATGGATGTACCCATTTGAATGGTTAGATATTATAGTTGCAATGTAATTCATATATAAAAGTATTTTCTATGTTTTTCTTAATTGAAAATACTTGATTAATTCAATGCAAGTACTTGTTTAATCTCAAGAAAAAGGTTAAGAACAAGGCACATGTTGAGGCTTCGATATGTAAGGCCTATATTGTTGAGGACATCTCAACATTTATCTCGTACTATTTTGAACCTCATCTGAGAACGAGAATCAATCGCGTTCCATAGCATGATGATGGCGGTGAAGTGCCTTCCAGTGGGAACTTGTCAATATTCTCCAACATCTTTGACGATCCACACCTAAAAATGTCGTAAGAGGAAGATATTTGTCAGAAATAGAGTTCAAACAAGCACACAACTATGTTCTATTTAACTGTGATGAGTTGAGACCTTTTATTCAGTAAGTTTATATATATGTAATACTAATTAAACTTTGTGAGTAATATACTGTTAATTATTTATTGTAATATCATATACTTATTATCACTTGCGGGCAACATCGACAATATTTGCTCTCCAATAACTCACAAGTGACCGAATCCCGGATCTTTCAATTACAAGATGAACAATTTGCCACGTGGTTCGAACACATGTAAGCACTATCACAAACTCATTCTAACTTGCAAAATTATCTGTATGTATGCATGTCATTACGAGATTCTCATTCATTTCTTGTTTATTGATGTACATTACATACAAGGTTTATCAAATGGGAAGGAGTGCCCAAGTCATTGTCTTCACTAAGCTTGGGGCCGAAGACAATGTAAGTGCTACAACGGGTATTTTGTCAATGGATATTTTTTCCATACTGAAGAATATGGGCAAGGAAGAAAGACATACTGACAGAGGAATCAGAGTTGATTCGCATTATGGTTTGGTCGAAATCAACTCAAAAGCTACACTCCGCAACATAAACGATGTCTTTGTTTTCGCAAAGCAATGTCAACAAGTTTATTACAAATACACCCCTTCATTTAGAAAGGATCGATCAAGAGTGGATTGGTCGTCCGTTTTAAAAACGAAACCCCGGGGTCGTGTCGAGGTTGTTCAAGATAAGAACGAAGACACAAGTGTGCGAGATGAAGTCTTTCAAGTTAGTGAGTTGGTTGAACCATATCGAGTTGCTCCTTCGATTAAATTCGAAGAAAATTCAAATTTTCATGTTTTCGATGATAGTCTTATTGATGTTGACGCAGAGGAGTTGAATGTTGTTTTGAGCTCTAGCAGACAAGCAAATGTCGATGAAGAAGATGATATCCATATTGAAGATTGCGATGAAGGTGATGACAATTCAATTGATGATGAAGAACAAGAAAATTCTGACTAACAATCAAAATGAAGCCTTGTGTAAAACCCTTTTTTTCATGTAATTTAGATTATGGAGATGATTTATTTTGTAACATGAAATATTAATACTTGAAATAATTACTTGAAATGCCACAATCACGAAATAATTACTCGAAATAATTATAGATCATGGATGATATATTTTGTAACATGAAATAATTACTTGAAATGCCACAATCACCGATGTCAATACCGACAGAATAAGTCCGTCGGCATTTCATAGAAAGTTCAAAAATAATTACTTGAAATGCCACAATCATGCGCCCATACCAACGGATTAAGTCCGTCGGCATTTCACAGAGAGTTCAAAAATAATTACTTGAAATGCCACAATCATCGACGTCTCTACTGATGGATATAAGTCCATCTGTAAATTGTCGACAGGTCAATTTTACCGACAAAATTACGGACGGACTGCGCGAATTCCAAAGTGTTGTGCATTAAATGCATCTCTGACCGCGTTATCTTGCCGACGGACCACGAAAAATATGGAGGGTCATTAAAAATTTTAGGGCAAAATTCAAAGATTACTGATGGATTTTTGACACTTCACCGACAGAATAAATCAAAATAATAATTAATTTTATATCCGTCGGTAAAACTGCCATATAAGTTCCAGCAATCGCCCCTTCAGTTTATTTTTTCTTCTTCTTAGTTTTTCACCTTAAATTTCGATTCTTTACCTCTCCATTCTTCAAAGCTTTCACCTGGAATCTCTAACAATTTTTCTTCTGAATCTTCATCAGTTTAAAAGATATGTGTTTCTTCTATTTTATTTTACTTTAAGGGATTTTTTTTTGCTATGTTTTTTGTTTTGGTGTATTTTTTGTAATGTAGATAAAGTATTGAATTCAACACATTATTAAAGTAAGCATATTTCATTTCTAAAGTCTATAGTTTTTTTTTTTTGAATTTATTGAATATGTTTTATTGTTGTATTGGCATAATTATTATTAGTTAATTTGTTGAATATTTATTGTTAATGCTGAATTTACCGTAGAATTAGTAATTGAATATGTTTGAATAATTATTAATTTTACTCTATTATTGCATGATTTGTGTTTAATTTTTTCCATTTATTTTGATTGTTAGTCTAGAGTTTTTTTTGAATTTATTGTTTTATTGTATTGGCATAATTATTGAATAATTTTTTGAATTGTAATTGTTAATGTTGAATTTACCTTAGTATTAGTAATTGAATATTTTGGAATAATTGTTAATTTTACTATATTATTGCATGATTTATGTTTAATTTTTTCCATTAATTTTAATTGTTAGTCTAGAGTTTTTTTTATTTATTGAATATATTTTATTATTGTATTGGCATAATTATTGAATAATTTATTGAATTGTAATTCTTAATGTTGAATTTACCTTAGGATTAGTAATTGAATATGTTGGAATACTTAGTATAGATTGAGTCAATTGGTTGTGGCTATTGTTAATATGTACAGGTTTGTGGATTTAGGTAGTATCCAGTATAGGGGAGGTGCTGTTGAATTTTTTTTTAACATTTGAATTTAATTAAATAATTATTTTTATGAAATTGTGTAGATGCGTAGAACAAAAACCAGAGCTGGTTGCTCACGTATGGTCGCAGCTAGTTCGTCTAACAATGAGGATGATGTTTCCTTAGGTGCCTCTCAAGAAGAGGCACCTACACCACTTGCGCCGTCAATCGATGCTGCCTCTTTCAACGCTACTTCACAGCGTAGAGGTGGCATGCCTTCGCAGCGGAATCAATTTACTCGCAAGTATGAGGCACAGTGGAAGGACGACCTTTCAATGTAAGTTTGTTAAGGTTTTAGTTTTTTTAAAAAAAAATTATAACATAATTTATGAAGTAATCACTATTGAATTTATTTCATTTATTTTCAGGTTCACAAACATTGAAGCCTTAAGTAATATCATCGGCGTTTAAATCGTCGATGGAGATTCCATTGTTTCAATGGAGTCAGATATCCAAGCATCCTGAATGGATGCCTCAAATCAATGCATGGTTTAAAAGGTTTGAGGTTTGTGTTAATTTATTTTAAATAAATTTTTTTTATTTAAAATTAATTATTTATACACAAAGACAAATTCTTTGGGACAATGAGCACAACAATGTTGCGAGGAGGGTGTGGGAAAATCACGCGGCAACTAGGTAACATCGAAAACAGTACAAGATTTTTTTAAGACAAAAATTTATGTTTTGAAATGTAATTTTTGGTTGCGTGAAGTAGGTTGCGTGATTTTTGGTATGAAGCACAA